>LPNX010733209.1:260178-371249 GCA_001517045.1 Pseudotsuga menziesii | reverse complement strand
ACTATCAAGTATTGAGACACCAGGAGTGCGTCCACTCCCTAGGGTGTAATCAATATTGCAAAAACCCTTTCATGATCCGACATCGAAAAAGTGTGCACCTTTTTCTGGTGTGTACCATGTAGGCCCTATTCATACTCAAGCAATCGGTCATAATGGAAATAAAATCAAAACATGTTTTACATATTGAGTTTAACAATTTGACATGCATATTCTTGTCTAGGGTCACATAACACTTATCCATTTGTCGATGTAGTATTCCTTCATTAAGGAGGAATGGGGGCTCTCTTCTTTGAGTTGACAGTCCCTCGGTTTGCCATCCCAATTCCTTTTTACATTTCATATCCACACATGTATTCCAACATAATTTATACCATCTCACTCATGTATTCCAACATAATTTATACCAAACATGTAGTGCAGATGAGACATTTCCAAAATGTCCAATGGAGTTTCACCCGAAACTCATTTCCAAGATAGGGGAAAACCTTCCCATGAAGTTTGGCTCCTGCAGGCCATCACACATGATCTTCCTGCAGTGTGTACCCCTGGCACATTCATCAAATAGCCAAATAGTCAATCATTATCTGATAATACAATCCAAATTTGATTGTTCCATAACCAAGCAATGACATTAGTAATTCAATTCAATTAGAATTTGCAACTCTGTTTACTACAGCAATTGATTTGCTTGGCAATGAGGTGATCCTCATTTTTGGGTCTCTTGTAAGCAGCACCACTATGCCCATTATAATTTTATGCTTACTAGCATAACATGAATACCCACTTACAATGCATCCTCCTGACACAATCTTATGCAAGCCAATCGTGATTAGTAGTTGTCAGCAAATTCTTAAATCTGAAACTCACAATTCAAATTTAACAATCCATCATGCCTACAAACTATTTTCACAGCCATGAGACTCTTCTCATAAGGTTTGGCTCTTTCACATGGTAGATTCCGACATTTGTCATGGTCTTACTCTCATTGCCATGCTCCAAACAATCTACTCGAAACCTGAACTTCAATTAGCCAAACACTTGGTAAGTCTGGGTGCATATAACCTTTTCATTGCTACAACCATCACTGAAGCATTTTCAGAATTTATAAAATTCAAATACTTCCAGCTGTTAATCACATCAATACTACCAAAACTCATTTACTTCACGCAATCATTATCATACTTTAAATTATAGGGTACAATCCCCTCATTTATGTAATTTAAATGAAAGGTTTAGATACTTCTTACTTCACAAGCATATCATTTGCACCACCTTGCTCTTCCATAGAGCATTTCCAGCAGCCAATCAATCATGACTACCCTCTTCATGCACTTACTATCCTGCATTCATAACAGCTCTTGAAATGGTTCCAGAATTGTCATCAATTCATCATTTCAACCATTAGTTATTCATAATAACTCATGCACTGTCTCTATGCATTCATGCATTTGCATCGCAACATTTGCACCCACACTTATGTATGCATATCTACAACATTTACTAATACTTTTCATATGCATCCATTCAATGCATAACTACAAGATTTATAAAATATTTTAATGCATTCCCACTCAATGCTACCTTGCATTGATTCAAGAATACTATGCATTCAAACATACCATGGATGGCCTAACCATGACTACTTTATATAGGATGCATGACTATAATCAAGATCATCAGTGCTTACTTTCCTTGGGCTACTAAGCTCATAACAACATAATATAGGCATGACACCTTTCTCTATGAATGCAGTATAAAATTCAAATACCTACATGTGATAAGACCTCTTGCTTTTACCACTCCATACAATTCGTCATAATCAAATTCTTACCTTCATGGGTCCTACTTACACCCTTAACATTACCAGTTTGGTTGGTCCTTTGCAGGAGATTGCAGAATTTGCTCACCAACTTTTGATTCTGGACTTGTTGCCGTATCCCTTTCTCCATAGGGTTGCTAGTCACATTTGTCAGCATTAGCAACATATTCAGCCATGTTCATGTTGTCGTTGGATTTTCCACTAATGCCAACACCAATGCAATAATTATCATTAGTGGCTCATTATGAATGTATAATTCTCACTATTCTTACCAACATGTAATATCTTATGCATGCAAGGCATATCCTCCTACATTTCATGTATAAAACTTGTAAAATGTAATTATAATTAGCAAGACAGAGTTTAAGGAAATTTCCCTTTTCAAGTCCCTCATCCTTGCATGGAACTCCTTTTTCACACAACAGCTGGTTTGACTTCATGGTATTGCTACCTCTAGGCACGCAATTCCTGGATTGTCCATATTGACAGCAGCACATTTATCTTTCAAGCAATCACTAGCACTTTGCTACTACGCATTCAAATTCTGGTGACTCTCCCTTGTTCCCTGCTGGATAAGTTTTTCAACGCCTATCCACATGCTTCATTCTGACCTCGGGTGTGAAAACCACACCACTTCAAAAATGATGCTTTTTACCAAATGTATTCTGGTCTGAAATGTCAACTTCAGCCACCTGGAACTCTCTTCCTTTTCAGCCCTGAAACTGTTGAGAAACCCAATGAGAAATTCACTGCAAAACCCCAATTTTTCTTTGGTCAAAATCGGGTCTCATCCCAACTAATTTTCCGACGCTTCGGACCCTTAGTGGACCAGTCTTCCGACACTTCGGCGACCCAGACGACTAAATTTTTCGGTGCTCATCGGGGGCCCCATCAGCTTCAGGTTTCCGCTGTATCGGAAGTTCCCTCAACTATATTTCTCTGATGTAAGATTTTCGGACAGCATCGCTACGATGCCAAGGACTGTTCATCGGGTCTCTTTTCCACCATCTTTCCGGCGTTTCGGTGCTCAGATCCACTAACTTTATCTGTGGTTCATCGATGATTTGTTCACCTATTCCCTTTCAGCGTGTCGGACTTGTAGTGGTCTAAGCTTCCGATCTACATCAGTGATCGAATCCCCTACTCATCGAACGGCTAGTTCTCTCGGCGTCCGCAATGGTAGTTCACCAACCGTTAATCTTTTTCCGATCGTTGGTTTGATCCTCTATAAATCTCCAATGACGTCCATTGGTAGGCTCATCGTCCAAAATTGTGGTGATGGTCGATGGTTTTCAACACTTCAACAAAATTCCGAAAATTTTCTTCTTCCTTCCATGTCGGTGAACCCAACAACTAATTTCCGTCGACGGCATTGGTGGTCCAAACGACTAAACTTTGTTGACGTCGAAGGTCAATATCAGATGTTTCCTCAACTATATTGAGCCGACATTTCAGCGATCTTCGGCTGATCTCTACCAAAACTGTGGCTCTTGCATCCACTAGGTTTCGCCGATGGCCGACAATTCCCATAGTTAGAAAGTTTTTCTGAAATTTCTTCTTTAACCTTCCTTCCGCCGCTTCATCGGCTCAAACGCCTTTTATTCCTTGCCAACGTATCGGTGCCTTCACTATCTATCTGATGCGGCATCGGCGGTCAGGGACTCTATTCGTCTGAAGGATAGTCCACTAGCCGGCCGAAATGGCGGGTGCATGAACAGCTAGACCTTTCTGATGTTCATTGATGATTCCATCACCGATCACCAATGGGTTCGACACTTAGACAAATTTTTCTTTCCTTCGTCTTTTCTCCCGCGACACTTAGACAAATTTTTCTTTCCTTCGTCTTTTCTCCCGTGACACTCCATCGTGTATTCCATCTATTATTTTCTGCCGACACTACGGCGACTCCATCAACTACTTTGCACTGTTGTTTCGGCAGTATTCTGCTGATGACTTACAATGGAAGTTTCCTCTCCTTTTGTCGTCCGCCAGTGGCCCATATCGGAGGTCCTTCCGACTAAAACTTCTGCTGCATCGGAGGAGTGATCCTTTAAACTTTTTCGACGGCCGACAGTCTTAATACTTTGAAAATTTTCTGAGATTTTTATTCGGTGGTCCCCATCAGACAGCCCTCTGCTTAGGTGATCCGATGCATTGGTGGGAATTCGGACTAAGTCCTCCAACGATCCGATGATCCCAATACTTAGAGGAATTTTCCAAAATTCTCTTGTCATGCACAGATTTTCTTCTATTTTTTGCTGGGCAGAAGGCAACCTGCCTCTGCTAGCTGACCTTTCATGGCCCATTCAGGCCCATGCTACAACCTTTCCTCTGATACCATACTGTAACATCCCCGACCCTCCGACCGGCGAAGAGGACGCTACCAACCATCAAAAACCTCCGAAAAAACTAGCCCCATGAAGATGAACAGGCATATAATGTTGAAATTAAAAAGCTTAAAACATAAAACATGCTAAGATGCACAATCCTTCATATACATAGCGGAAGCAAACATACATTCATTCAAGCATACCACATGTTCATCACAATTCATTAGACAATAGACAGTAAATGCAAATGCAGAGATGGAATAGTCAAGAATACTCATCTTAAAAAGAATTTTTCCTACAACCAGCTACGTCACTGCAATTTTCCACCCAACCATAGGCCCGCGTGCTCATCAATCTCTCAGCAACACTGCCACCCCCGAGTTGGGCATGATTCCTCAAGGAATAAGGGTCAAAGCAGGCTTACACATAGCCAAGGTACACAAATCAGCCAAGCCCACACAGTAGGGTTTATCAGGCTGTCAAGGAGCTAGGAAAGGCTAAATTATAAGTTGGTAGTCTCAATGGGGAGCTAAGGAGGCCTACACCAGAGCTAACCTGACTTCTAAGACATCCACACACCCATCAATAGGAATCAGTCCTTTCTCTGCTTCACAGTCCCTCAGGCCTTGACTTCCCTTTCCAATACACTTCAAGGGTTGTGGAGAAGAAAGCCAGCAGTCTGACTCTGTCTGAGTGGCTCCAAACACCAGTTTTCTCAAACATACCCAGCCTCTAATCCTACTCTCAACAGTTCGAATACCAACCACTGCATACCACAATAAAACAAATAGTTCATAGCTCCGCGAAGAAGATAAAGACAGCAGGGTGACAACCCCAAATGAAAAGGTGAACACAGGTCAAGTAAACAAGACGAATCAGATTTGTTCTTGGCCCTAGCATGAACAAAACAACTCAACAGCAACCCAAAAGACGTTTTCACCCACAGCAACCAAGAAGCAACCCAAAACCAGGGGAAGACAACAACCCCAATCCTCGCAATGAAACAATGGCAACATTACACAGTCTGCAGACGGGAAAGAAGCCAAAATCCCAGCATTAATAGGGGAAAACATAAACGCAGGCCACAATCGGAAACATACAAAGCCACAATCGGCAAGGAGACATACACCTACCACTGAAACTAGTATGGGGCACACATAGGCACACAGCCCCGAGCGTGAATGGCTCCTGCACTCAAAAATCCTGAGTGACAGCCACGATTTCTCTCGCTCCCCATGTGAGGAAAACCAACGCAAAATTCCTATGCGTGAGAAGGTGAGAGAGAACGACTCTCTGTGTGAGGATGAACAACCGATGGAGAATCCCCCAAAACGGTGTGCGTGAGGAAGCAAACCTCCCTGCATGAGAATTACCAGAACAACTCGCAATGGGAGGAAAACTAGCACCCTTCTGCGTGAGAGTGATGTAGACCCAAAACCTCTAAAGAAGTGGGATCATGGAAGAGTGGAATGAATGTTTTCTTCTGCCCCACGCAATGTGAAGAGGAAGAGTCCGCTGGTGGAGTGGGTACGTGGGCAAGGACTGACAGTCCTGCCACACCCACCACTACTCAACAATAACTGCTCCAGATAGAAGAAATTAAATCGGTGGTCGACACATGGCAGACTCCCAATGACCCCCACGGGTTGGACAACCCCCCCCCCTTAACCTTAGGAAATCATGCCCTTTTCATTTAACATTGCACCGTCTAAGCTGGTTGTAGGTTTATTTTAATTGATGTGCATATTTACATGATGCCAAAAACTATAATGTGCCGAATAGCACGATATACCATCGGCAACGATCCCTATTGCCGAAACATACACAACCAAATCGATGGTGGGGATTTTTCCTTTAGCTCCTCACCACGATTAATTACAATATATACATCATGTATCCTTTAATGCAAACGGGGTCAAAACCGGGACATTGCAAACAGCTTCATGTTGGTCTCCATGGGTGTGGCCGTGGCTTTACAATCCAACATATCAAATCTTCTTTAACATTTCCACAGCATACTTTCCCTAGTTTGAAAAGATTCCTTCTGAGCTCTTCCACACTTCCAGCCTGAGGAAATAAAGCACCAATCCAATATCTATTCATCTTGAATTCTTCAGCTAGATTCTTCTCGCAATCTATGATATGTTTCTCATTTCCAGTCAGAATTAGATCATCTACATACAACAATAGTATGTCCATGCATGTTCATAATCCATAACCTTAAGGTAAAGGTTAGGATCAACTTTACTCTTGGTAAAGTCCATGCTTGCCAAGAATCTGTCTATTCTTCTATACCAAGCTCTAGGAGCTTGCTTTAGTCCATACAGAGTCCTTTTCAACTTACATACATGAGTCACTATGTTTTTGACTTCAAATCCTTGTGGCTATTCGATGTAAACCTCTTCCTCAATCACACCATTAAGGAAGGCTTGTATTTACATCCATCTGGTGTACATCATGGATGCAAGTGCCATGATAGTTATGATGGAAGTGTACCTTGCTTCCTGGAGCAAGTGTCTCTTCATAATCAATTTCCTCTCTAAGAGATTCCTCTAGCCACAAATCTTTCCTTACTTCTATACGCATCATATTTTATCTTGCAAATCCACTTGGAAGATACCACACTCTTGCTTTTTGGTTTGGGTACTATATCCCAAACATCATCCTGGTATTATTCCATCATTGCATCTATTATGAGTTCATTCTACAGGTCATCGACATATCCTAGTCTTCTGTATTTAACCTTGAAGGTTGGAACCCACTTTACTCTTAGTAAAGTCTCGGTCCATCAAAAAGTTGTCCATCATGTCGTACCATGTCGAACTCAGAGATCTTCTGTAGTCACTCCCCCTGAAGTGGAGCATCACCTTCCCTCTAAATTATGTATTGGAGTGACAGGTAGCATTCTCAACTACTATGTATCCATCTCAGGTTACTAGATACCAAGCTCCCTTTATCTTGAACTTTGTCGAAAAGTTCCTCTTGCACCCATCTGTCAGCTTGTTGTCTTCTATAGGTTTCCATCTTCAACCTTGTAGCAAAGGTTAATATATTCATCACTCTAGGTGATTCATCAAGCTCCTAGATCTGTTTTTCTATGGGTGCCTTCTGAGCTCATACAAAGCATATTCGGTACAGGAGGCTCTTTGCTTGATATATACTTTTACCGAAGAAGTGTGCCTGGTCAATAGAGTATGTCATTCCATAGTCTATTCTTTCTTAGACAAACCACAAAATTTTATTTGTACACTTTGTTCTTGTAGATCCATATGGAAGACACTACGAACTTCCCTTCAGGTCTCTGATCCATCTTGTAGACATCATCCCCCATGATCAACTATTACTCTTTGATCATAGCTTCTTCCATAGCCGAAAAAATTTAGCATCAATGAAGTCACCCAACTGTGTTACACAACTAGAGTATGTCTAAGGCCTCTTAATTTGGTTTGGAATTCTCGCCATACTTTTCTTTATCTTGAGTTATCTCTCGTACCCAAGGTGGTCTTCATTTTTTGAGGTGGATCTACCGCTTTCTGAATCTCTTTCTTCAGTCACTGTGTCTTTGACCCTAGGAACTTCAATTTCATGTTTATTTGATTGAATCTTGAATTTTCATTACTTATTCTTCAAAACAAGTCTCATATTCCTTTTCTTGTAGGCGGTTGTACATGACCTTTTCTACAAGTCAAATGCACAAGTTTCATGGTTAGAACCATTTCATAGAGCATATGCATAACGCCAAATTCTTATGCATCATGAAACTATTTATCCCATACAACATTCATCCATATCTCACTGAAAATTTCTAGATGCCTTCCATCTCCACCATGACATCATTGATATTGTGCACTAATCCAATATGTCAGCAAATCATTCTAGACAAGTAGCAATGGAGAGTTATATAGTACCATGGGCTACTTACCCATCACATGCATATTTTAGCAATATATTATCATTAATGCAAGAATTCTATCATGCATAATACACATCATATATAGGAAAGACAATTCAAATACTTATCTTTGTTTGTTTGTCATCATCTCCTTCTGGATCAGCAGCTTCTTCTTTGACCAGTGAGATTGCTTCAATCTCATGCTTGCTTGAAAGCTTTTCTGCAATGCTGCTTTTGGCAGACTTAAGATTTGACAGTGAAAACATAATTTTTCAATTGAGGTATCTTTCATATCTAATTGGATAAAAATATTCACCTCCTCAAGGAGAGCTAAGCAGTATACTCATTTTCCCAAAACTGTGATCAGAACTGCAAAATATATGATGCCCTAGTTTTCTTAAGTTTCTTCTACAGAAATTCCTGATGTTGTTTCTACGATATATCCAAAACTACTGCTCCTCTATGTTTTAAAATTCACACTATGGTATCCTTATCTATCCTATTTCCAATGCCGCATGGTAGAGAAGAATTGGTTTCACCAATTGGGACTTATGCGCGTTTTCCCAAGGTGACTTATTTCAATATTGTTCAGAAGTGAAAACTTGTACGGACTGACATGTGTCACTATTTCACCTTTAGGGTCTAAAATTTTTACAATAGAAAGTACATTATGTTCCCTTTTTGGAATAGCTTATGAAATTTCATTTGGACCTTCATAGCCCGAGATATAGCAATTCTCCCTAGGTCACCTGCTTAAGGATGAATCCTAGGAGAGGCTGGAACCCTAACTTGGAGGAATCATATCTCCCATAATATAGTGAATCTGAGGCTGAAACATTTACATAGGGTACATAAGGAATTTATATTTGGCCTATGAAAGTTTTGTCTCCTAATCCTTCTCCAATATCGATATATAGAGAATATACCAAAACTACTAGTTTTAGTATTTTAGGGTTTTCAAGCATGAAACCCTAATCTTCAATAGTTGTAGCTGTAGCACTGTTTCAGCTGCACAATGACTCATTTTAGGGTGGCTCTGATACCATGTTAATTTTTTAATGGTTATCTCAGATCTCATAACATTTAGCATCATAACAACATAAACATAAGCCAAAAGATCACTGAAAGATAGACAAGCACAACCACACAAAAGAACACAAAGATTTATCCTGGGAAACCCTCATGGGGAAGAAAACTCAGCAAAAAATTCCTCTGTATAAGATGTATAAAAGACAAAACCAAAACCGGGTGTTCTCCTCCTTATTTTCTCTCTCTCTCTCTCTCTCTCTCTCTCTCTCTCTCTCTCTCTCTCTCTCTCTCTCTCTCTCTCTCTCCTATGCGCTACACAAGTGAGTGAGTGTCTGTGTTCAAGTAAGAACCACAGCTCCTCTATTTATACTAATTGTCAATTGACTTTTTGCACTAGACAAGTCGGCCCCAATAAACTGTTTGGGCCAACTTCACCAATGAATACTCAAAAACAATATATTATATTATTTAGTAGGGTACTAAATACCCGACACAAGTGGAGGGTTTACCTCATGACTCTATGATGACCAAATACAATAGTAACACCCCATCGAAGGAATAATAACATCTCCCTTGGGTTACATTAGTAAAATACATTTAGAATATCCTTTGAAGTTACAATATTTCAACAAAAATAAATCTTGACGGAATGACCAACTTCCCAGAAGGACCGAGGAGGAGAGAGAAAAACCCAAACGTAACTTTGTCCCTGACGGACTGGGAACGCATCATGAGCTTGCTTCCTGCAGAAGCAAAAGTACGGCTTCCCCTAGGATGCAGACCTATGTAGACTGTAGTCTTCCATTCCCTGCACTGCCCCAAGCACCAACTGTCTCAACCACCTTCTAGAAATAATAAAGATTAAGGATAGAGGAAAAAAGGGTAGTTGAGGTTTCCATGGGTTCTCCCATTGACATATGGTCACACCCTATTGGCTCATGGGTTTTACTAACTCCCCACCCTTTCCCTTGTGAAATCATGCCCCCATATCTTTCACATTGTTGTCCCATAGCTAGTTGTGGTATTTTATTAAATTTGTGCATCTACAGGGTATACAAAATGCATTGTGTTTTGACTAGCACAATAACCTTAGGCATCAACTTGAACACCTATTCAAAAAATACCAGATTGATGGTAAGGCCTTGGATTTGATCTTTATTCCATGATCTCAATACAATACATACATCATGCATAATCAAAATGTCATGGGGTCAAAACTAGGGTGTTACATTCCCCTCCCCCTTCAAATAGCACTATCCTCAGTGCTTACAAAATTGAACAAAAATGCTACATTGGGATTATCCTCAGTTTTCTGTAGAATTGAAAAAAAAAGGATGTGCCAATCGTATGGAATCCTCCGGCTTGGAGGTAGCCTCTTGAGGACCGTAGTGATCCCATTGCACCTTTACCTACCCTATGGCTCGGTTCCGGAGCATGGTGACCTTCCTGTTGAGGATGCGCATTGGCCCGATCTGGAAATGTCCCTCATGTTCCACCTGAATCACATCCCAATTAATCACGTGGTTAGGGTCATGTACATATTTCTTAAGCAAAGATACATGAAAAACATCATGAGCTCTAGTGCTAGCGGGCAATGCAATTTTATATGAACCTGGCCCTATTCTTTCAAGCACTTCAAAAGGCCCATAATATCTAGGGGACAACCTTGCACAACTTCCAAGATTCAAAGAACTCTTCTTTTCCCTCACTCTCAGGTAAACATGATCCCCAACACAGAATTCTCTATGCACTCTATGCTTATTAGAATTGCTCTTTTGTCTGTCCTGGGTTTCCTTCATATTTTTCCTAATCTTGGAAACCTCTTGCTCGATCTCCTTGAGCAATTATGGACCAAGTACAATCTTTTTCACTGGATTGTCCCAAATCAGAGGTGTGCTACACCTTCTGCCATACAAAGATTCATATGGACTCATCCCCAAGGATGATTGATGTCCATTGTTGTATGCAAATTCTACCAAGTGTAGGTAGTCTTCCCACTTGATTGAATTTTCCATCACATACATGCGAAGCATGTATTCTAGCACTTGATTCACCCTTTCTGTCTGACCATCAGTCTGAGGATGGTAAGCAGTGCTGAAATTGAGCTTTGTACCCAAATCTGCAAACAACCCCTTCCAAAAATTGGAAGTGAACTTGGCATCCCTGTCAGAAACTATTTCCTTAGGAAATCCATGCAACTTGAAAATATCATTCATGAATATTTTTGCAATGTCATCAATCTTATGTGTGGACTTAACCGGTATAAAATGTGCTTCCTTTGTCAACTTACTCACCACAACCATGATAGAATCATGGTGTCTCCAAGTCATTGGAAAACCTGTAATAAAATCCATGGAAATAACTTCCCATTTCTATTCGGGAACTGGTAAAGGCTACAGCAAACCTGTTGGGTGTTGATACTCAACCTTTACCTGTTGACATTTCATGCACCTTGAAATGTATTCAGCAATATCATTTTTCATTCCTGGCCAGAAATACTGCTTTCTAGCTGTAGCAATTGTTTTATGATATCCTGGATGACCAGAATATGGAGCTTCATGGATCTCATCCATAACAACTCACCTCAAATATGCTACGTGTGGAATATAAATTATATTCTTGTAGGTAAGAATTCCATCTTCCAATTTGTATCCCTCATATCTCTTCTCAATATTCTGCTGCTGCAATTTATCCTTGACCTGCACATACAAACCATCTTCAGCAATATGATTCACAATCAGTTGTCTCAGATCTTATTGGCAAACACTAAGAGATGCCACATGCATTTCATGCACTTTCCTATTGAGTGCATCAACCACTTTGTTTTCTTTTCCTTTTATGTGTTTGATTTCAAGATCAAACTCACATAAAAACTCCAGCCATCTAGCTTGTCTAGCATTTAGTGTTGGCTTCTCAAACAAATATTTCAGACCACAATGGTATGTCCTTAACTCAAATTTTCTTCCCATTAAGTAACGCCTCCACATCTTGAGAGCATGTACTATGGCTCCAAGTTCTAAGTCATGAGTGGCATAATTCTTCTCATGATCTTTTAACTTTCTAGACTCATAAAACACCACATGGTTGTCTTGCATAAGAATTCCTCCAAGCCCTTGACTGCATGCATCAATGCACACCACAGTACTTTTCTGGGTCTGCAATTCTCAGAATGGTACACTTGTGAGAAGATTCTTAAACTATTGGAAGCTTCCCTCGCATTTAGGTGTGATGCAGGAGCATCAAGTTAAAGAAAGTAATGTGATGCATTGATCACATGTTGTGTCTTGAGAAAATGGTTATAAGGGTTTAGAGGAAATAGTTTATTAAATGTTTATTAATTTGAAACAGGAAGACAGTTAGTATCGTTGTCAATTTTAGAGTTAATGTATGTATAGATGACTACCAAAATATCCCTGAGAAGAGACTGGGACATCTGGTTGATTGTTGCAAATAAATAGGAGTTAGTTGTTCCTAAAAATAGAAAATCCCTAAATCTATGGAAGGGTTGTTAGCTTGTTAGCGGTGGTTGAAAGAAAGAAGAAAGTTAGTTGGGAAAGAGGCAGAGAGGAAAAAGAGAGACAGAGGGTTTGCATATAGACAGTAGAAATTTTGTTGCAGAGTTTCATTTGAATAAATAAAGCTTTTGTTTATTCCTATTTTTCTGATATAGAAACCCTCGTTAATCCAATTTTCTCAGCGTATTGATTATGAGGAATGCATTCGAATCAAACAAGCCAGAGGGATTACATTCCATAGATTGGGGACGTCTAACCATTGCGTTTAAAATTCGGTTGTTGTTCGTGATCAAAGGGAAGGATCGATTCTGCATATTCAGAAAATAATTGTGAAAAATCCGTAAAAAATTATATACATGATTTGTATTTTCATTGACATTGTATATAAGCTTCAGAAATGCACAGTTATAGATTGGTCGAAAGTCACTGTATGAATTCAGTGTAAATCGTATGCAAGCTCCAGTGGATCGATATTTAATCTCCATTTCGGAAAGGTAAAATGTGTAGAGTTATTAAAGTTTCATTCTTCGTAAGGACTATCCAGTATAATTTTAACTTGGGTTTGAAGTTCGATCATAAGGATCCAATAGTCGTGGTTCAATACAGAGAAGTTAAAAACGTGCGGTGGAGCTTCAAAAAAAAATTCCTATGGTGACAGTTTGTAAATACAGAGGACCTGTATTTTCAATTTCATTGACACCCTTGCATCAAGTGGTATCAGAGCAAGGATCATGGAATTTCCCTTGCTGTTTGTAAAGAAAAAAAATTATTTTTCACTTTATCTTTGAGAGCAGGAAAGAGAAACTAGACAGTAATAGTTTGAGAGAAAAATTATTACCTTCAGAAATGGCGTTCAGAGTTCTAGTAGGATGTGGCAGAGGAGGTTGAGGAGGCAGACCTGTAGCCAACATAGAAGTAATGGAAGAGTTGAGAATTCTATGAGAAGAAATGGTAGCCATGAGAGAAGCTGGAAGAAGAGATCCTAAAGCAGGTGATGTCAGTGAAGCTGAGGTTGAACCAGAAGCAGAAAAAAGGACAGAGAAGGACATTGGGGTGAAATTGTTAAACGAAGTCATTGGGGCTAGTTGAAAACCAAGAGTGGAGATAGTTGCATACAATGGAGGATTAAATCCAAAAGAATTAGTTGACTGGATCAATTCAATGGAAGAGCATTTTGATTTTTCGGAAGTGCCTGAAGATAAGAAAGTATTGTTTGTAGTAACTAGACTCAAAGGACATGCTTTGCTTTAGTGGGATGGTGTATAGGCAGAAAGGAGAAGACTACACAAGCAGCCAATTAAAAGTTGGAGCAGAATGATTTCCAAGTTGAAGGACAAATTTCTACCCAGAGATTACCAACTTTCTTTGTATAGGCAGATGCAGAACTTCAGACATAGGCTGCATACTGTCAGAGAATATATAGAGGAGTTTTACAAGGTAAACATTAGAGTTGGATACACAGAAGATAATTCTGAGAAGGTATCCAGATACATGAATTGTCTTATATTAGACATTCAGGATTAGATGAGTTTATTCTCACCTAAATCAGTTGAAGAACCATACCAATGTGCTTTGAAAGTGGAGAAAAAATTGAATAGGAGAAATAACTCAAGGAAAGGAAGAGGTCGGGCTTACAGAGGTAAGGAACCACAGACTGGAAGAGGAAAATTTCCAGTTCAGAAGGAAAAAGCTGAATCATCAAATCAGCCAGAACAACCTCAGAAAGGAAGAGACTTTAGAGGAAGAATATCTTTTCAAAGAGGTCAAGGAAGAGGTAGAAATCATGAGGTTATATGTTACACATGTGGAAATACAAGACATATGTCATGGGATTTTCCAGAAGGAGCTAAAAGACAGGGGAATGTTCAGATTTCATAGGCTGAAAAATGAACAGAGAGTACTTGAGGATCATGTTGAGGTTCCAGAGGCAGGAGAAGCCTTACTGATGAGGAGAACTTTGTTGAAACCAAGCAAAGAATTACATGAACCCGAACAGAGGAAGAGCTTGTTCAAAACAATGTGCAAATCACAAGGTAAGTGTTGTAAACTTATTATTGATAATAGCAGTACTGATAATTTAGTTTTTGTAGAGATGGTTGAGAAGTTAGGACTGCAGAAAGAAAAGCATCCTACAACCTACAGAGTTTCCTAGTTGTAGAAGGGACATCAAGTACTAGTCAATGAACAATGCAAATTTGATTTCCAAATTGGAAATTACAAGGACCAAGTCTTATGTGATGTGATACCAATGGATGTATGTCATGTGTTATTGGGTAGGCCATGGTAGTATGACAGGGAATGTAATGTACAATGGAAGAGAAAAAACTTTTGTCTTGGAGAAAGAAGGCAAAAGACATACTCTTGTTCCCCTAAAGGATGAGAAAACGAAGGAACAAACTAGCCCAAAGGTATTACTGGTGAAAGAGAAAGAATTTCTAAAACAACTGCAAGAAGAAGAGGTAAGTTTTTCTATTGTTGGTAAGCCTAGAACTATTATAACCAACACTAGAATTGATGAATTACCTGCTGAAATTCAAAAATTACTAGAGGAGTATGTAGACATAGTTGTGGATGATTTTCCAGATGAACTACCACCTATTAGAAGTATCAGCCATCACATAGATCTTATTTATGGAGCTAGTTTTCCAAACAAAGCTTCTTATAGAATGACTCCAGCAGAAAATGCAGAGATCAGCAGACAAGTGCAGGCACTGTTGAACAAAGGACTGGTCAAACAGAGTTTAATTCCTTGTACTGCACCAACAGTGTTGAGTCCTAATAAAGGAGGCAAATAGAGGATGTGTATAGATTCCAGAACCATAAACAAAATCACTATCAAGTATAGATTTCCTTTACCTAGGATGGATGATTTAATGGATTGCTTGAGTGGTTCCAAATATTTCTCTAAGATAGATTTGAAAAGTGGATATCATCATATAAGAATGAGGGAAGGTGATGAATGGAACACAGCTTTCGAAACAAATACTGGGTTGTATGAATGGTTAGTTATGCCTTTTGGTTTAACAAATGCACCTAGTACTTTTATGAGATCAATGAATGAAGTGCTTAAAGAATTCATAGGAAAGTTTGTCATAGTTTACTTGGATGATATTCTTGTTTTCAGTAAGACAAGAGAAGAACAAGTTAGACATTTAAATCTAGTTATGAAGAAATTGCATGAAGAAGCTCCTGATAAATCTGAAGAAATGTTTCTTTATGAAGAAAGAATTGATTTATTTAGGATTTGTAATTTCACAAGAAGGATTGAAAATGGATAGAGAGAAAGTGAAAGCAATTTCAGATTGGCCATCTCCAAAGAATGTTTTCAAGGTAAGAAGTTTTCATGGATTGGCAAGTTTTTATAGAAAATTCATAAGAAACTTTAGTGTAGTATGTGCTCCAATCTTAGACACGGTGAAGAAAGAGAAACAGCCATTCAAATGGACTGTTGCAGCAGAGAAGGGATTTAAAATTCTGAAGGAGAAGATCACTGAGAAGCTTGTTTTAGCTCTCCCAGATTTCATAAAAGTGTTTTCTGGTAGGTGTGATGCTAGTTGATATACTATTGGAGGAGTGTTGAGTCAAGATGATAAACCAATTGCATATTTCAGCAAGAAACTGAATGAAGCAAAATAGAAGTACTCTACCTATGATAAAGAATTCTATTCAGTAATTCAGGCTCTGAAGAAGTGGAGGCATTACCTTATTCCTGGAGAATTTATTGTATATTCTGACAATCATTATTTGCAATTCATAACCAAGCAGGAAAATTTAAATCAAAAACATGCTAAGTGGCTTGAATTTATGCAAAATTTTACTTTTGTTTTAAAGCATATTAGTGGAAATTCTAACAAGGTTGCAGATGCTTTGAGCAGAAGATGTTTATTTTTGCAGGAGTTCCAAGTGAATGTTCTTGGACTAGATCATTTGAGAGAAATGTATGAAGAAGATGCTGATTTCAAAGAAGCTTATGAAGCTTGTCAGAACCAAGTATTTAGAGATAGAATCCCATGGATAGATTTCATGTTGCGGGAAGGATTATTGTTTAAAGGAAGCAAGTTGTGCACTCCTAAATGCTCAATGAGAGAGAATTTGTTCAAGGAGAATCATAGTGGAGGACTTGCTGGTCATTTTGGAAATGACAAAACTTATGCTCAACTGAATAAATTTTACTATTGGCCAGGAATGAGAGCAGATGTGCAAATATTTGTTGGAAAGTGTCAAATCTGTCAGCATGTGAAGGGGAAACAACATAATGCAAGATTATATCAGCCATTATCTATTCCAAAGAATCCTTGGGATGCTATAAGCATGGACTTTGTTCTAGGATTTCCAAGAACACAGAGAGGATAGATTCTCAAAGATGATACATTTTTTTCGTTGTACAAAAACTAGTGATGCCACTCTCATTGCAAATCTGTTTTTCAAAGAAATCGTAAGACTTCATGGTCTTCCTATGAGTATAGTTTCTAACATAGATACTAAAATTGTCAGACATTTCTAGAGGAATTTATGGAAGAAATTGGGGATAGAACTTAACTTTAGTTTAGCTTACCATCCTCAGACTGATGGGAAAACTGAAGTTACAAACAGAATCTCTGAAGTTACAAACAGAAGCTTGGGTAATATTCTGAGAAGTTTAGTTAGTGAACATCCTAATCAGTGGGATCTAGATTTACCACATGCTGAATTTGCTTATAATGATTCGCCAAATAGGAGCATAGGTTTGAGTCCTTTTAAAATTGTTTATGGGACAAATCCTAAAGGAGTGTCTGAGCTAAGAGATTTGGGAATGATGGAGAAAAGGAGTGCAAATGCAGAGGATTTTGCTTTGGATATGCAAATGTTGCATGAACATGTTAAGGGATAATTGCAGGAAAATAGTCTCAAGTATAAATAGAGGGTGTATCTGAAGAGGAGAGAAATGAATTTTGAAGAAGGTGACCTAGTATTAGCATATCTGAAAAGGGAGAGGTTTCCTAGAGGCACTTATAGTAAACTAAAGTTGAAGAAAATTGGGCCTTGTAAAATCTTGAGGAAATTTTCAGCAAATGCTTATGATATTGAGCTTCCAGATGATATAGGTATATCACCTATCTTTAATGTTGCATATTTGTATCCTTACAGAGAGGCTGAAGCGGAAACTTCATCAACAAATGGTCTAGATACTGGACAGAAAAAGATTCATATTGTGCTAAAGCTGGAAATGGAGAGGATCTTGGACACTAGAGTGTTGAAGAAAACCAGAGGACAAGAATACTATGAATACCTGATCAAGTGGAAGAACCACCCATTGGAGGATGCTACCTGGGTGACCACTGCACTCATACAAAAAAGTGGTAATACTATGGAAGAGCTCATGAACAGGAGTTCGTGAATTTTCTGACCTAGGGAGTCTGATGCAGGAGCATCAAGTTAAAGCCAGCAATGTGATGCATTGATCACATGTTGTGGCTTGAGAAAATGGTTCTAAGGGTTTAGAGGAAATAGTTTATTAAATGTTTATTAATTTGAAATAGGAATACAGTTAGTACCGTCTTCAATTTTAGAGTTAATGTAGGTATAGATGACTACCAACATCACCCTACGAGGAGACTGGGACATCTGTTGATTGTTGCAAATAAATAGGAGTTAGTTGTTCCTAAAAATAGAAAATCCCTAAATATATGGAAGGGTTGTTAGCTTGTTAGCAGTGGTTGAAAGAAAGAAGAGACTCAGTCGAGAAAGAGGCAGAGAGGAAAAAGAGACACAGAGGGTTTCCAGATAGACAGTAGAAAGTTTGTTGTAGAGTTTCATTTGAAGAAATAAAGCTTCTGTTTATTCCTATTTTTCTCATATAGAAACCCTTGTGAATCCAATTTGCTCACTGTGTATTTATTCTGAGGAATGCGTTCAAATAAAAAGGTCCAAAGGGAGTACATTCCATAGGTTGGGTACTTCTAACCATTCTGTTTGAAATTCAGTTGTTGTTCGTGATCAAAGGGAAGGATCGATTCTTCATATTCAGAAAACAATTGTGAAAAATCCGTAAGCAATTATATACATTCTTTGTATTTCCATAGACGTCGTATATAGGCTTCACAAGTGCACAGTTATAGATTGGTGGAAAGTCACTGTGTGAATTCAGTGTAAATCGTATGCAAGCTCCAGTGGATCGATAGTTAATATCCATTTCAGAAAGGTAAAATGTTTAGAGTTTAACTAAAGTTTCATTCTCCGTAAGGAATATCCAGTATAATTTTAACTTGGGTCTAAAGTTCGATCATAAGGATCCAATAGTCGTGGTTCAATACAAAGAAGTTAAAAACGTGCAATGGAACTTCAAAATATTTTTCCTCTGGTGACAGTTTGCAAAAACAAAGGAACTGTATTTTCAATTTCATTGACACCCTTGCATCAAGGTTTCCATTCAAATCTCATCCCTTTCCTTTGCAAAGAAGTGATAGGATGTGCAACCTTGGAGAATCCTTAAATGAATCTCCTATAATACCCTGCAAGTCCCATAAAATACCTTACATCTGTCACTTTCCTTGGATTTTTCCAATTCATGGTGGCCTCAATATTTTCAGAGTCCACGGATATTCCTTCATCCGATATGGTGTGTCCCAAGTAATGAATTCTATCTTTATATAAGTCACACTTACTCAACTTGGCATACAACTTTTGCTCCCTCAAAAATTGCAAAACAATTCTTAGGTGTTCTTCATGCTCTTCCTCATTCTTAGAATATATAAGAATGTCATTAAGGAATACAAGAAAAATCTTGTCCAAATACCTGCTGAAAACACTATCATAAAACACATAAATGTAGCTGATGCATTTGTGAGACCAAATGGTACCACTACAAACTCATAGTGTCCATACCTTATTCTAAAGGTTGTCTTATGAATGTATTAATCCTTGATTCTTACCTGATGGTAACCAGACCTTAAGTCAATCTTGGAAAATACCTTTGCTCCTCTCATTTGATCAAAGAGGTCATCAATTCAAGGTAAAGGATACTTGTTCTTCACTATGACTTTGTTCAGCTCTCTGTAATCAATACACAATCTGTGTGTACCTTATTTATTCTTTACAAACAGGACTGGTGCTCCCCAAGGAGACACACTCATCCTGATATACTTCTTCTCCAACAACTCCTTCAACTATATCTTTAGCTCTAACAACTCTAGTGTGCTCATCCTGTAGGGTTCCTTAGACACTGGTGTTGCTCCTGGAACAAGGTCAATGGAAAAATCAATATCTCTCTTTGGAGGAAGTCCTGGAACATCATCAGGAAAAATAACCCTAAATTCTTGTAACACATGAAAATCCTCCAACCTAGGAGTTTCATTCTTTGTTGCCTCCAACACATGGGCTGCATATAACTGGCAACCTTTCCTACATAACTTCTTCAGCTGCATGGTTTAAATGTGCCTAATAGCAATCACTTTTTGAATGCCTCTTACCACCCTTGGGTGTCCTTCTTCATCCATGCATTTAAAATTATTATTGTAACAGTCAAGCTTTACCCTGTGAGCTTCTAACCAATCCATACCAATGAGAATTTCATATGAACCAAGTGGCAGAACATTCAAATATGCATAAGTCAATAACCCATTCATCTCTAATGGAAATTCTTCTACAATCTCGCTGACCTTCCTCTTGGTTCCATTGGCTAGTTGAACTAACCATGACTTTCTATTCTTTAACTTCCTAAAAGCATAAACTTCAACTACTATAGGAGTAATGTAACTATGAGTAGATCCAGGGTCAATTAACACAGAAACAGATTGCTCAGCAATCTTACCTGCAACTTCAACCACAGTTGATTGATGGTCTTCCTAGAAATCCTCCAATGCTACATAAATCTTAGGGATAGTCCTTGCAACTTGAACCACATTTTCTGCTTCTTGAATGTTATAGACTGGCCTTGCATTCCCATTCTCAAGTGGAAAATTCCTGTGCATGTGGGGTCCTCAACATTTCCAACATTGAAGAGGTTCTCTGTCTATTTGTGGATCTCTTGTATTTTCTCCCATCACTCTAACTGGATTACCCACAACTTGGGATGGTTGCTTCTGTTGATTCCTAAAGTTGGAAGGTCTAAATCCTTTCTTCCTCTGCACAAAATTTTCATTTCTCTTGTCCTTCCCAGCCTTATGGACATCAAGTTTGCTCTTGCTTTTCTCATAACAATACTTAGATTTCCTTATTGTTTCTTCTAGATTTCTAGGTTTATAAAACTCAATTATTTCCTTTTAGGACTGAGGTAATCCACTTAGAAAACACTAAATTTTTACCTTTTCATTTTTAATGTACCTAACATACATCAAAAGTTCCAAGAACTTGTTGGCATACTCTTCCATTGTCTATTGTCCCAATTTCATCTCATGGAATTCTTTGATCTTATCATCCTAGTACCTGTCAGAGAGGTATTTATGCTTGAAGTATTTCTTGAACTATTTCCAAGTGATATTCCTTTCACTAATCTTCTTTACCTGCCTAAGGTGCTCCCACCAAATGTATGTTCTTCCATTCAAGTTGAATATGGCTACTTTAGCTTTCATATTTCCAAAGTAGTCTTGGACTTGGAAATATTTCCTCGTCCCAAGAAGCTAAGTTTTAGCTTCATGTCCAGTCTTTGTCTCACCATTAAAGGTAGGAGGCCTTGCCTTTTTAAACTCATCATGTGAGATGTTTCTATAATTCCTCTTTCTCTTTTCCCCATGAGATGAAGAGCTAGAATCCTCAGTGGATCCTTGAGAGTCAGGATATATACTAGAATACCTTCTTCTTCTTATGCACCTACTCTTACAACCTTTTGGATTGATTATACGACGCCCAGACATAATCCGTCGTTGGATTTCTGTCAAGCTTTGCAACATGGTGACATTCAGCTGATGCTGCTCTTCCTAAGTTTTAATCAGGCTTCTCATGGTGGCTGCAATGTATGGCGGTGTCTCTTGAAATCTTCTGCCATTAGACTCTGTGTCATCATTTCCAACTCAAGCATTTTCTCCCATGGAATCTTCCCTGTGCTCATAGGGATTATGTGCATCATACCAGTCCTAGGTTCTAATGGATTGAGTTAAAACTCACCTTTATAACATGCACTATGACTCTACAAAAAGTGTTACCACATCATTTGTTAGATACATGAGAATTTTTCAAAAACAAAAACACAGTTAGTTGCAATGTTGCGCCCAGTAGTTCTGGAAACTATTCACATGGCCCATCTAGGCCCAATAATGCAACCATTTGCTCTATTAACTATTCAACTTGGCCCATCAAGGCCCAATGCTGCAACCCTTAGCTCTGATACCATTCTGTCACGTCCCCATACCCCATAATGCGGATTACTTAAAGAAAATTGCTTAAAGAACCTTTTTTGTTCTTCTGATAAACACCAGGTATGGACGTGAACCTATTCTCTAACCTTCATCTCGGGCTTAGAACCACTATACCAGTCATTCCAACCTTCAATTATCTATTTTGCGTCTAGAATGGTCGTTTCCAAACTAAACTGACTTTTCCGACTTTCGACCTCGGAAATCAGAAATCCAATAATCCAAGGTGTTCGCCTATCACCTTTCCGACTTCCATATTCTGGCCTATTGCTTTTTTATTTCTAAATTTCGACTTCAATAATCAGAAATCCAACTTTCCATGGAACTCCCAGCTATCCTTTTGATTTCTGACTTTTGACTTCCCGACTTCCGCTTTCCGAATTTGGGAATCGAAAACCCAACTTTCCTTGGAACTTTTAGTTGTCTTTATGCTTTCCGTCTTCTAATTTCTAACTTCAGGAATCAGAAATCCAGCTTCACTTAGAGGTTTCCGTTATCTTCCTGCTTTTCATCTTTCGACTTTCGACTTCAGGAATCAGGAATCGGAACACCCAATATCATCCTTATTCAATTTTCCCTTCGGAAAATCCAAGGGGAGGAAACACCATATTTATTACCTTAGGTGCATTTTTTACTCTTTACCAGTATTTTATCCTTCATGAACTTCAACATAAATGCATACAAACATCCAAGGCATAAACAGAGATAAAATGTAGGAGATATACATAAGAAAACATATACTTCATCATCAATAAGCATTTAAACATGAACAGAACCATTCATAGGTAAATACATTGCATAAACAACATGGCAAGAATACTTATCTTGAAGAATGAAGGTGTCCTGCCACTAGCCATGTAGGTGCAACATTCCACCCAACCATAGGCCATTGTGTTCTTTAATCTTTCAACACCACTGCCACCCCCGAGTTGGCCATGATTCCACAAGGAACTAGGGAACAGCAGACTCACACAGCCAGATATTTTAGTACACAGTCAAGCCAACCCTAGTTGGACTTATCATACTATCCAGCCAAGCCACAGATGGGTTTATCAGGCACTCAGCCAAGCCATCATTCAGAGTGGGTTTATCAAGCTGCATGTTTACAAGACAAACACTGATGGGTTTAGCATACTGTCCACAGTTAAGACAGCAACCAGTTTAGGGACCAGCCAAGCCAACATATGGGTTTATCAGGCTACCACCCAAGCCATCATTCAAGTTGGGTTTATTAGGATGTCCGGCCAAGGGTTATACACAAGGCCAAACAAAACAAGACACAGCCAAGCCAACAGATGGGTTTATAAGCACTCAGCCAAGCCATCCTTCAAGTTCAGTTTATCAGGATGCTAAGGCAGTGTACAAGAAGAACTGCTAAGCTAGTGAGCTCATCCAGAGAGCTAAGGACACCTTCACAATATATATCTAGCCTGGCATCCACATTTCTTACACACCCAACACAATTAAGTGTCCCCTTCTCTACTCCACAGTCCCTTGGGCTACACCTTCCCTTCCAGTGCTCTTCAGGATGTGCAGAGCAAATTTACCAACCACTTTTATCTTATTGTGAGGTTCCACACAAGGTTTATCAAGCACATTCTACGTCTCTCCCAATCCTGAGTCTTACATACAGTTCAGACCCAAACCAAGATACACAATGCAGCAAACCACACTGTAACTCGGTAAGATAGGCTCTTCACTATACACAGGGAAAACACTACAATAGAGGATTCCCATGGAGAGAAAGACACCCAAAACTGGGGAACCATCGATAACCACCCTGTCTTAAAAAATGAGGGTCTCCTCTGCCCTTGCTCGGTAAAGAAAAAATCTTTCAAAATACACAGTCCGCGGCTCCAAACAGTAAACCAACACAATGGCGGGATCGGGATGGAAACCTAGATCAAAACGGTTATGAGGGTAAAATGCAAAGCGTGCATGAGCAAAAAAACTAGCTTCTCTATCATGGAGAATGATCAAAATGGTGAACATGGAACAACAAATTTACAATCATAGACAACACCACGGCTCTGCAAAAGGATAAATGCACAGTGCACATGAGCAAACTGGAGATCTCAACTGGATCAAAAATAAATCCTGGCAGAATGACCAACTGCACAGAAGGACCAAGGAGGAGAGATCAAAACCCAAATGCGACTTCCTCCTTGACGGATTGGGCATGCATCACATGCTTGCCTCCTGTAGAAGTAAAAGTGTGGCTTCTCCCAGGCTGCAGACCTACACAGACTACAGTCTACCATGCCCTGCACTGCCCCAGGCATTAACTGTCTCAAACACCTTCTGGAAAGAATAATGATTGAGGATAGAGGACAAAAAGGTAGCTTAGGTTTCCATCGGTTCTCCCATTGACATATGGTCACACCCTATTTGCTCAGGGTTTTGACTAACTCTGCACCCTATCCCTTGTGAAATCATGCCCCCATATCTTTCATGTTGCAGTCCCATAGCTAGGTATGGTATTTTATTAAATTTGTGCATTTACATGGTATACAAAATGCATTGTGCTTTAACTAGAACAATAGCCTTAGGCATCAATTTGATCATATATTCACAAAATACCATATTGATGGTAGGGCCTTGGCCTTGAGCTCCATTCCATGATCTCAATACAATACATACATCATGCACAATCAAAATGCCATGGGGTCAAAAATGGGGTGTTACACATATGACCACCTCCAAGGGCTCCATGACCCCATCAAGGGCATCAAGGTCATCATCAAGTGCAATCAGTGGGATTCATGACCTCTTCAACAAATGACTACATAATGGGTCATTTGTACCACCATGTGCTACAAAGCACACACCATCAGTGAATGGGCTCAAAATCCTAAGCTACCACATGTGTGGGTATGTCCAATCAATCAATCATCAACCTATCATCCAGTTAGCCACTGCGTGTGGGTAAAGGGTGATAAAACCCCATACCAAACCTGTGCAAATGTCCATGATCAACTCATACCTGATCATCAAGATTGTCCATTGTAGGGGACCATAATGGAGTTAATGACAACCTGAGGGGCCACTACAAGTCCCACGTTGACAAAGACAGTACAGCTGCATAAAAAGGATTGGTCTAAAAATATCTTAGAGGCCTTATGGGAATATAAAATAACATGGATAAATACTATTGGATTTTCTCCATATGAGCCAGTTTATGGAAAACACGTTCTTCTTCCAATAAATTTTCAGATAAAAACTTTTAGAATGGAAACAGAATTGGGAATTGAATTAACTAAAGCACAAAAGTAGATAAGTGTACAGTTGAATGAGCTTGATGAAATGCATCAATAATCTTTCAGACAAACAAATATCATCCAACAAAAAAGGGAAAAATGGCATGAAAAAGAAACAATTTAAGGTTGGTGATTGGGCACTTATATTTTACTCTCAATTTATGAATTTCTGTAATATCCCTAGTCTGATATCATATTAGAATACTAACTCTCATGCTGAAGTAATTAAAATTTGAAATGAAAACTTTACAATTAAACCAATCACTTCTTAATGAAGGGGAAAATATAGGCAGTATTGGTAAATATAGGTGTAACGTCACCGACCTACTGTAACCGACAAGAGGACGTTACCAAACAAACAAAAACCTCCAGGAAAATAGCCCCATGGACATGAACAGGCATATAATGCTGAAATATAAAGCTTAAAACATAAAACATACTAAGATGCAAAATCCTTCATATACATAGCGGAAACAAACATACGTTCATTCAAGCATACCACATGTTCATCATATTCATTAATTAGTAAGTATAAATGTAGAGACGGAATAGTCAAGAATACTCATCTTAAAAAGAATTTGTCCCACAACCAGCTACGTCGCTGCAACATTCCACCCAACCATAGGCCAGCATGCTCATCAATCTCTCAGCAACACTGCCACCCCCAAGCTGGCCATGATTCCTCAGGGAATAAGGGTCAAAGCAGGATTACACATAGCCCAGGTACACAAATTGGCCAAGCCCACACAGTAGGGTTTATCAGGCCGTCAAGGAGCTAGGAAAGGCTAAATGCTAAGCTAGTGGCCTCAATGGAGAGCTAAGGACACCTGCACCAGAATTAACCTGACTTCTAAGACATCCACACACCCATCAACAAGAATCAGTCCTTTCTCTGCTTCACAGTCCCTCATGCCCTGACTTCCCTTTCCAATACTCTTCAAGGGTTGTGGAGAAGAAATCATGTAGTCTAACTCTATCTGAGTGGCTCCAAACACTAGTTTTCTCAAGCATACCCAGCCTCTAATCCTACTCTCAACAGTGCGAAGACCAACCACTGCATACCGCAGTAAAACAAACAACTCATAGCTCTATGAGGAAAATAAAGATAACAGGGTGACAACCCAAATGAAAGGGTGAACACAACTCAGGTCAGACAAGACGATCAGAGTTGTTCTTGGCCCTAGCGTGGCCAAAACAACTCAGCGGCATCCAAAACATGATTGCATTCATAGCAACGAACAACGTGGGGGAAAACCACAACAAGCCACAGTTTCAGGGGAAGAACAGCAACTGATCTCACAGCTAAGCCACGGGAACATTACATAGCCCGAAAATGGAAGAGAAGTCTGATTCTCAATCTTAGACAGGGGAAAACAGGTACGCAGACCACAAAACCATGAGGGTAACACACATACACACAATCCGATAATACAAAAGGCAAATCAATCCTCTTCACAAGCTGGGGAAAGAACGTAGCCCCTCTCACAGTGAAGAATCACAGATACCAGTAATTGGCGAGAGAAGGGAGAACAAACCAACCCCTGCATGCGTGAGATGGTCAAGACAAAAACCAAGAGTGGAAGAGTGGAGAGAGTGGCAACCGTCCCCTTGCCCTCCGCATGAGGAAGAGCGAGCTTGCTGGTGGAGTGTATGTGGGGCAAAGACTGGCAGTCCTGCCACCCACCACTCCCTAGCCATAAATGCTTCCAACTAATTGAACAGCAAAAGTTTAGTGGGTGGTCGACACATGGCAACTCCCAATGGCTCCCATGGTTTAGACAACCCCCCCTTAACCTTAGGAATCATGCCCTTTTCATTTAACGTTGCACCATCGTAGCTGGCTATAGGTTTATTTTAATTGAAGTGCATATTTACATGATGCCAAAACTATAATGTGTTGGATAGCACGATATACCATCGACAACGATCCCTATTGTCGAGACATACACAACCAAATCAATGGTGGGGATTTTGCCTTTAGCTCCACACCACAATTAATTACAAAATATACATCATGTATCTTTTAGTGTTACTAGGGTCAAAATCAGGGATATTACAATCCCCTCCCCCTTGGAATAACACCGTCCTTAGTGTTCCAATACACATAGGAATGCATATACAATTTGCACATCAAAATTTCAAAATTTTGCAGATCTGTCCCATGTTCAATTATTTACTTGAACTTTCAGGACCAAGCCCGTCGGCTTCCACGAGCTTCTCCTGCTGGTTCTCAGCGTTCGGCTCATCCCCAAGTCGAGGAATTTTGTGGTTGTTGCCCTCTTTATGTTCCCTAGTTTGGCAATCCTGGTGTAAATGATGTCCTCCGCATTTCCAACATTTTGTTGGCTGCTTCATCTTTACTTGCTCAATTTCCTTTGAGTCTTCATGCCTGGAACGTTTCTTAACGGATTGCTTGGACAAATGTCCCATCATTGATCCACTTTCCTTCACTTTACAAATTGCTCCCAGAAGGCTTTTGACCTCCTTTTGCAAAACAATAGAGTCTTTCAAAATCTAGTGGTTCATCTCATTCTGCCTTTTCTGTATCTTGAGCATCTCTCCAAGATTCTCTTGGGTCCTGGCAATCATTTGAAGGATACTTTCAGCCAAGTCCAGTAGCTTTTGGTCTGCTGTCATGATCAATGTGCACCATTGGATTTCACTTTTCTCACCTGTGAAATGCACCATTGAAATTTTGTCAAACCAAGCATAATATAGGCATTAAAATCAGTCAATTAATTGCCCAATTGGCATGACAGTCCAAGTCTCATCAAGGATACTTTCATATTTTTCATGCCTTCCCAGCAGGCACATGAGCTCATTCATGTCCATTCTTGGGCAGGGAATTAACCATTCCAGCATTCACAATTTACTTTAAGCAAATACACACATTCCATTTTCAGTCATACATGCATTCAACAATATTTTGTTTTCACAATGCTTAAATATATATATAATCAAAAGGGCAAGAGAGAGCAGCAATAGTTTTTCCCCTCTTTGTTTTGTTCCATCCTGGAACCCACACCACTGTTGTGGCTTTTCATGCTCTCAGCCTCTTTCACTTCACCGTGAATGCTGGACCAATCCCTCTTGTTCATGACACTTAGTGTCTCCGGTCTATTTTAGACCTCTCAACCATGGAGCCTCCCCACATGGTTTGTCTCAGCTGCTAGGACCTTCATAGCCTCACTAGCACCTTTTTCATTACTGCTCATTCTAAGCTCTTCAGGATAGTCACATGTCCACATGCACCTCTAGGATGCTTTCGTAGTCCTCACTTCCAACGATACCTATATTCAAACATTGAATAGATTCACATGTTTAGTTTATTCCCATCAGTTTTTACCTCTTAAACAAGAACTTAAAACATCATAACCAAATCATATACACATGCATATTCATAAGCAAGAATTGCAAAATAATCCAATACTTATCTGTATTGTGCGTTTCCTCGTTGGTCCATAGGATCCTGCTTCGCTTTGCAAGCCTTGGGATCGCCTATGGACTTGGATGTTAGGCCAGCACGCGGGATACTTCACAACATCCTTATATATATATATATATATATCAAGCACAATCAAGCCAACCTTCAGTTGGGTTTATCAGACCGTCAACAAATCACCTACACTTATATCAACAATACACTTATATCAACAATGCACTTATATCAATAACCAATCATCAGCCAAGCCAACACTGTTGGGTTTATCAGGCCATCAATAGTAACACATGCACTTGTATCAACAGTAAACGACCATTTCCAGGATTCATTTCCAGCCGTGAGCTCTAATTCTATTTAGTGTACAACACCAGACTACATCTATTTATCCTGACAACACAAGCAATATAAGCAAATTCATCAGCGCTATTGATCTAAAACTGTAATCATACTTCACATCATTTACTATCAATTATTGAGACACCAGGAGTGCATCCACTCCCTAGGGTGTAATCAATATTGAAAACCCTTTCATGATCCGACATCGAAAAAGTGTGCACCCTTTTCTGGTGTGTGCCATGTAGGCCCTGTTCATACTCAAGCAAACGGTCATCATGGAAATTAAATCAAAACATGTTCTGCATATGGAATTTTAATATTTTGACATGCATATTCTTAGCTAGGGTCATAGAACACTTATCCATTTGTCGATGCAGTATTCCTTCGTTAAGGAGGAATGAGGGGCTCCCTTCTCTGAGTTGACAGTCCCTCGCTTTTCCATCCCAGCTCCTCTTTACATTTCGTATCCACACATGTTTTCCCGACATAACCTATACCATCTCACTCATGTTGCTTACCAAACATGCAGTGTAGATGAGACATATCCAAAATGTCCAATGGAGTTTCACCCGAAACCCATTTCCAAGATAAGGGAAAACCTTCCCATGAAGTTTGGCTCCTGTGGGCCATCACACATGATCTTCCTGTAGTGTGTACCGCTAGCACATTCATCAAATAGCCAAACATTCAATCATTATCTAATAATACAATCCAAATTTGATTGTTCCATAACCAAGCAATGACATTAGTAATTAAATTCAATGAGAATTTGCAACTCTGTTTACTATAGAAATTGATTTGCTTGGAAATGAGGTCATCCTCAATTGTGGGTCTCTTGTAAGCAGCACCACTATGCCCATTATAATTTTATGCTTACTAGCATAACATGAATACCCACTTACAATGCATCCTCCTGACACAACCTTATGCAATCCAATAGTGATTAGTAGTTGTCAGCAATTTCTTAAATCCGAAACTCACAATTCAAATTTAACAACCCATCATGCATACAAACTATTTTCATAGCCATGAGACTCTTCTCATAAGGTTTGGCTCTTTCACATGGTATATTTCGGCCTTTGTCATGGTCTTACCCAAATTTCCATGCCCCAAACAATCTACTCGAAACCTGAACCCTAGTCAGCCAAACACTTAGTAAGTCTTGATGTATATAACTTTTTCATTGCTGCAACAATCACTGAATCATTTTCAGAATTTATAAAATTCAAACACTTCCAGCTGTTAATCACATCAATATTACCAAAACTCATTTACTTCACGCAATCATTATCATACTAAAACTTGCAAGGTCACATCATTTATGCCAAAATGAAATGTTCAGATACTCCTTACTCCACAAGCATATCATTGTACCACCTTGCCCTTCCATAGAGCATTTCCGGCAGCCAATCGATCATGACTACCCTCTTCATGCACTTATTATCCTGCATTCATAATAGCTCTCGAAATGGTTTCAAAATTGTCATCAATTCATCATTTCAGCCATTAGTTATTCATAATAACTCATGTACTATCTCTATGCATTCATGCATTGCATCGCAACATTTGCACCCATACTTATATATGCATATCTACAACATTTACTCATACTTTTCATATGCATCCATTCAATGCATAACTACAAGATTTATAAAATATTTAAATGCATACCTACTCAATGCTACCTCGCATTGATTCAGGAATACTATGCATTCAAACATACCATGCATGGCCTAGCCATGACTACTTCATATAGGATGCATGACTATAATCAAGATCATCAGTGCTTACTTTCCTTGGGCTACTAAGCTCATAACAACATAATATAGGCATGACACCTTTCTCTATGAATGCAGTATAAAATTCAAATACTCACATGGTATGAGACCTCTTGTTTTTACCACTCCATGCAATTGTCATAATTAAACTCTTACCTTCATGGGTCCTACTTACACCCTTGACATTACCAGTTTGGTTGGTCCTTTGCAGGAGATTGCAGAATTTGCTCACCAACTTTTGATTTTGGACTTGTTGTCTTATCCCTTTCTCCATGGGGTCGCTAGTCACATTCGTTAGCATCAGCAACATATTCAGCCATGTCCATGTTGTCGTTGGTTTTTCCACTAATGCCAACACCAATGCAATAATTATCATTAGTGACTCACTATAAATGTATAGTTCTCACTATTCTTACCAACATGTAATATCCTATGCATGCAAGGCATATCCTCATACATTTCATGTATAAAACTTGTAATCCTAATTAGCGAGACAGGGTTTAAGGAAATTTCCCTTTTCAAGTCCCTCATCCTTGCATGGAACTCCTCTTCCACACAACAGCTGGTTTGACTTCATGGTCTTGCTACCTCTAGGCATGCAATTCCCGGATTTGTCCATGTTGACAGCAGCACATTTATTCATCAAGCAATCACTAGTAATTTGCAGCACCACATTCAAACTCTGGTGAATCTCCTTTGTTCCCTGCTAGATAAGCTTTCCAACGCCTATCCACATGTTTCATTCTGACCTCGGGTGTGAAAACCACACGACTTCTAAAATGATGATATTCATCAAATTTAAGCAAAACACTCAACTGTATTTTGGTCTGAATTGCTAACTTCAGCCACTTAGGATTTTCTTCCTTTTCAGCCCTGAAACTGCTGAAAAATAGTTAAAAATCACTGAGAAATCCCTCTGGAAAAACCCAAAATTTCTTTTTCCCAATCGGATCTCCTTCCAACTAACATTCTAACGTTTCAGCGGTTAGAACGACTAATTTCCTCCGCTGCTCATCGGGGGCCATACAAATAACCCTTCCCGCTGTATCGGCGGTCTGTTCATATTCACTTCCGGACTTTATCGGCAATACCAAAGGCTATCCCTCGGCGGTCAAATAGCTAACATTTTCCGTTGTTTCGTGTCTGTGGTTATCTAATATTCCGATCTTTATCGGCGATGCCAGTATGTCAACAATCGGATCCTCTACCCGTCGGGTGGCTATTTCTCTATGCCTCCTCAATGATGGACATCGATCTTACTGCGGGTTCCGCAAACCCTAATACCCCATCGGTCATTGGAAGGACTAACCACTGCGCATCGGTGACAAAATCCACTAATAATTTCCGATCGGCGATCTGAAGCACAACTATTACAGCATCGACAGTCGGAACCTTTATCCGTCGGAAGATTAGTGCTCTATACTTCCGCAACGGCGGGCGCACGAACCACTAACTCCTTCCGATGTTCATCGGCGACCAATACAACTAACTTCCACCGATCATCGATGGGTTCAACACTTAGAAAAAATTTTGAAATTTCTTCTTTGCATTGGCTCTTCCTTCAACTAATATTCGCCAATTGACTTCACTAGCCTTGGCAGCTTCATCTTCTATTTGTCGCCGATCCCATCCTCTAGTCATCGGCAATTCCAACAACTAATATTTTCCAATCATCGATATTCTTGTGCCTTAGAAAAATTTTGGAAATTTTCCGTTGCATCGGCTGTCGGCACAACTATCCTCTGTGGCATCGGTGGTCGGGGACTCTATCCATCGGAAGGATAGTCCACTAGCCAGCTGCAACGGTGGATGCAAAATCAACTAAAATTTTTCGACGTAGTTCATCGGAAGTCCCATCATCTAAATTTCATCGATGGTTCCGACTAAGTGAGCCGACGTTTCGACGGTTCTGTCAACTAACTTCCGTCAATCGGCACTCCAATCATCTAATCATCGGTAATGCAATCAACTAACCCCCGCCGATCGCCAAAGGGTCAACACTTAGACAATTTTTGCAAATTTTCTTCTTCCTCGTCCGCATCGGCACCTTCATCCTCTAATTTTCACCACTATTTCAATGGTCTTCAAGGGATCTCCCCTGACGTATCGGCACTTTCAACTTCTAAATTTCACTGATCAAATTGACTAAATTCCACCAACGATTTCGATACTTAAGAATTTTGGGTGAAAACTTCCTTTATTCTTCCACCGTGTCAGCACCTCCATCACCTATTTTTTGTTGATGTTTCGACAGTTTCATCTTCTATCTCCCGCGGACGCCGATGGACTTTATCGGATGTCCTTTCAACTAAGCGATCCGGTGTTTCGGCGATCTTCAACTGAACGGAGTCGTCGCCTCCGCGCCTCCATCTTCTTTCTTCTGCCGATCGTCGACAACTTCTGAACTTCGCCAAGTCCCAAAATTTTTCAACACTTAGAAAATTTTCCTCCGAGCTCCGCATCGGCTGCACGATCAGCTAATTTCCTCCATTGTTTCAACTCCATCATCCTCTAATCTTCGCCACTACAGCTCTGCCTTCAACTAATAGTTGTCGATCCATCATCAAACCTTTTCCAATGGTCTTAGTAGAAGAGTATGTCAGCTCTCCTTTCCACTAATTCTTGCCGACGTTTCGGCGCTTTCAACGTCTTCCTTCCGTCGGCACCATCGGAAACCCTTCCGTCTAAATGCACCGACACTACGGCGATCATCAACTGATGGCTTCTGACGAATTTCACACCTTTCACTATCCACCAGTGGCCTGCATCGTAGTGCCTTCCGACTAAAACTTCCGCTGCGTGAGAGGTGCGTACCACTAATTTTTTCGATGGTCGACAGCCTGAACACTTAGAAAAACTCCCCAAATTTTTATTTTGTGGTTCCCATTGGGTGGCCTTCCACTTAGGTGATCCAATGCATCGGCGGGACTTCATACTAAGTCCTCCGATGATCCAATGATCCCAATACTTTAGTAGAGAAATTTTCCAAATTCTCTGGTCATGCACAGACTTCTTCTAATTTTTGTTAGGCAGAAGGCAACCTGCCTCTGCTAGCTGGCCTTTCATGGCCCATTCAGGCCCATGCTGCAACCTTGGCTCTGATACAATACTGTAACGTCCCTGACCTACTGTAACCTATGAGAAGACGCTACCAAACAAACAAAAACCTCCGTGCAAATAGCCCCATGAACATGAACAGGCATATAATGCTGAAATATAAAGCTTAAAACATAAAACATACTAAGATACAAAATCCTTCACATACATAGCGGAAACAAACATAAGTTCATTCAATCATACCACATGTTCATCATATTCATTAATCAGTAAGTATAAATGCAGAGATGGAATAGTCAAGAATACTCATCTTAAAAATAATTCATCCCACAACCAGCTACGTCATTGCAACATTCCACCCAACCATAGGCCAACGTGCTCATCAATCTCTCAGCAACACTGCCACCCCCGAGCTGGGCATGATTCCTCAAGGAATAAGGGTCAAAGTAGGATTACACATAGCCCAGGTACACAAATCGACCAAGCCCACACAGTAGGGTTTATCAGGCCGTCAAGGAGCTAGGAAAGGCTAAATTCTAAGCTGGTGGCCTCAATGGAGAGCTAAGGACACCTACACCAGATTTAACCTGACTTTTAAGACATCCACACACCCATCAACGGGAATCAATCCTTTCTATGCTTCACAGTCCCTCATGCCCTAACTTCCCTTTCCAATACTCTTCAAGGGTTGTGGAGAAGAAAGCTAGTAGTCTAACTATGTCTAAGTGGCTCCAAACACCAGTTTTCTCAAGCATACCCAGCCTCTAATCCTACTCTCAACAGTCTGAAGACCAACCACTGCATACCGCAGTAAAACAAACAGCTCACGGCTCTATGAGAAAAATAAAGATAACAAGGTGACAACCCAAATGAAAGGGTGAACACAGTTCAGGTCAGACAAGATGATCAGAGTTGTTCTTGGCCCTAGTGTGGCCAAAAAAACTCAGGTGCATCCAAAATATGATTGCATTCATAGCAACGAACAACATGGGGTAAAACCACAACAAGCCACAGTTTCAGGGGAATAAAAACAACCAATCTCACGGCTAAGCCATGGGAACATTACACAGCCCGAAAACAGAAGAGAAGTCTGATTCTCAATCTTGGACAGAGGAAAATAGGTACGCATACCACAAAACCATGAGGGTAACACACATACACATAGTTCTATAATACAAAATGCAAATCGATCCTCTTCATAGGCCGGGGAAAGAACATAGCCCCTCTCACAGTGAAGAACCACGGATACCAGTAATCGGTGAGAGAAGGGAGAACAGACCAACCCCTGCATGCGTGAGATGGTCTAGAAAAAAACCACGAGTGGAAGAGTGGAGAGAGTGGTAACCGTCCCCCTCCCCTCCGCGTGAGGAAGAGCGAGCTTGCTGGTGGAGTGTACATGGGGCAAAGACTGGCAATCCTGCCACCCACCACTCCCCAGCCATAACTGCTTCCAACTAATCGAATAGCAGAATTTTAGTGGGTGGTCGACACATGGCAACTCCCAATGGCTCCCATGGTTTAGACAACCCCCCCTTAACCTTAGGAATCATGCCCTTTTCATTTAACGTTGCACCGTTGTAGCTGGCTGTAGGTTTATTTTAATTGATGTGCATATTTACATGATGCCAAAACTATAATGTGTCGGATAGCACGATATACCATTGGCAACAATCCCTATTGCTGAGACATACACAACCAAATCGATGGTGGGGTTTTTGCCTTTAGCTCCACACCACGATTAATTACAAAATATACATCATGTATCTTTTAATGTTACCGAGGTCAAAACCGGGGATATTACACTAGGAATGGCAGTGGGATAATGGAAGAGACCAAGAGACAATTTTGGATAGAGATAGTTCTTTCCCTAAGCATCTGGATTTTGGGTCCTTTTAGGTTTCGAAATCATCTTCGTTGAAGTCTACTCCCACATTTTTGGGTGTCTCAACCGATGCAAACTAGAACTGAACCATCACTTCCAATCAAGCAGTGGCTAAGATAGTATGAGGAGAATTTTAGAACTCTTTCATGAAGGTATATATCAACATGTGTAGGTTTATACATAACAAGAAAAAGTGCTTCTACAAGTTGCAAAGGTGAAACTAGCTCTTAGGACAGCTCACCAGCTTCGTCTTCAGGATTTTCCAAACAAGTCAAGGGCTCTACGAATTCTTAGTTTCAGGAATTGGATGTTTATATATACATTTTAAGAACACATCAGAATAGTAATGGGTATATTTGGTGTCCCATGGGTTGAATTGCTCATTTTATGGTAAAAGTAGTCAATTCTAGGTGCAAATCTATCCTAGGTTGAGTAAAAGCAAGAAAACTCAGTCATACAAACTCAGATTGATATGAAAATTATAGATAATTATTATAACATCATTTTATACCCAAATATGTTGAAATTACTATCATTCATAACCTATAAATCTCTCTTTAACAATATGCATCAATACAATGCGTTTTAGAAGCAAAAATCAAAGGAAGACTTGGAGATTTGAATCCTCAAGTGCAGGAAACTTATGGATCTGATAAACACACATGATACACTATAATTAATGGCTAGAATCCACTATAATATCATGAATCAAACTCTAGGTGGCTTCTCCTTAGCTTTTGTATGAACTGCAATGAAGATGGGGAGAAGAGAGGGTGATAGGAACATGGGACCTGGGGTGCATCACCCAAGAGAACCGAGTATCATCACTCAGTATCAAAGCCAAGATTCACATAAAATTGAAACAACCACAAACAAAATTGAGAAATGAAGTTGGAATCACCCTTAAATAAACCTTGAGTGACTTGTTGAGCAATTCCTTCACCTGTTGAGAAAGTTGTCAGTTGCAAACCCTAACCATAATCATGAATATGCCCCCCTTGAGGAAAATAGCAAGTAAGAGGATTAGGTAATGTTTCCTTGTTTGTTCCATTCAATCAAAATTGGAAACTGCACCCTCTTTTGAGTAAAAGTTTCCTTATTAGGATTGGAGATGTTTCCTTGCAAGTATCCTCTCATTAATTTAGAAATTGCACCCTCCTTTGAGTAAAATTTTCCTTATTAGGATTGGAGATGTTTCCTTGCAAGTATATTCTCATCAAAATATAAATTGTGCCCTCCCTTGGCCAAAGTTGGATGTTTTTGACTAACTGCTTTTCCTGCACTTTCTGCTTTTAAAACTGTTGGTTTTTCCTTGCTTTTGCCAATTTCCTTGATGGTTTCTATTTGTCATCCAAGGAAATTTTACTTTCCTAATTCTCCCTCCTGACATGGAACTCATTTCCACATGTCATTATTTTCCACATTAATTAAATAATTACATAATATAATCAAAATTAGAAATTATCCTATTACATGGCTCCATAGTTCTTAATAACCAAAATTCCCTAGGTAATTTAATTAATTCAATTTTTAACCCCTAGTTGCTTGACATGGTCAACACTTAATGTCCTTTCAGGAAGGGATATTACAGTCCTGCCCTCCCAAGTATGCCTGTCCTCAAGCAGAAGCAATCCAAGGTGCTGCAAAATTGGTTCACCCAATGAAGTCATTCCCCCCATGTAGGATAACTGGAACATGATACCACATAGATGAACTCATGTGAAGAAAGTTTGACTTGCTCCATCAAGCCAGCATGTAAATATTCTCCAAAGACCAGCAATTCCAAAGTCCCGTTTCTTTCATTGCATCCCCTTCAGTGAGAATGCATTCCAACACCACTCAGACAAAAGTATTCCTGGATACCATTTCCTAAACTGTAAGTATCCAAATGTTCCTTCCACTTTTGGAAAGATGTCATTCCAAGGAATGTTAGGGTCTCAATGTCTCAATTGCATCCTCCCAAACAATAGTAAGCACCATAAAAATTTATCATCACAGAAAATGATATTCATGATGTGGAAATCATACCACCATATTGAAAATTGAAAACTCCCAATGCAAAATTGGAAATCTGTGGGACTTCCCCACCTAACATAAAATTCTTTATGTGCCCGATGCACACCAACACTAAAGCTCACAATTTTGTTGCTGCAATGAAATAGGTGTGAGTCTCATGTACAACCCCAATAAATATAGGCATCATCAAACAAACAAGGATTCCCAAACCGCTCACAATAAAATGATGCATCACAATTATCTCCGAGAATGCACGCAGGAAATACAAATATGTGTCTCCTCATCCAACAAGGGAATGCAATGACACTGCAACCAAAAGGTTCATGTGAACACATCTAATGCCTCAACTCTTTTCCACTATTCAAAGGGTGCAAGCATCCATCCAAATGTGTGTATATCCTCCATAAAGGCCACTTTGTGCAAGATATATTTCTCAACAACTTCTCTTGGCAGTTTTCTTGCTTAGTTTCCTTCCACCAATCATGAGCATAAATTTTTCCGCAAGAAGACTCGATGTGTGACATGTAATATTCCACCCAATCCATATGTGGATTATTGGCATCAAATTTCATCAATATGTCCCTATATTGCATCTAGGAAGGTAATGATTCATTCATCAAGTCATCATGAACACACACCTATGGGAGCCTCTTGCTCTTCATGTGGCACCAACAAGGAAAATTCCTTCTCCCAATTTTCCTCCCCATCTGATGTGGTTGAAAAAGAAGTGTGGGTAGAACTGTGAATCATATCTCTTCAATACTCATCCACCTAAGTTATGGATGCATATTCTTCTTCACTGGATGATCCAACTAAGTTGAGCTCATCTGACTCTTCCATGGAGAAGAGTCTCTCTCCAAAAAATAGCTCTAGTTTTCTCTGGAAAATATCAAGTTCTTGGTTCTCAAGCACATGTAGAACCAAATGCATCTCATGGTCCACCATCTCATGAGATTCGTCCATATGGTCAAGAATGCAATCATCCTTACGAGGATGGTTGAATGGTGTGTAGGAGGTTAGGTAAGATCTTTGAAAATTCTCATGAAGTTTCTCTATATCCATCTTGGACTCTTGGAGTGCACATTGAGTGCTCTTCAAGGAATATTGGGTGGTAAAAAATTCTTGTGTGAGCTTCAAAATGTCTTCTTCATCCTTCAAGGATTCTCCATACAACAAATCAACAAGCTCAAACAAACTGTCTCTATCAAAAATCAAATGGAGAAAATTACCTTTGATGTTTGACATGGCCTTCTAAAACTTCTCCATGTCTTCCATGGAATATTTTTCCTCCAATTTCCAACATATATTTGTCATCGATGCATGGGTTTCATGGAGAGTTTGTAGGGCCTCTTTGATTTTTCTCTCACTCATCTTCATTGACCCTGCAAGAAAATGAAGTTCTACCAAATGAACCTCTTCTTCTTCCCTCTCTCTTTAATCAACTTCATGAAACTCCCGTGGTGATGTGGAAATTTATCTTGTCACCTTTTCTTCAAGTGAAATATCTATGTAAGCAACATGGAGAGGTGGACATCCCTCAATAGATGTCTCATTGAAACTTGAGCACCCAGAAATAGGTACTATTTCAACCATGTATGGAGTGTTTCTTATCTCTCTAGATTGTTTTTCTATAGGACTGGTGAGACAGTCAAGTGAATGAACACCTCGCTATTTTTTTGCATAATCATCTCCACTAAGGATTTCAGCTATGTCTTCCATTTCTACAACATCTGTCTATTTATGATCATGGGAAACTTCTCCTTCTCCTTCGCTACAAATACCTGGTAGTAACTTGCGCTCCTCTTCATGGATCTTTATTTTAGTTTTCCCAGTTGCAAGACTAGGTGGCTCATGGATATCCTCAATGATGATAGTGGGATGTGGATTATTACTAATGTCAATCATCTCCTATGATGTGGATTCAACTTCATAATGTTGCAAGAGAGTACATAAATATGAACTAGGTTCATCCCTTTGCAACAGATTTTTCTCCTTCAAATTTTCTAGTTCACACCCAGCTGGTGGGGCTTGTCTTCCACTTAATTAGGAAGTTCAAATGAGGATTTCATATCTGATCTATGTTATTATTTTGGATATGATACAAAATATTCCTTATCACCATTGACAACATCACCCTCCTTTGCAATTATTTTGTGATCACCAACAAAGAAACTAGGAGTGAATTCATCTCCCTCGTAGTTGTCCTTCATTTTGCATCCCTCATATGAAAATGAAGTATTTTCATCCTCTTGTGGATCAGGTGGTTGTAAGTAAACATGGATGCTGCAAAAATCAGAACTCTTATCATACTTATGCTTGATATTACCCTATCCATGTAGGGATACTATGGTGGCTTGCTCTTCCACCAAATTATTTGGTTCAAACCCCAAGTGGTGTGGCCTTGTCTTCTTATTCTTTATGCGGATCAAGAGGTGATCTTCTTACCACAACATAGGCTTCACCTCTTTATGTCTTTTGGCTCAATGTGGAAAACATATAGTCCCCACTTTTCTTGCACACTTCATCCACCATATGTGAAATATTTTCCATGCTTGAACAACAGTATGGATATTTGAATAACTTATGTATCTCTAGGTAGCAATAATCTCAAAATTAAAATACCTCCCTTATCTCTTCCTTTAAAGCATAGTATTCCATGAAATACTAGAAGGATTCCTTAAAGTTCTTTCCTTCGAACATTTGACCAACAACACTTGTATATTTATTCCATATGACTCCATCATATGTTGTAATATATAATTCATCAACATCATCCCTGATGAATCTACCTGAGGAAGTCCATGAGGGCTCTTCATAGTCTTCTTCTTCATACTATACAAGGTCTTGTTCGATCATTAGTAGGAGCCTCATAGCTACAACTTGAATGGGAAATCTATAATATTTCTTCACAGAGAAATTACTTTCCACAGGGGCGGAGGAAAGTGCACTGATACCATTGTAATATCCATGATAGGATATTATATTATAATACTAACTCTGCTTCTAAAGTAATTAAAATTTGAAATGAAAACTTTACTTCTAAACCAATCACTTCTTAATGCAAGGAAAAATATAGGAAGTATTGGAAAATATAGGAATGGTAGTGGGATAATAGAAGATACCAAGAGAAAATTTTGGACAGAGATATTCATTTCCCTTAGAACCTAGTTGTTGGGTCCTTTTAGGTTTTGAAATCAGCTCTGTTGAAGTCTGCTCCCACGCTTATGGGTGTCCCAACCGGTGCAAACTAAGAATGAACCATCACCTCCAATCAACCAGTGGATAAGATAGTATGAGACTTTTATAACTCTATCATGATGGTATATATCAACATTTTCAGGTTTATACAAAACAGAGGAAATACAAAATGCTTCTACAAGTTGCAAAGGTGAAACTAGCTCTCAGGAGAGCTCACTAGCTTCGTCTTCAGGATTTTCCAAATAAGTAAACGGGGATACGAATTCTCAGTTACAATAATTGGATACTTATATATACAAGTTAATAACACATAAGAATAGGAATGAGTATATTTGGTGGCACAGAGGTTGAATTGTGCATTTATGGTAAAACTAGTCAATTCTAGGTGAAAATCTAGACTAGGCTGAGTAAAAGCAAGAAAAATCTGTCATAAAGACTCAGATCGATATGAAAATTATAGATAATTATTATAACATCATTTTACAGCTAAATATGTCAAAATTACTCTCAGTCATAACCTATCAATATCTCTTTAAAAATATGCATCAATACAGTGCATTTTAGAAGCAGAAATCAAAGGAAGACTTGGAGATTCGAACCCTCAAGTACTGGAAACTTATGGATCTGATAAAGACACCTAATACACTGTCATTAATGGATATAATATTCTATAATATCATGAATCAAACTCTAGGTGGTTTCTCCTTAGCTTATGTATGACATGTAATGAATATGGGGAGAAGAGAGGGAGATAGGAACATGGGACTTGAGGTGCATTACCCAAGAAAAATGAGACTCATCACTCAGTATTGAATCCAAGATTCACATAACATTGAAACAATAACAAACCAAACTGAGAAATGGAGTTGGAAGCACCCTTAAATAAACCTTAAGTTACTTTTGAGCAAGTCCTTCACTTGTTGAGCAAATTGCCACTTACAAACCCTAACCCTAATCATGAATTCGCCCTCCTTGAGGAAAATAGCTAGTAAGAGGATTAGGTAATGTTTCCTTGTTTTTTCCCTTTAGTCCAAAGTTGAAATTGTGCCCTCCCTTGAGTAAAATTTTCCTTATTAGGATTGGAGATGTTTCCTTGCAAGTATCCTCTCATGAAATTAGAAATTGCATCCACATTTGAGTAAAATTTTCCTTATTAGAATTGGAGATGTTTCCTTGCAAGTATATCCTCATCAAATTAGAAACTATTCCCAACCTTGGCCAAAGTTCCCTACTTTTGCACTGACTTCTTTTCCTGCACTTTCTGCTTTTTGAAACTACTGGTTTTTCCTTGCTTTTGTCAATTTATATCTTTTTATTACTCTTTGCTTTTGCCAATTTCCTTGATAGTTCTATTTTTCATCCAAGGAAAGTTTACTTTCCTAATGCTCCCTATGGACATGGCACTCATTTCCACGTGTCATTATTTTCCACATTAATTAATTAATTACATAAAATACTCAGAATTAGAAACTATCCTAATACATGCCTCCATAGTTTTTAATAACCAAAATTCCCTAGGTAATTTAAGTAATTAATTTTTTAACCCCTAGGTGCTTGACATGGTCAACAATTAATGTCCTTCCAACAAGGGACATTACAGTTTTGGAAGCTCAAACATACTTATGTACCATGTGCCTAGGTGTAGGGGTCTGATCACATGCATCTCACTTAAGTAACATCAAGTACTTTATAATATTTTTTTTGTAAAGTGAATTTATGATAGTGACTTTATAAAGTTAAAGTGAGTCATACTTTATAAAGTCAAAGTATACTTTTATTTACTTTAGGTTTAAGTGACTTTTCGAGAGAAAAAGTGGTTTTTATGTAGTTCATGACTTAAGGGATTTAAGTGAACTTGATATTAAATCACATCTAGCAATCTTGTGGGCCAATATTCGAACTTGGCCATAGAAGACGAAAATTCAAGGAAGTTACCCTAAAATGAATAATAAAAGTGCTTGAGTGAGACTCATTTTACACATTCCAAGAGCTTTTAGAGAGAAGTGAGAGAGTCATGCTTTTCAAGAGAGGAAGAGGATTTGAGATAAGAAGAGAAATAGGGAGAGTGAGAGTGAGATATGAAGAGGGGGCATAGTTTTCAAGAAAGAAAAGTGGCATGAATCCTAATAAAATCGACATTTATTGCAGCAGTGCAGTTGGGTGCAAATTCCAAGGAGAAAGAATAGCCATGCATCTCAAGGAAACCCCAGTAGTGATTATTGGTTTGTACTGCAGTAGAGGAGGTCATACTGTATGGATCTATAGGAGGTCCTACTATTGTACTTGTACAAAAATCGAGGCTAATTTTTATGCAAAATTTTGAGGTTCCATATTTGCTTAGTAATAGTTTTGCTTTATGTTCATGAGAATGTTGTAGTTGTGACAGATTTGTTTCCAAAGAGGAATACTATACAATGTTTTGTATAGTTGTACGTGTGCATATATTTCGAGGAGGTTTTTTGTAGTTAATTCTAGGTAAAGTTTTGGCACACATTTCAAATATTTGTTAGGACATATTTTCTATTTGTACTAGGTTTTTATGTTGCAATATTCTACTGCTGTAAATATCTGATATTTTCCTATGAAGCTCAATAAATCTCTCTTGATTGGTTTTCCCTTTATGGGGTTTTTCTAGGACCTTAAACCAAATTTCTTGTGTTTTAATGTCATTTACAGTATGTTTTTTCACATTTATTTCTGCTACTAAATGTACTTATTTGCAGTATATCAATTTATAGTGACATAAAAAAATGTATGCATGTGATGTGTGATGAATTTCATGACTATTGACGACTGTTGTCAAAGGTTAGCTAAATGTGTGGATTGAGTTAAGTCTGAATTTTAACATGGTATAAAAGTTAGGGCTCCAATTGGTTCAGTGGACAATGAGGTTGTAGTTGTTTGGCAAGAGTATTGTTGATTAGTACAGTTGAGTGTGTTTTTTTGGCACGATGGGTAGCAAGTGACTTGATGAGATTTGGAGTTGTTTTTGGTTGGTCAGTGAAAATATTTGTAACCTTTGGCTTACAGTTTGAGTATAGAATTGTGGGAGAGTTCAACTTCATTCCATGGAAGAGGAGAGTTACCTTACTTCTAGATGAATTTGAGTTATGGGTGTTAGAGTTTGTACTGTAATTCAAATTAGATTAGGATCTTTAACTGAAAGAATAATAAGCACAGCAATATACACAAGACACAAATATTTTCCTTGGGGAAACCATAAAGGATAAAACCTCGCAAACTTCCTCAGAATATCTCTGTCACTAATACAATATCACAAGATGAAAAACCCCAAGAATAGGAAGTCTTTTGTAGCTCTCTCTCTTTCTCCTCTAGCGAACTTGTCATGTCTCTCTCTCTTATGCAATCTTAAGAGTGAGTGTGTGTGTGTATAAATGATGGAGGGAACCTCCACATGACTTAAAACCGAACTAAGCTGACCTCTTGACCTAGCAGGGATGACTTCTCCTCGGAGACTCAAAAATACATTTTCCTTTATTTATCCTGGGGACTATTGCCCCAACTTACAACGGATATTTTACCTCAATGACCAAACATAATAATGAAATCCTGAATGGAGAAAAAACATCTCCAATGGGTGTACAATAAAATACAATAATAATATACAACAGGATATCTTCTGAAGTTACATTTACAACAACACTCCCTCTTAACTAGGAAGGTATTCTCTCTCCATAGACATCAACACTTTCGAACATGTCATCATCTTTGTTATTGTAGTCCTCATGTTTTCAATCATTGATTAGTGAAATATATCCATCATAAGAAGTTTCTACAGACCCAGCCCTCTTTCATGTTGGGTGTAGGCCTAGACCAAATCTATCTCTTCATCGTATCCACAAGCAAGTCATCACGTAAGTACAGCCCAGGACCATACATTACATTACCATAGAAATCACCTGCGTCTCCTACCATCATCTCATCATATCCATATTATCTCATCGTCACACATGGAGAGAAGCCCAGATGCACACCTCATGTCCAACAGACCACTTGTGTTCTACCAGCATGGGAGCATCACCAAGACCACCCTAGGTGCATTACATGTGTCTTACATGATGTGAGAATATCCTAGGAGCACCCAAGGTGAATTACATCTCTCAACAGTCATCCCGTGTCTACCAGCATGGGAACATGCCAGGAGAACCCCAGGTGCATTATGTCCCAAGGTCTACCTACATCTTCCACCATGAAAGAATCTCCTAGGCGCACACCAAGTGTATTGTGACTGATGGACTTCTCATATCCATCATGGGAGCACACCAGGAGCACCTAGGTGCATTATGTCCAAAGAACCACCTACATTTTCCACCATGCAAGAACTCACTCTAGTGCATTTGTGTCTTCCGGTCTTTCATTATCTCCAACATAGGAGCATGCCAGGAGCACCCCATGTGTATTACGTCTCAAGGACCACCCGCGTCTACCACCATGCGAGGACTTGTCACTCCCTCTTTCTAGGAACCTAAATCTGGATGACACCAAGTCTCTCTCTGAAGTATTCGAACTTCACTCTAGCTAACGGCTTGGTTAATATGCCAGCTATCTGCTTCTTTATCACTACATACTGTAGATTCACTGCTCCTCTCTACACCATACCCTAGATATAGTGATACTTTATCTCTATATGCTTTGAATTTCCATGGAACACTGTGTTCTCCGCCAACTTCACGCAACTCTGGTTGTAACAAAAGATACAAGTCGCCTCTAACTCAAGATCAAACAAATCAGACATTAGCTTATGAATCCATACTACCGAACAACTAGCTGAACAAGATGCAACATACTCTGCTTCGGCTGTACTCAGCGCCACACATGATTGCTTCCTACTAAACCAAGAGATCACACCAGATCCCAAACTAAAGCAGCATCCTAAAGTGATCTTCCTATCAGTGGTGCTACCTTCCTAATCCAAATCAATATAATCATGTAGGTTAATCTTCTGATTCTCTTCATACTGGATACCATACTCAACTGTACCCTTCAATTACCTCAATATATGATTTGCAGCAATTAGGTGAACATGTCTTGGATCCGTCAGGAACTGGCTCAACGTGTTCATAGTAAAGCATATGTTTGGCATTGTGTTCATCAGGTACATCAACAAACCAATCATTTGCTGATACATCGTGGCATAAATTGAATCTAATGAAGAATCACGCAATAGCTTCAAGTTCGATGGCATAGGTGTGGCCATTTCCTTGCAGTCCAGCATTCTAAATCCCTTCATAATCTCCACGGCATACTTTCCTTGGCCAAGGAATATCCCATTTGCACTCTGCCACACCTCCATGCCTAATAAGTAATGCATCATACCTAGTTATTTCATCTCAAACTAAACGACAAGTCTCTTCTTTGCATCTGTAATGAGTTCATTCTCACCTGTCAGAAACAGGTCATCGGCATATAACAGGAGTATCATTGGTTTTCCACCTTCAACCTTGAAGTAAAGGTTGGAATTTTCTTTACTCTTGGTAGAGACTAAGATCATCAGGAAGTTACCCATCCTATCGTACCATGTCCTAGGTGCATGCTTCAATCCATACAATGATTTCTTTAACTTTCACACATAAGTCTGTTTTTTATGTGTCTCAAATCCCAGTGATTTCTCCATGTACACTTCCTCTTCAACTACACCATTCAAGAATGTTGTCTTGATGTCCATATGATGTACCCTCCATTTCATTACTGCAGCCAATGCAAGTATAGATCTGATGGAAGTTTATCTTTCTACATGTGAAAATGTCTCCTCATAGTCTATGCCTTCTTTCTGGGAGAACCCACATGCCACAAATATTGCCTTGTGTTTTTCAATGCTACCATCTGCAGCATGCTTGATCTTGTAGATCCATTTCGAAGTCACAACGGACTTCCCTTATGGTCTCGAAACTATCTCCCAAGCATGATTCTTTGTAATCGACTGGTACTCCTCGATCATGGCATCCTCCCATTCTTTATTTTCTATCACTTCTTAGCAGTTGGAAGGTTCCTTATCAATGATGTCACATAGCAGGGCCACATAGCTGGTGTATGGTCTAGATCTCTTTCTTTCTCTATGCATCCCATCCGGAGCTCCATACTTTTTTGCATCTTGTATTAGTTCGTGTGCCCATGTTGGTCTCATTTTGTGGGATTTCTTCTCATGAAGTGGTTCTATAGGTTCTTGTGGTTCTGTCATGTCATGGTATTCATGGTCTCTTGAAGTTGCTTCTTCCATTGTAGTGTTTTTTACTCTGGTTGTTTCAGGTTCTTCAACTTCTTAAATAGGTATTTTTCTTGATCTAGAGTATGATGAGTATTTGTCAAATGTTACATCTCTATTGATGTCGATCTTCTTAAATCATGGGAAGTATATTCGGTAGGCATTTGAAGTGTCGTTGTATCCTACGAATATTCCCTTCCTTCCTAAAGGATCTAGCTTGGTCCTCTTTTCCTTTGGGATGTGTATGTACACTGGGTAGCCAAATATCCTAAAATGGTTGACTTCTAGTTTCTCACTTGAGAAAGCTTCTTCGGGAGTCTTGTTGTCTAATAATTGGAGAAGTGTACGATTCTATACATACACAATTGTCCTTTCTACTACTTCCCATAAGTGCATCGAAAGATCCTAGTCAATTAGCATTGATTTTTTTGTTTCCATTATTGTTTTGTTCTTTCGTTATGCTACGTCATTACGTTGAGGATAGTAGGGAGTGCTCAACTCCCTCTTAATCCCAAATTCTCTACAAATATCCTTGAATTCTTGTAAGGTGAATTCTCCACCATTGTCTGATCGTAGGGTCTTGATCTTCCTCTTAGTGTGATTTTCAACCAAGACTTTGAATTCCTTTAACTTGTTGAATACCTCATTTTTACTTTTAAATAAGTAGATCCAAGTCTTATGGTAGAAGTCATCTATAAACGAAACATAATATACATACCACTTAGTGAGTTCGGAGACATGGGATTGCATACATCTGAGTGGATTATCTCCAATATCCCTTTTGTTTTGCTTTCATTGCTGGGAAACGCCTTCTTTCATCTTCAGGTATTTGCTTGAGTCTAGTTTGTATGAAGCTTCTCCACTTCCTTATATGGGGTACTGATAGTCATCCCCAAGTTTCACCTTGTGAGGTGACTCATGCTTAGATAGATTGACGAATGATTAATTGTAACTTGTCATGTTCTTGGATGCCCCACTATCTACAAGCCAATTATTGCTTCCATATGTGATAGTGCCCCTGAGTGCTGAGATTAAGACATAGTCTTCATCACTTGAAGAATTGACTCTTTCTTCTTTGAGTCTTTTCCTTGTTGGTTCATCATCTTTAGTAGTGTGGACATGATGTATTTTCTTGTTGGACTTGTTGTTGGAGGAGCCTTTGTTTCTGGGACAATCTTTGTAGTAGTGTCCCTTCTCATCAAATGTGTAGCATCTAACATTGGATAGATCTCTTATGGATTTCCTTTGTCTTTTGTGATTATGGTCCTCCCTCTTGTTGTGATGTTGATCCTCCTTCTTGCTGTGATTTCTTCTAGTGTGAATTGTGATAGCTTGATCATCAGTTTCTCCCATCTTCTATTCTCTTGTTATGAGTCGAGCTTCTTCTTGGGTGCATTATTCCCAAAGTTTGCTGAAAGTGATCAGCTTCTTTCTGACACATATTCCTTGAATGAATGAATCCCATGATATTGGGAGACCATTCAAGGTGGCCATAACAATCTCTCCTTCTTATGACTTCTCTTCAACTGTTTTGATTTGTTCCTTGATTTGGGAAACCCTTCTGAAGTATGATTGCATGGTATCTAAATTTTGTATCTTCACATTCTTGAGATAGTTTCTTAATGTCATCTTCCGATTGTTGTTCTTTCCTTCGAGTAGCTTTGTCAAAGCATCAATACATCCTTGGGTTTCATCAAGGATGACACATGAGGGATGAGATGATCCTTAATAGAATATGAAATGATTCTCTTGGCCTTGACCAATTTCTTCTTGTGGATATCCTTAGCCTCATCTCCCTCTGGAGCTGGAACTTCTTCCCTGATATACGTGTCCAGTCAAGGATGAAGGAGATCCTATAATTCCATGCTCGAAAGTTGTCAACTCCCCCAATATTATCATTAAGCTGGGTGTGGTGAGTCATTTTGAAATGAGAACCTCAAATGGAAATAGCAGAGATTTAGATTTTACCAATTTGATATGCCCAACCTGGTTCTGGAGTTGGGTGACCTAGGGTTCCATAGAGAAACCCTAATTTTCCAAACTTGGAATCTTGAAATTCTATCTGGATAAAAAGATGCACCTCCTTGAGGCGCGTTGTTAAGTGAGGTCCCTTTTCAAATTCAGTGGAGGGAAACTCCAAAAATCTAATGCTATAGTTTCTCCTAGCACTAGTGTCTAGGTCAAAAATGAAACTTATTCAAATTTGATTTTGCTTCCTCCAAAATATGTGCCCTCCTAAGGTGATTTATCCTAGCCCTCTTTTTCTGAATATCTGTGGAGAGAAGATCTTGAACTAGGAATCCCTAGTTTCCCGATGCTACACAATGCCTTCTTTCAGAGTGGCTATGATACCATGTTAGAGTTTGTACTTTAATTAAAATTAAATTAGGATCTTTAACTGAAATAATAACAAGCACAGCAAGATACACAAGACACAAATATTTTCCTTGGGGAAACCATAAAGGCGAAAACCCCACAAACTTCCTCAGAATAGTTGTCACTAATACAATATCACAACATATAAAAACCCAAGAATGAGAAGTCTTCTGCATCTCTCTCTCTTCTCCTCCAGTGAACATATCCTCTCTCTCTCTCTCTCTCTTATGCAAACTTAAGAGTGAGTGAGTGTGTGTATAAATGAGGTAGGGCACCTCCCTATTTATACCCTTCAATTGACATGACTTAAAACCTAATTGGGCCAACCTCTTGACCTAGAAAGGACGGCTTCTCCTATGGAGACTCAAAAATATATTTTCCTTTATTTATCCTGGGGACTACTACCCCGACTTAAAATAGAGTTTTTACCTCAATGACCACACATAATAATGGCACCCAGAATGGAGGAAAAACATCTCCAACAGGGTACAATAAAATACAATAATAATATACAATAGAATACCTTATGAAGTTACATTTACAACAACAATGGGACATAACCAAGAAATTTGTCATGATTCCCACTTCTGCTGATGAGTTGGATGAGTATAAAAAGAAGAATGTGAAGCCTAAACGTCTTCTTCTTGATGCAATCAAAGACCACCCAATATCTCATGTGACCGATAAGAAGAATTCCAATGATATGTGGGTTGTTTGGATAAAGTTATTTCAAATAAATAATCAAAACCGGAAAATGGTTGAGGGAGAAGTTACAAAACACTAAGATGACCAAGACCAAAAATGTCACATCAGACTTGACCCGTATTTCACAAGTACTCAATAAGTTGGGGTTTGTTGGAAAGATAGTGGGAGAATAAAAGTTGGTGAGAACTACCTTGAATGGTTTCTCACAACCTTGGAAGTATTTTGTGCAAGCATTTGTTGCCAAAGAGAACATGTCGACATGGATTGGACTTTGGGATGACTTTGCAAAGGACAAGCTGAGACTAAGCTCCAATCACACAAGCCAGCAAAATGGTGATGATGAGTAAGATGTGGCCCTTTCATATAAGGGAAAGAAGAAGAAGGATTCAATCAATGGATCCAAGACCGAGAAGGACACGAGCAAGGTTAAGTTATTTCCTTGTCAGAATTTTGGCCACTATGCAGACTAGTGTCCCAAGAAGAAGAGACACGAGAAGAACGACGAGACAAAGGAGGAAGTTGCAGCATAAGCCGAAGTGGAAGAGTACACCAAGAATTTCAAGGATTTCTCTTTGGTGAGTATTGTCTCGAATAGCATTCTTGTCAAGAATGTGGGTGGAGTAGTACACCACATGACAGGAACACAAGTTATGTTCCTGCAGTTAATAGATATTGACAGAGTTATACTTGGAGGATGGGTTTGGAGTTACCCATGCAATAGAAGGAGTTGGATGTGTCAAATCCTTGCTTAAGTCCAGTGGTTATCTGGAGGTGGGAGGAGTGTTGTTTGCACCTGAGTTGAGAAAGAACTTGCTCTCATTCTCAAATTAGGAGGATGGTGGATATGCAGTCCAGGTTTGCAATGGACAAGTTATCTGATGGGTGAAAGCATGGATGCAACAAGAGTGCTTGGCACTCAAGAGGGCCAGACATACATGTTGTGGGGATGATCTCTAGATGGTGAGTCAAGATGGATATCTGACTCAATAGAAGTATCGGAGGCAGCCGATCGAAAGGCTTCTTCCATCTCAGTGAGGAGACCGAGCTGGTATGAGATGACTCTTAATGATGAACATGAGGGTGAGGAGAACTCTCAACTCATATTTGTCTCGCACAGATCTTCTGCGCCTGATCCATATTAGGTAGCTAAGATACCTTTAATTTTAGAGGCAACAACTTCAACATTTGGAGAGAGGAGGCTAGAGACGGACCATGGTGGAAATTTCAGTAGTACCTCCCTCGCTAAGAGGGAGGGTTAGTTTTGGTAGCTCGGAGGTACTTTTGTACCATGTGCCTAGGTGCAAGGATCTGTATCTCACTTAAATGACATAAAGTACTTTACAATATGTTTTATGTAAAGTGACTTTATGATAGTGGCTTTATAAATTTAAAGTGGATTGTACTTTATAAATTTAAAGTGTACTTATATTTATTTTACGGTTAAGTGATTTTTTGAGAGAAAAGTTATTTTTATGTAGTGCATGACTTAAGGGATTTAAGTGAACTTGATATTAAATCACATCCATCGATCTTGTGGACCAAGATTCGATCTTGACCATAGAAGACGAAGAGTCAAGGCAGTTACCCTAAAATGAATAATAAAAGTGATTGACTGAGACTCATTTTACACATTCCAAGAGTTTTTGGAGAGAAGTGTGAGAGGCACGTCTTTCAAGAGAGGAAGAGGATTTGAGTTGAGAATAGGAAGAAGAAGAGTGAGCTACAAAGAATAAGGGCATAGTTTTCAAGAGAGAACAATGGCAAGAATTCCAAGAAACTTAGCATTTATTACAACAGTGAAGTTGGGAGCAAATTCCAAGGAGAAAGCATAGCCATGCATCTCAAGGAAACCCAAGTAATGATTGTTGGTTCGTACTACAACAGAGGAGGTCATATTGTATGGATTTGCATGATTCGTACTACTGTCCTTACACAAAAATCCAGGCTAATGTTTATCCACATATTTTGAGGTGCAAGATTTGCTTGGTAAGAGTTTTGTTGCATGTTCATGAGAATGTAGTAGTTGTGATTGATTTGATCCCAAAGAGGACGAATGTACAGTGGGATGTATAGTTGTACCTGTGCATAGATTTCGAGGAGGTTTTATGTATTTGATTATGGGTAAATTTTTGGCACACATTTTGAAGAGTTGTCGGTACAAATTTTTTATTTGTACTGGTTTTTCATGTTACAATATTCTACTACTAGAAATCTCTTATATTTTCCTAAGAAGCTCAATAAATCTCTCTTGATTGGTTTTCCCCTAAGAGGGTTTTTCCAGGGTATTAGACCAAACTTCCTATGTCTTAATGTCATTTACAATTTCTTGTTTCACATTTATTTCTGATGTTAAATGTACTTAGTTACAGTATGACATTCAAAATGTGTGCATGTGATGTGTGATGAATTTCATGACAATTGAAGACTTTTATCAGAGGTTAGTTGAGTGTGTGAGCCTAGTTAAGCCTGAATTTTAACAAATTCAATGCTCATTGGCTTGTGTTAATATTATTGTAACTTCGGAAGATATTCACTTGTATATTTTATATTGTATTTATATTTCATTATTGTACCTCTGACAGAGATGTTCATTCCTCTGATAGAGAGTGTCATCTTTGTACTTGAGTCATGTAAAGTCATTGAGGTTAACCCTCCTTTGTATGTCGTGGCATTGGTCCCCAGAAATAAGTGGTAATTGGGTTCTTAGACTTTCCTAGAGAAGTCGGCCCAATAGGAGAAAAATTCAAGTGGAAAATAGGTATAAATAGAGAGAGTGACTCTCTATTTTAATACACACACTCACTCATCAAGTGCGCATGAGAGAGAGAGGACTAGCTCGCACAAGTGAGAGAGAGAGAGCAGTTGTCGAAGATCATCTTTATACTTTTGGGTTTTACTTTTGCTACTAGTGCTCATTCTATATCTGAGGAAGTTACGGGGTTTTATCCTTTATGGTTTCCCTGAGGAAAAATATTTGTGTCTCTTGTCTCTTGTGATTATTGTTGTGCATGTTATTCTCTCATATAAGATCCTAGATCATATTGAATAAACTGTAAAAATCTAACATGGTATCAGAGCCAAACTGAGAAGAAGGCATAGTGGAGTTGCAGAAGCTAGGGGTTCTTAATTTTTGGGTCTCTCTCCACATATAATCAAGGAAAGGAGGCTAGGATAACTCTCCTTAGAAGGGTGCATCTTCCTATCGAATCAGAATCTGATTCCCGGCATTTTGAATTTTTGGCATGTCACTACTGCGGGAAATTGGGCTTTTCACAAAAGTGGAATTTTAGAGTGGACCCAGCATAGGATTGTTCTCATCCTCAAAATCGAAATTTAGAGACCAAGATCGAAATTTTTGGTTGGGTAAAACTCTGGGAAAGTCAAACCCTAATTTGACCCTAGATCAGAAAACCAGCACTGCAGAAGACCAGCTCCAGATCCAGTCTGGGCATCTCAAAGTGGTAATATCTAAATATTTTGTATTTCCATTTGAGGTTCTCATTAAATATGACTCGCCACACCAATCTTGAGAATAAGCATGAAGGAGCTGATAATTTCCGATCATGGAAGTATAGGATTTCACTAGTCCTTAAAGAGAATGAATTGGACACCTACATAAATGAAGAGGTTCCAGTTCCAGAGGGAGATGAGGCTAAATCCTTAAACAAGAAGAACTTGGTCAAGGCCAAGAGGATTATTGTTGATTCTATCAAGGATCACCTTGTACCACATGTGTCTTCCTTAAAGACACCTAAAGAGATGTTTGATTCCTTGACCAAGTTATTTGAAGGAAAGAATATAAATTGGAATATGACCTTGTGAAATCAGTTGAAGAATGTAAATATCCAGAATGCAAAGACCATACAGTCATACTTTACAAGGGTCTCTCAAATCAAGGAACAACTTGAAGCTGTGGGAGAAGACATAGAGAATGGAGAAGTTGTGATGACCACTTTGAATGGTCTCCCTAGGTCATGGGACTCTTTTATTCAAGGAATTTGTGCTAGAATGAAGTTAATCACTTTCAGTGGGTTGTGGGAGGAATGCTCGCAAGAATAAGCTCGACTTGTAGCTTGAGAAGAAAATATGGGAAATGAAGACCAAGCTCTCATAGCACACACCAAGAACAACAAAAGGGAGCACTCTCATCACAAGAAGGAAAAACATCACCACCGGTATCAAAGGGATAACCTTAGAAGACCCAGAAGATATCTATCTAATGTTATATGTTCTACTTGTGATGAGAAGGGAAATTTTTCCAGAGATTGTCCTAAGAACAACAAGAAGAGACATCATGCTCACACTGCAGAGGATGATGAACCTCCCAGGAAGAGAACCAGAGAAGAAAGTGAATATTCTTCAAGCGATGAAGAATATGTTCTAATTTCAGCTCTCATAGGTACTATTTCACATGGGAGAAACTATTGGCTTGTAGATAGTGGGGCTTCCAAGAATATTATGGGATTTAAAGAATCCTTTGTGAATCTATTTGAACATGATTCACCTTACAAACTGAAACTTGGAGATGACTACCAATACCCTATAAAAGGAAGTGGTGAAGCCTCTTACAAGCTAAACCCTGGAAAATCTTTGAAGATAAAGGATGTTATATATGTACGAGGACTCGAGAAGAATCTTCTCTCCATAATTGCATTCGATGCAAAAGGTATGAGGGTTTCATTTATTGATGGCCAAGTTCTTATGTGGCCAAAAGGAAAGACCATAGATGATGCAGTAATGATTGGAGAGCAAGAGGGAGGCTTATACAAACTAAAGGGCCAACCTAGACAAGCCTTGGTCCATGACTCCATGGAACCAAGTGACTTATGGCACATAAGGCTTGCACATGTGCACTATAGAGCACTATCACTTGCAAGCAAAGCGATTAAAGGTCTTCCTGAAATCCAGACAAAGCATGAAGGAATATACAAAGGATGTGCAAAGGGAAAGAACATAAAGAAGACATTTCCAAGTAGCGAGAGAAAAGAGAAAGGAATCTTGAAAGTCATCCGCTCTAATGTATGTGGTCCAATGTCATCCAGTTCATTGAGTGGGTATGTATATTATATTTCTTTCATTGATGATTTTCTAGGAAGACCTGGATATATTTATTGAAGAGAAAAGATGAAGTATTCAACAAATTTAGGGAATTCAAAGGCCTGGTGGAGAATCACACAGAAAAGAAAATCAATACCTTTCGATCATACAATGGCAGAGAATTCACATCAGAAGAATTAAAGATGTGGGGAGTTAGATATTAATAGGGAGTTGACCACTCCATACAATCCACAACAAAATGGAGCTGCAGAAAGGAAGAATAGAACGATTATGGAAGTAGCAAGGGCAACGCTTCATGATCAGTATCTTCCTATGCATCTATGGGAAGAAGCTGCAAGAACGGTCGTGTATGTACAAAATCATACTCCACACATAGTACTGGACAACAAGACACTAGAAGAAACTTTCTCTGATGAGAAACCAGAAGTCAACCATTTCAGGATATTTGGTTGCCCAGTGTACATACACATTCCAAAGGAGAAAGGAACGAAGTTATACCCTTCAGGAAAGAAGGGCATATTTGTGGGATATAGTGAAAACTCGAAGGCCTACAGAATATACTTTCCAGGGTACAAGAACATCGATATCAACAGGGACATGACATTTGAGGAAAACTTAGCTTACAACAAATCCAGAAAACTACCTATTGAAGACATTGAAGAGCTGGAAGTACCCAACATCCGAGATACAACAATGAATGAAGCAACTCCAGAAGAAGATCGAGAAATATAAGAACCTCAAGAACCTGTAGATCCACCCCGTGAGAAGAATTCTCACAAGAGGAAACCAGCATGGGTACGAGAGGATATCCTAGATGCAGAGAGATATGGCACTCTAGAAGGAATGCATAAAGAAAGCAAGAGACCTAGGCCATACTCCAGTTATGTATCCCTGTTGTGTGACATCATTGACAAAGAACCTTCCAACTATGAAGAAGCAGCAGAAAAGAAAGAATGGAAGGATTCCATGATCAAGGAATACCAATCGATCATGAAGAATGATGTCTGGGATGTGGTCCCAAGACCAGAAGGGAAGTCTGTTGTGACTTCTAAGTGGATATATAAGATCAAGCATGCTGCAGATGGTAGCCTAGAAAAATATAAAGAGATATGTTTGGCACGTGTCTTCTCCCAGAAGGAAGGGATAGATTATGAGGAGACTTTTGCACCTGTAGCCAGATACACTTCCATCAGAACAATACTTGCTCTGGTTGCAGTGATGAAATGGAAGATACACCACATGGATGTCAATACAGCATTCTTGAATGGTGTAGTGGAAGAGGAAGTGTATGTGGAGCAGCCACTTGGATTTGAGACACATGACAAGCAGACTCATGTGTGCAAATCTAAGTTACTAGAAATGTCTAAGAAGGGGAGGGGATATAGCTTTGAAACGGAATTGAAACATTTCCAATCCATATCCAAAAATCAGAAACGTTTCCAGGTCGTTTCCAACCATTTCCGAAAATTTTTCTAGGGTTTCCATCCGTTTCCTGAAACGTTTCCAGAGTTTCCAGCCGTTTCCTGAAATGTTTCCAGCAGTTTCCTAGTTTTCCGAAACGTTTTAGCTACTACAAGGAAAGTTTTTCACTATAAATAGTGATTTTTTTACATGAAAATAAACAAATAAATAAGCCCAAAGGAAAACTATAGAACCCTAACCCTAAATTGAACCTCAAAACTTAGATATATAGCCTCAAAGCTTATAAATCAAGAGAAAAACCTTAATCCTAAATTGGTGAATGGATTTTGTTTCATTGTAATTTTCCAAAATTAATAAAGGCTTACCCTCAATTCAAAAAATCATTGATCTGTAGACATTTTATTATATCAAATACTTGTCTACTGTAGTGTTAGTTTCACAGCCTAGTGTAGAAGTACAATGACTTTTGTTTTAATCATTTTTTTCCAATTCCTCACAACTTCGTTTCAAATAAACCCCAATAACTTGCATATGTGATCAAACAAATTGCATATCAAAATTGACACAATGACATCTTGAGCCATACAAAATAGTGTACTACATTTATGAAGGGTTACATAAACTAACACATATTTCCAATAAGCTTCCAACAAGCTTCAGTTTTCTTCCTTTCCTTTTTGAATGAGTATGAACCCTTTACCTATGGCCTTATTTACTCCATTGCTAGTACACTGATATCCCTATCCTTATGTCGTGGAGATAATTATGAGAGATAATTATGATGGTGCGCCATTTAGCCAATTCTCCTTATGATATGCATGTGATATTTTAATCTTATTTCAAGCATTTTTATAAGTATAAACCATAAAACGTAAACAACATATCCAAGGGAAGTCATTGGTGTCTAAAGATAGTATTATGGTATAGAGTTCAATATTGCATGTCATCACAGTCACACCTAAGTTGCACTAAAACATGAGATCACTTATTTATACTTGAGTGCTTAATTAATCCCCTTAAAACATGGTTGATTATGTCAAATTTGAATATCCAAGTCGGTTGCAAATCATAGACAATCCTGTGAATTTAGGCCCTTTATGAGCCAATCGGTTAGTCACTTTTTGAACCAGTTGGTTGGTCAATCAACTCTCACTTGCCTAGTTGATTGTCTCATTGGTGAGTGGACCAACCCAAATATAGCATAGTTGAGTCTCTGGCTTACATAAGAAAATTGTGTTTAATCACAAATTTCAACACTTTTCTAGAGGGTCAATCAGCGTAATATTTGTTAGATGGTAACATTTGGATACATCCATCAAGTAATTTTAGGGTTTGAAATCAATGTTTAGAAGTAGTTGACATGTTCTTGTTTAAATGATTTCTAGTGGGTGACTTATCTATGGCACTTGAGATAGAAGAATGTTGTTTAATACAATATTTGAGTTTGATAATTTTAATTGTTATAAATGACATGACTACCTTTAAATATAAATGATGAATGGTAATCTAAACTATGTATGTCTCGTGGCCTTTTATATATATTTTTTGTTGTCATTTCCTTGTTGTATCGTATCAGACATTTTTCAAAATTTGTCGTGTATGTTTCCCTCCGCGTATCTGTATCTGCTTCAGTGCAACTTAGGTGCAAATTGAAGAAATCTTTGTATGGAGTGAAGCAGGCGCCTAGGACATGGTATGGCATGATGGACACCTTCCCGACTAGTTTGGCTTTACCAAGAGTAAAGCAGGCTCCAACCTTTACTACAAGGTTGAGAAAGGGAACCCAGTGATACTACTATTGTATGTAGATGACTTGTTTGTGGAAGGTGAGGATGGGTTGATTGTTGATACAAAGAGGAAGCTTGTTGCTGAGTTCAAGATGAAGGACTTGGGCATGATGCATTATTTCTAGGTATGGAGGTGTGGCAGAGTGCAAATGGAGTCTTCATTGGTCAAGGGAAGTATACAGTAGAGATCCTAAAGAGATTTGGGATGATGGACTGCAAGGAAATCATTAGAGGAAATTTCAACTCAAAATGGGCCTCCTAAGGAAAATAATAAAATAATATTTATTAATTTTGGAGGAAGAAAATAAAAAAACTACTTTTTTTGTTCGTATTTTCGACATATCTCCCTATGTTTTTACTCAAATTTTGAGTAAGAGAACTCCCTAGATGCAGAATTTAATTATGCATCCAACGAGCTCTCCCGATCGAAATTTGAGTAAAAACATAGGGAGATATGTCGAAAATAGAACAAAAAAATAGTTTTTTTTATGATACCTATCCCCAAATTTATATTAAAAATTTGTTTAAAACCTTTACGGTATTTCAAATTTAAAGCAATTTCATTGGCTGACACATGATGACATGGAATTTGAATTAGGGTTGAAAGGCCCATTTTGAGTTGAAATTTCTTCTAATGAGCCACACCCATGCCATCGAACTTAAAGCTACTTTGTGATGCTTCATCAGAGTCAGTTGATGCCATGATATATCGTCAGATGATTGGATCATTGATGTACCTAACGAACATGAGACCAAACATATGCTTTGTTGTGAACACCTTGAGCTAGTTCCTGGCGGATCCAAGACAAGTTCACCTGGTTGCTGCAAAGCATATATTGAGGTACCTAAAGGGTACAATTGATTATGGGCTCAGATATGACGTGAATCAAAAGGTTAACCTGTAGGGTTATGTTGATTCGGACTAGGCTGGCAATGCCTTACATAGGAAGAGCACTTCGGGGTGTTGTTTTAGTATGGGATAAGGTGTGATCTCTTGGTTTAGAAGGAAACAGTCTTGCGTGGCACCGAGTACATCCGAAGAAGAATATGTCACAGCTTGTTTAGCTAGTTGTGAGGCAGTATGGATTAGGAAGCTAATGTCTAATTTGTTTGATCTCCTGCTAGAGGTGAATTGTATCTTCTATGACAACCAGAGTTGTGTGAAGTTGTCTAAGAACCCAATGTTCCATGACAAGTCGAAGCACATTGAGATTAAGTACCACTATATCAGGGATATGGTGCAGAGAGGAGCAGTGAAGCTCCAGTATGTTGCGATGAACGCGTAGATAGCTGATGTGTTGACCAAGCCATTAGCCAGAGTGAAGTTTGAATACTTCAGAGAGAATCTTGGTGTACTTCAGATTGAGGTTCCTCCCAAGGGGAGGTGATGAGTTCAAAAGACGCAGCCATTCTCACATGATGGTAGGTGTGTCCTCCCATAGTGCAGATGTAAGGGCTATGGTTGAGATGTGTACATATGGGTTGTGCTTCTAGTGATGATGAGGTGATCTAAAGATGACGAGATGATAGTAGGGGACTCGGGTTTTGTAGAGGAATATAATCAGTACTGGGATGCTCCTTCAAGTTTTGCAGAGGCATATAATCAGTCCTGGGAGATCCTTTAGGTTTTGCAAAAGCATATAATCAGTCCTGGGATGCTCCTTCAGGTTTTGCAGAGGCATATAATTACTCCTGGGAGATCCTTCAGGTTTTGCAGAGGCATATAATCAATCCTAGGATGCTCCTTCAGGTTTTGCAGAGGCATATAATCAGTCCTGGGAGATCCTTCGGGTTTTGCAGAGGCATATAATCAATCCTGGGATGCTCCTTCGGGTTTTGCAAAGGAATATAATCAGTCCTGGGAGATCCTTTAGGTTTTGCAAGGAAATAAGTCCTGAGCTATACCTACTTGATGATTTGAATACCTACATTGAGGCTAGGCCTACATCCAACATGAAAAAGGGTTGGCTCTGTAGAACTTCCTATGACGAGTAGATTCGAGAGATAGCACCATTTGATCAAGATGATGAGGACAGCAGCATCAGTGACAATGATGATCCAGCATTGAAGACTTGTGCCTATATGTATTGATGTATGTGCCAAGAGAATACCTTCCTAGTTAAGAGAGAGTGTTAATGTAATTGTAACTTCGGAAGATATTCACTTGTATATTTTATATTGTATTTGTATTTTATTATTGTACCTCCGACGGAGATGTTCATTCCTCCAATTGAGAGTGTCATCTTTGTACTTGAGTCATGTAAAGTCATTGAGGTTAACCCTCCTTTGTATGTCAGGGAATTAGTCCCCATAAATAAGTGGTAATTGGGTTATTAGACTCCCCTAGAGAAGTCGACCCAGCAGGAGAAAAAGTCAAGTGGAAAATAGGTATAAATAGAGAGAGTGACTCTCTATTTTAATACACACACTCACTCATCAAGTGCGCATGAGAGAGAGAGGACTAGCTCGCACAAGTGAGAGAGGGAGAGAGAGCAGCTGTCAAATATCATCTTTATACTTTTGGGTTTTACTTTTGCTATGGGTGCTCATTCTATCTTTGAGGAAGCTACGGGGTTTTCTCCTTTATGGTTTCCCTGAGGAAAAATCTTTGTCTCTTGTCTCTTGTGATTATTGTTGTGCATGTTATTCTCTTAGATCAGATCCTAGATCATATTGAATAAACTGTAAAAATCTAACAACTTGGTCCATATGAAATAGAAGTTTTTTATTATATTGGCTCTATAAGAATCAGGAATATTGATGATGGGAATAGACTCAACTTATATTAGAGTACCATATCTAAGGAGTTTATCAAGGATATTATGAATCAAGTTGAATTGGAAGTGATAAGCAAGGGGGGCCACCCCTATGCTTCCTCTTCCTCATCTTAGTTTTCTTTTTTATTGTTTATATAAAAAAATATAAATATAAATATATAAAAATATAAAATGATAAAAAACAAAAAATAAAGAGAACAAATAATGTTATATTGTGAAAACCAAAACTTTTGGTGCAACAGAGCGAAAACCTTACTTGAAAATCATATTCTTGTTTGTGAGGTCCTCAATAAAGTTGCAAAATGTTGGTGATTTCATCTTTATAAATTCTTAATTTTTGATGCTCATGTTGGATTGATGGAGAATTTCCTAAGGCCTTCCTTCCGACAATCTTGGCCCTTCGACTCCAACTTCTTATCTCAATCCAAGATCAAAGATTTTAATAATGCCTTGAAACTTGTATGCCTTAATGACATGTTTTCTCGCTAAGGGCAGCAGGGATGCATTAATGCATCCTGATTGTTAGATCCTGCAGGTTTCTCAACATCAACACATTTATTCGTACTTGTATGGATGCATTAAAGTACCTTGACTCCCATTGACATTACTAGTGAGAAGTCTTGCATTGGTTAATGGAATTAATTAATAGTATGTAATCCAATGAGTCATCTCCATGTTCAACTCCAAGAAAATTCATTCACATGAACAAGACCGTATATTGGGGGAGAAAAATATGAAGACTTTCAGCAATCCACAACAAGCATGCAGGTTTGCAAAATTCTTAGCAAGTGTGCAAGTTCAAAGCTTTCATATTTTCTAGTTCAGTTCATTTAGTTATAGCATATCTACATAATAAGAAGGAACATGGGCTCTGTTTTTAGGAATGCATTATGTTCCTACAACAAAGAATGCGAAGTTCATATTTTCCAGAATGCATATTTTAGTTCCAGCAGATGGTTTATGGTGTACAAAATAAGGAGTGATATTAAGCATCAATTTTTTCTACAATATAGTTTCTACAATACGATTTCCTGCAGTTGGGTTCGCACAATTCAGTTCCTATAATTAGGATTCTTCACTTGTAACACCCTGGTTTTGACCTCGTTGCATTAGATGTATATGATGTATATATTGTAAATGATCATGGTGCGGAGCTAAAGGCCAAGGCCCCACCATTGATTGGTTATGCTATGTTTCGGGTTGAAATTGTCACCGATGGTATATCGGGGCATCAAGTTTGTCATCATGTAAATATGCGTCTTTAATTAAAATAAACCCCGACCAGCTACGTTCGCGGCAACTAAATTGAGAAAGGGGCATGATTTTCACAAGGATAAGGGTGGGGGAATGTCAAACCTTGGGTAATGCGGGGGGAAAAGCCATGTGTCACCTTCCCTTGTCTTACCCAACCACCACCATTAAAAACTGCTGCTATTAGTTGAGGTAGTTATGGTTGGGAGTGGAGTGTGGTAGGGCTATCAGTCCTTGCCCACATGCACACTCCACTAGCGGATTGAACCTCACGTTGGGCAGAGGAATGACTACTACGCATTCTCGCCGTTGTTTGTTCATCCATGTGCATAGGCAGAGCTGTTCATCCTCATGTAGGAACCATTGTCTGTTCATTATTCTCATGCACAGGATTTTTCCTGGTTTTTACCCACGCAGTTTTCCTCTATGGATTCTGCGGATGGTGTGGGCGGATACGTTCCTCATAGACTAATTGTGGGTTTGTGATGGTTTCCCTTACGTTGTGTTTGCTGTGGTCTTCTTTACATTTTGGGGACAGGAGTCTGTTCATTTTCACGCACAGAAATCTATTCTGTTTGATCCCACGCAGCCAAGAGGGGAGTCGATTATCGGTTGTCATTCACGTTTTTCCACAGAGTGGAATTGGATATTTTTTCCCTCTGTATTTTGGGGATCTGGTGCAAGTTTCCTTCACGCACAGGCTGAGAGTATGTATTTCCTTGCCCAGTGCGGTTTGTGTAATTCTTTTCCACTTGCTTAGTTGTCCAGGATGGACTGTTGTCTTTCCTCATGTTGTGATTGCGTTTGCTGTTACGTTTGGGACTGTTGTAATTCGCTTGGGAGTCATTTTGGCCATGATAGGGCCAAGAACAACTCAGGAATCGTTTTCCCTGTTAAGCTGTAACAGCTGATTGATTGCATGTGTGCAATGGTTGGTCTTCGGACCGTGTTGGGAGTATGGATGGGGGCTTGGTTTGCTTGATAAACCTGGTGTTTGGAAACCACACGGACAGAGCTAGAGGGCTGGATTTCTTCTCCACAACCCTTGAATAGAACTGGAAGGGAATGCAGGGCCTGAGGGACTGTGTAGCAGAGAAGGGATTGATTCCTTATGTTGGGTGTGTGTGGGTGTCTTAGAAGACAGGCTAGTTCTGGTGTAGGTGTTCCTGGCTCTGTAATGGCTCACCAGCTTAGCATTTAGCCTTTCCCAACTCCTTGATGGCCTGATAAACCTGACCATGTTGGCTTGGCTATCTTGTTGATGGCCTGATAAACCCAACTGTGTTGGTTTGGTTGTGTTTTGGGTATCCTTGGCTATGTGTAAACCTGCTTGTTCCTTATTCCTTGGAGAATCATGCCCAGCTCAGGGATGGCAGGGTTGCTGAGAGATTAAGGAGCACGCTGGCCTATGGTTGGGTGGAACGTTGCAATGACGTAGCTGGTTGGGGAACGAATTCTTCATAAGATAAGTAATCTTGTCTATTTTACTTCTGCAATCTTATTTACTGTTAATGATTATGATGAACATGTTGAATGAATGCTTGTATGAATGTATGTTGTTTCCGCTGTGTATGATAAATAATTGCATATGTGCATGTTCTACCTCAATGCATTCTGTTTTTAGCATTTTTATGAATTCCCATGTTCATGGGGCTTGTAGCCCGGATGGTTAATGCCATGGTAGCGTCCACTTCACCGGTCGGAGGGTCGGGGACGTCACATCACTAACCAGCATCCCTCACCTATGAGAATCGAAAGCAACGCTAGTAAGCTCCCCTCAGTCTAACAGGGATAGTAATCATGCATCATTCATAAATCATCCAAGCAAAGGAAAGATCGATTAACTTAAATAAAATAAACAATTTGTCTTTATTCATTTTGTTCATTCAAATATAGGAATGTGGTATTATGGAAATCTCCCTAAAATTCAAAAGCGCTATAATGATTTGATTACCCCACGATTGTGGAAATCATTGCTTTAGATGTAAATTATTACCCTTCCTCCCCTATAGTTGTTAATTTAATCTTCACTTGCCTTATAATCATTTCCTTAAATCTATCTCGTCCTACCCAAAATTTTCACGCATGTTAAATTGGATCATGACGATTACTCATCGTGATCATCATGACGATTACTCATCATGATCATAATTTCCTTCTCAGAATCACCCTAGATTCATGCGGATCATATCATTCATTTTAAATTGTTATACCTCGTTGTGTTCCCCGATTCTTGGCACTTCACCTAAGCATGTACAGACAAATCCCTCATTTCTCCCCACCGAGAACAAAGTATTGAGGCATGTGATAAGTTATGAGCCGGAGGCGGATAAGATTCTAAATGACTATATGAGATGTAAAAGGAAGATTCATAGAGTAGGTTGGTTGTTGTCCTTTCTAAAATTATGTGGGAACAATAGTGATGTAACGTTAGCATTTGCACGGAGCTTCAACAGAGATAGATCCCAGATTGGGGATGTAGAGTTTTAAATATCAGAAGATTCGATTGCAGAAGTAAGGAGGCTTCCTCGAGATGGCGAATGCTAGTTCAAAAATCAACAAATTGAAAAATAAGGTTGGATGTCATTTTTTATTGATTCATGCACAAACCTTAACTACTCGAAAGGGATGCCAAGGGTCGGCTTAAAGAAGAAATATAAGGACCTTCTCGTTATTCTCTAGAAATATATAACTTGTAAAGGTTGTTATGGATTAACATTCTTGTATCACATTTGACTGCTACAGCATTTCAAAGGATAAAGGATCAATTTTCCTTACTTCTTGTGGAAAGCATTGTCAAAGATTGATAATTCTACGAAAAAGAGGACAAGGAATGTAGAACATAATCTATATCATCATGGTATTGTTAAAATTTTGATTATGGAAGAGAGAAAAAAGAAGCGGGATGATTAGGCTCAGTTTCTGGATGATGGGATCAACAATTTGCAATGGCAAAGGAAGGACCTAAAATTGGAGAAGAGCATGGAGCTAATACAGAAATTGAAGAAGAGGATGATGCTAACACATAAATTGAAGTGGTTGATGACAATATTCGGATAATTTCAAACTTTATGAAGCAGAATAAGAGGAAGTGATCATCACGAGGAATTGAAAAGGTGTCAAGAACGCCACCTTGATGGAGGGCGACAAGAAGTCAAGCCACCAAGCTAGTTGAGAATTCGAAGCAAATTCATGAAGAAGACAAAAAAGAGTTAAAATTTGAAAATCCTTCTAAGAAGAAGCAAACTACGGTTTCTTTTGATATAATAGATGTTTGTGAAGAAACAAAGGGTTTTGTTCCACTGCATGATAACCCTAGCTTATGGGATCCTATTATAGAAGCTCAGTTTGATACTCCTTTTATGACCAAAAATTTGAAGGATAAGCTAGAAGATGAATTACCAATTGTTGATGATTATGGGAAATCAAAGAAACATGAATGAATTAGGAAATTGAACAATAGCATTAAGGAATTAGCAATATTGGAAAGCCACATTAAAAGTGGAAATACTCTGTTAAAATATTTCAGTGTTAGATTTCAGGAGGAGATTAAGTAGTTGACGAAAAGAAATCAGAATTCAATTAGGTTGGCTAAGAGATGGCATCAGAGAGCTAAGAATCTTCATTTAAATAATCCAACTTCGAATCAAATGTATGAGGCTTCAAACTCGGCATTCCAAGCTTGATGTGCTTCTTCATGAGGCCACTCAAGCCTAGTTCAAATTGTCTACATCAGTTCGGAGAAGGCTTCTACAATTTTGAAATATTAGTATGTAGAAGTTTACATGAGGACATGCAAGGTCTCAGATGTGGGGGTGATGTTGGGTCCCTGTTTTGGCATGCTCTGTAACGTCGATGGACCCCCATTTTGCTCATATTCCCTATCAATTACCCATTTTTCTACCCTTATTCGATCTAATATGTCCTAATTTGCACTCAATGCGCTCTTTGGGTTTAAGAGATAACAATTATTGCATTTTACTTGTATTTACTCTATTTGATGAATTAAAATGGATTGAATTTGTTCTTTGGTTAATGATGTTACCAAATCATGTTCCTATAGCAATTTATTAAGTTCATATAGGGGCTTCAATGGTTATGATGCCTAAAATATTTAAGGATTGAATCGACGATATGGGTTTTATTTGCAAGTGAATCTATATGGTTATCTGTTAGAAAAATCCACTCAAGCCTCAAAGAACGATCTTCCATCTCATGGTCCATATCTTGGTCAACTGGTTTGTTGGTGTCGATAACAAGATGTGATTTCATGCACTATGTCATGAAATCATGAGCATTCAACAACTAGTTGTCTTATTGTCTATTGTGCTTAACGATTCATCTATCTTTAGCTATGTATACTCTTAGCAATTCTTGGTATGAAACTGTTTTCAAGGAGAAATCTTACAAAGCTCTTTTTTATGAATGTAACCTATAAATGATGAAGACGAAGACAAGAGAGGTTATGATGGAAAACACAGAGGAGTACATCCTCAGATCTAAAGTCTTGTATGTCTTGTTATTTCATAATAGAACACTAGTTTCTCATGTTGATGTGTTGGTGATTTTAATTTTTTAAGTTCAATAGTGGGCTTGTCCCTGAGAGGAGGCAAGGCCCCCTTCATCTCAAGGACAATGCCTTGATTATATTTGTTGTTTTCTTATAGAGTTGTGTGTGTGAGGTTTACTCATAATATAAGTCTTTCATTGTTGGTATGTTTTTGTAAGTTTTTGTTTCCTATAGTACGCAATCTCATAATTTATTGGTGTGTGTATGATTGATTTACCAGTTATTTCATGTGATAGATGATGTGAAGATTTATATCCTGTAGACATCTTGTCTTGATATTCAAAACTGTATTGATCAAGAGAGTATACAAGAACAAGGTATTATGTTAACGACATAAATTGTTATATCTACATTCTTACAACTTCTGTGTTGTTCAATTATAATTGATTAATGAGGGGTTTGGATAGAGAGACTTTGTCTACATGATTTTGCATTATTTCTTCAAGTTAATTTTGTTAAAATAAGTCTTTGAACTTGGATTTTGTTTTAGATTTTAGAGAGTATCTGTCAGTCACAAATATTACACTCACCTGTGGTTCTGCCATCGAAAAAACGATGATAAGTTCATTAAAATCATCTCTTGCAAATTAGGAAGAATGGTTCTCATTTTGAGTGTTATTTCCCATTGGATATGTTCTTGAGTATTAGATCTTCCATGATATTCATTAAGTGAGATAAACGGAGTACTCTCAGTAACAAAGGATTGGTATTGGCCTGCACTTCTACCTTTGAGACTCACTAGTGAATATGATGGGAACATACCTTATGGTTAGTTGAAATTTTGCTTTCAAATTTTGATGTTCAGTCAATATATTCTTCAGTATTGATCCCTTTCATTTAGTCTATTTTGTGAATATAAACAGAGTACTTGTCAGCAATATGAATATGAGTTGACTTGCTTTTATACCAAAGATATTCATAAATATGAACTAATGTTTTGATCAAAAGGATTATATCTTATAGTTAGGTTGTGTGATGATCGTTAATATTGTGTAGTTTTGATCATACCTTGAAGATTTATCCCTGCACATATAGTGTTGACACTTCATAAGTCTATGATCCCTGGAATAATGAATTAATGTAACAGGAATTAAAGTAATTAATTTGAGTGACAACCCTTTTGCACAAAAGAATGAAATTAAAAATATTATTCATGAGCTATTGAAGGCAAGTGTCATACATCCTAGAAATAGCCTTTATTCCTTACCAGTGGTCATGGTCTTGAAAAAAGAAGGCAGGTGGCACATGTCCCAAAATTTTGTGCTCTCAATAAGATGGCAATAAGGACAAATCCCCATTACAGTGATCAATGACCTCCTAGATGAGCTTCATGGTGCCATGGTATTCACCAAATTTGACCTTCACTCTAGATGCCACCAAATCAGAATGAAGGACATTGGCATCCCCAAGGCATCTTTTCGCACACATGAAGGCCATAATGATTTTCTAGTGATGCCATTTGGACTTTGCAATGCCCCATCCACCTTCCAAATCCTCGTGAACAAGATCCTTGGACCTTTCCTACGTTGTTTTGTGTTGGAATTATTTAATGACATATTGATCTATAATGCAAATTAGGAGTCACATGTGGAACACGTTAATATAGTACTACAGCTACTCAGGGACAATCAATTATTTCTCAAGAGGTCCAAATGTGATTTTGGTGCATCGAAGGTCAGATATTTGGGTCACCTTTTTAGTCAACATGGAGTGAAAGTGGATCTCAATAAAATTGAGGTTATCCAAGATTGACCACAACCCGAAACATTGAAAGGCTTGCATGGCTTCCTTGGGCCGACGTGTTATTATAGAAAGTGTGTGCAGAATTATATGGCAAGATAGTAACCCCATTAACAACCTTGCTAAAAAACAATGCATTTGTTTGGACATAAACCACAAAGTAATCATTTCCAGCTTTGAAATCAACTGTGTGTACCACGTTGATCTTAGCAATACCTAATTTCACAAATAATTTTGTATTGGAATGTGGTGCGTCCAACCGTGGTCTGGGAACAATACTCATGCAAGAAGGGCACCCTTTAGCCTTCACTAGTAAACAATTGTGTGGTAGGAATTTGTGTAAATCCACTTATGAGAAAGAGATGATAGTCATCCTTCATGCAATATAAACATGGTTCCCTATCTCATTTGCAAGCACTTTCAGATCAAAGCATATCATCACAATTTAAAGCATTTTTTAGAACAAAGGTTGTCGTCCCGAAGCAACACAAGTGGGTCAAAAAAATGCTAGGGTATGATTATGAGATCATATATAAAGAAGGTAAAGACAATGCAGTGGTAGATACTTTGTCTGGACAATATGAGGAAGATGGATAACTATTTTCTTTTGTTGGAATATCTAACAATACTAAGAGGGGGGGCTGAATCGGTATTGCCTTCTTTTATTTCTTTTTAAACAATTAGTATTTAAAAAAAAAATGAATCAAAAACAAGTAAGGACACATAATTTTATCATGGAAACCTCAAAGAGAAAACCACAAACTCAAACTCATTAATAATATGAATTTACAAAATATGTTTTTCTGCTGCTACAGAAAGGATTCAACAACACCCCTGATTTTTTCTTGCTCCAACAAACAGGGATGCTACAACACCCCATAATTTTGTTGTCTGCTACAACAGACAAGGATTCTACAACACCCTTGTTTTCCATCCACTATTGGAAGGAGGCTACAACCTCCCTGTAGGTTTGCAGCATGCCCTAGCACCACCCTTCCACCCTATTCTAGTTTTATATGTCTTCCAGAACTTCTTCAAATTCTATCACTAGTTTTTCTTCATTGCTTGGTCTCTGTCCTTTCTTGCTACTACATTGATCTAAACTACAAAGACACCTTCTTCCTTTTGAAACTCTATTTATAAATACATTTAACACACATCCCATCACATCTCTTCATTCTTGGAAACTTGTGTCTTTTCATTTGAAGATCATACACTTTCACCAAACACAGCTTTTGACTATCGTGTCATTTCATTAATTAACTTCGTTGTTATACAGTGATGACTTTTATTAATCAATATAATATTCTCTGTTTAATGAATGATATCTCTTCTTCATAATTTTAAATTTTGATTTAATAATAAACATGTTTTTCAAAATTTCAATTTATAATTTAAACAATCCTGCCTTTTCTTATTAATCATAACTCTTCAAATATTAATATTTGCAGTCTTCATATTCATTACTAAATACTCCTTTCAGCATATATAAGACACTCAACCTCCTCCATCTTTATATTTTAATTTCAGTTGCAGGTTTCTTCTTTTTATTTTGCATGAAGGAGTTTTCTGGAAATGCCTGAATTATCTTGCCTTCCATATTTTTTCTCAAGTTAGAAGGTTTATATCTCACACGTGTGATCACCAAATGGAGAACTAAGACCATGAATATATGGAAATTTCACCAAAGAACATATTCATGCCATTGGATGAATTTATTGGCACAAAGACAACATCTGGCGGGAATTTCAAAATTGCCTCTCAGACTTCATGTGTTTAACACTAAGACATGCAAACATACTTTTTCTCAACTTGGCAGACTTGTAACTTTATCTTCAGAGATTGTTTGGACAAACTCATGATATGGTTAGATGCACCAATCAACAATATAGAGGAATGTACCTTCATAATAATTTAATCCATCACATACAGGAAATGGCAGGCATTTTAGAGAGGCTACTTAGGAGGTTTTACATGCATTTTACTGAACTGGTGCAAAACAACCAGAAACCCTGTTTTGGCAGACCTGTAACTTTGTCATCAAACACTCTTTAGGAGAAATGATACCATGGTCAGATGCACCCATCAACAATCTACATCCTGGTAGTCTCAGATTAATTTTATCATCAATACCTAAGATCTAGCATGCATTTTCCTATAGCAATTTTCACTAATTTTCAAAACATCAAAACAGTAAAAGTGCCTGAAACCCCATTTTGGAAGACCTATAACTTTCTCCTCAAATACTCTTAAATCAAACTGAGACCATATTCAGGTAGCTAATTCAACAATCTTCATCCTGACAAGATAGGGCGGGAATTTTCCTTAACCTATGAATTATGGCATGCATTTTCCTAGATAAGTTTTGACTAATTTTCCCATACTTGGCAATTGCCAAATTGTCACCAAATTGCCATACTTTTCCAGAATGATGATAGTTTGCAACAATGACTTCATGATAGTACCAGATCACCAACATGTGACTTTCCAACCTCATCACACATGACACATCATCATACATGCCACATCATCACTTCCTTTCTCATTAATGAACTTCTTTGACATCAATGACAACCATACTCAACAGCTTTATCCTCGCCAATACTCGAATTAATAGTAGAAGCACGATAGGAGTGGTTGACCCATGATGAGGTGGCTCATGTTATCAAACAACTCCAAGAGGACCCCAATCCTCCCAAAGACTATACATGGAAATAACGGACCTTGTGGTATAAAGGTCATTTCTTCATGGTACCAAATTCAACTTTGAAACAACAGATACTAGAAGAGTTGCATTCATCTCCTATAGCAAGTCATTCAAGATTTCAGAAAACCTATGAACACACTAGGAAATATTTCTTTTAGGAATGAATAAAAAAGGACATACATACTTTTGTGAGTAAATGTAACACATGTCAAAGGAACAAGGGTGAGACACTAAAGACTCTAGGGGAATTTGCAGCCATTACCAATCCCAACTACTATTTGGATGAACGTCTCCATTGATTTTATAGTCGATCTTCCAAAAGCAGGCAGCAAATCATTCATCATGGTGATAATCAATCGACTTTCCATAAATGCTCACATCTATGCCCTAGAACATTCCTTTACTCCAACAATTATTGCCCATTTTTTCTAGATCAAATATTTAAGCTCCATGGTATGCCCACTCTAAAGTAGGTGATCAAGTTTTCCTTCATAAATATCCCTATAAGCAAACATCTCTCAAAGCTAAAGTTCATCAGAAGTTGGCACCATATTTTATGTTCCATATCAAATCATACAATGCACTCAACAAGTGGCTTATAAATCAGCTCTTCCAATGCACTCCAAGATCCACCCGTTATTTCATGTTTCTTGCTTGAAGAAGTTCATGTGGAAAAATTGTTGCATTCAAACTACCTCCCAAAACTTGGTAGTAAAAAAAACTCCATTTGGCTCCAGCCATAAGCAGTTTTGGCCACCCGAGAGTAACACCTCCACCAACACACTATCTAAGAAGTTCTCATTCAATGGAAAGATATGCCGCTAGAATATGCTACTTGGGAAACGTCATCCATTTTGTAGCAATTCCCCCATCTCACCCTTGAGGACAATGTTGTTTTTAAAAGGAGAGAGCATGTTAGGGTCCTACCCTAACCCCTCTTCTTTGAGGATATTGAGCAGTACTTTATTGATGTATGGAACTATCTCCTTTGAATAAGTACTATTGGATAGTTAGTATTAGAATTTGAATGCCATTTAGATATTCAAGAAGATAGTTCTAATAATGTTTGCAGCAAATGAATGGAGAATGAAAATACAAACTGAACAAAACAAACCACACAGGAAACGGACAAGTATTGCTCATGAATTTACAGTATCATTCACAATAATAATATCTGGTGTTACAATAGTTTACATAGGTAGAATTCGAATGCATGGGTAGCAATTCGAATCCTCCAAGTGGATATGAATGTATCTAACTGAATCTCTAACTCAAGGTCTCCCAATCAATATCAGAGTCCAAATAAACAACTCCCTGATGACCAATAACTCCAACAACCACTGACAACTAGTTAACTCAATGCAATTGAGTGTGGTAGGTAGGAAAAGCACTCCTCCCATGCAACCATGCATTATCCATGCATTGGTAGCGCTAGCTTAACTGACTGTGAAGTAACTGAATGTAACTGGGGGCTAACTAAGACTAACTAATAGTAACACCAACTGACTAAAGTAGGTTGGTGTCGGGACTCCCAATGGCTCCTAAAATGTAGGGATTGGTCTAGGAGGCGCCCAAACTGATGCATGCACATGCAGTAAGTGGCAGTTAACCTCTAGTAGTGTTCCCCACACTCCAATGACCGGTACATGTGTCCCCATTAGGCCAAGTGGACCCAATGATACTAGTGGACCCAATAAATTAATTAATGTTCATAAGTTAGGCTAATTAATCTAATAGAAAGTATGAACAAGGGAGGGTTAATAATCCTAACACCCCCCCTAAATCCTAACTTGGACAACCGTGGGTCCTGGTAACAATATACAATCTAAGAGACATAATACAAATGAGCTAGGAAAACCTCTTGGGAAAAACCCCCTCAAAATAGGAACTGAGAATCAATCCTTAATGCCCAAAAGAGACCTGAGAAAGGAAAATCTCTTTTCGGTAAAAGACTTGGTAAAAATATCTGCAATCTGATCCTTTGTCGGACAGTAGGGCAGTGTGATGGTTCTGTCATGCACCAGTTCCCGAATGTAATGCATGTGAACCTCTATGTGCTTTGTCCTCTGCTTCTGAACAAGATCACTGGAGATCTTGATTGTACTCTGGTTGTCACAATAAAGATCTACTGTAGGTGAAGTCTGAATCCCGAACTCTGTCAAGATGCCATGCATCCAAACTGCCTGAATAGTTGCATTCACAGCTCCCCGATACTCTGCTTCTGCTGAAGAAAGTGCAAGGGCTGCTTGCTTCTTGTTGGACCAACAAATTGGCCCAGATCCAATCATGAATACAAAACCCGAGGTGGATTTCCTATCATTTCCATCTCCTGCCCAGTCTAAGTCTGTAAAGCCTATGAGATCCAGCTGTGCTCTAGAAGCATAGTGGATCCCATAATCAATAGTACCCTGCACATAGTGCAAGATCCTCTTTGTTTCCTTCCAGTGTAGCTCATGTGGCTCGTGCATATATCTGGCAGCAGCACTCACAGCATAGGATATGTCTAGTCTCGAATGAGTGAGATATAGAAGGCTTCCAATGAGTTGTCTGTAGAGAGTGTTGTCCACTAAAGGTGTGGAACCACCTTCTTCAAGCCTGATGCCTGAAAGAAGAGAGCAGGGGGCTGCCTTGCAATCCTCCATATGGAATCTCTTAAGCATGTCTGATGAATACCTGGACTATGAGATCATGATTCCCGAAGTCTTTTGACTTACTTCGAGACCAATGAACTGTCTTAACAGTCCTAAGTCAGTCATAGTGAATGCTTTATTAAGAGCAGACTTGATGCTACTCAATCCAGCAGCAGAGCTGCTAGTAATGAGCAAGTCATCCACATACAATACAACTAGAAGCAAGAAGCCCTCCTTCTTCTTCATGTAGACATTGCAATCAGATTTGCACCTTTCAAACTTTTGAGAGATGAGGAAGGCATCCATCTTGGAGTACCATGCCCTTGGGGCTTGTTTGAGTCCATACAGTGATTTCCTCAGTCTGCAGACTAAGGAAGGATCATCAATAAACCCCTCAGGTTGTTTCATATATATTTGCTCCTCCAAATCACCATGGAGGAAGGCACTCTTCACGTCCATGTGATGTACTTCCCATCTCTTGGAAGCAGGAATGGCCAATACCAACCTAATGGAGTCCATTCTAGCTACAAGAGTGAATGTCTCAATGTAGTCCAAGCCTTGGACCTGAGAATACCCCGTTTCCACCAATGGAGCCTTGTACTTGGTTGTGGTCTCATCAGCAACTATTTTGGTTTTGTAGATCCATTTGCACTATACCAGCTTCCTTCCAGAATGTAAGAGGACAAGTTCCCATGTCTGGTTGTCATGTAGCAAATCAAACTCTGCATCCATGGTTGCCTGCAATCTAGGATCATGGCAAGCCTCCTTGAAGGATTGAGGATCTGACCCAAGCATCATAAAACACATCTTAGCAAGAACAGGGTCTGTGTGAGACAATGCTACACTCTCCTTCTGATACTGGGACCTCATTCTTCTTTTGTCATATGGATCCCCAGCACCATCTCCAGATGCTTCTATGAGATGCTTAGCCCATTTAGGCTGCTGGAATGAGGTAGATGTTGGATCTGGATCTAGATCCCTTTGAGTTGTAAGCTCAATGTCTGGATCATACTGGGATGACTCCTCTTCTGAATCTGAATCTGAAATGTCAAGATTTGAAACTGGAACTGCAATAGGAAGTGAAGGAATGTTTATACCTTCATCAGCTTCGAATGAAAGATGAGGTGATGCTAAAACTGTGTATGGCATGAAGTGAGAGAAAATATATGCCTTGGAGGCATGATCAGCAATTCCTTTCACTACAAGCTCCCCAATTGAGATTTTTGTGATCTCCACTGAGTCAGGTCCAAACACCACTTGCTTTGGTGAGCCGGTGTGGGTCATCTGGTATACAGACAACAGATTAGCTGCAAGGGAGGGCACATATAGGACATATCTGAACATCGGTCTAATGGTGCCTCTTCCTGCTGTTGGAATTTGGGAATCATCTCCCATGTGAATAGTGGGCCCTTCATTGATGTTGAGAGAGGAGAAGAGATCCTTAGACGCCACCATATGATTGGAGGCTCCAGAATCAATCAAATAGGCTATAGACCGAGGTAGTCCTGCTTTCAAATCATGACATCTTTCATGTCCATTATCGGAATTCTTTGCTCTCTATGGGGAAGCAATGTTATGATGCTTAAGAAGAGCAGTCATCTCATCAAGTTGCTTCCTCATACAATGTTCTTCAAGATGGTACCCTTTTTCATAGTAGGTGTTATCCAACTTTTTGTACCATAAGTTGGGTTACCTGAGGAGCCGCCGGTTGCCAAACTTGTTCAAAGTCTGATTCCAGTGTATCAGTTGATCCGTCTGCTTGTCTAGCCAATATTGGCTAGTCACTTTTTTATTTGAATAATTTTGACCATGGCCCCGCGGGGTTTGTAATAAAATGTGCTAGTAGGATATTTTTGAGTGGTTCGGTCTCCTAAGACGTAGAATTGCAAATAGGGTATTCCAGGGAGTTTTTTTCCCCTGACAATTATGCTTTGCCTTCAGCCGAGTATAATTGACGAGGTTTTCTCCCGCTTCCTCCAAATCTGGAATGCTCGATGTTGAATTCTGGGCCTTGGAGGGTTATTAGAGCCCAACTGAGTGTTATAAGCCTACTAGACATTATTTAGATAGATCATGGTCATGTCCTAAGTCATCTGGACACATAAAAAAATTCGAAAAAATCTTTTTTCGAACAGTGAAAAATTATTTTTTAATTACTTTTCCTAAGTTTTTTGGGTTAATTTTTCCATAAATTAAATGGAAAAAACTCGTTCGTGATCCGAACTCAGAATTCAGTGATTGAAGGCTCTAGCCTTAAGCTAGAAATCATTCTTGATCAGCCAGCCAGTCAGAACCAGCTTTCAGATCAACAATCGGACACATAATGCCTTTTTACTCAAAAAAGTCAATTTTTAGTAAAAAATGATTTTTAGTAAAAAAATGATTTTTATTAAAAAATGATTTTTATTAAAAAAAATGATTATTTTGGAGAAAACTAAAACTCTCCAAATTAATCCAAATTTAGTAAAATAAAAGACTAAATGACGTCTCATGGAACACTTATGATGATTGGAGTTATCATAACTCAGCTTCAGTCATCATTAAGAGAGCAATTAATTTATTATCAGTTATCAGACATGTCATCTCCAGCTAAAGATGAGATGGAGAGCTCTCATTGGTCCGGTGATTTGATCGAGGTAAAGACTGAAGCTTACACCATCAATGGGCTTCCCAAACCTAGCTCAGGCTCCTGCCAAACCTAAAGGATGAGCTTACCTACATCCAGACTCACACATGTGGCCTCATCCTTGGCTTGTTTTCAGTGCACGGGTTTGGAGTGGGGGCGCCTTGCCTGGGTGGAGGCCTCCCCTCACTCCTAGTTCTCCAGTTTAGGTCTGGGCTCTTTGTTACGTGGCTAAGCTGGTTAGGGTTGGTTTTTTGTTTTAGGGTTTTAGCACTCTCTCATTTGTTAAAAAGAGGCTCTTTCAGCTCTATTTGCATGGACTTTTGGGCATAGAAGCTCTGCAAAAATTATAATCATTATATTATTGAATAAAGCTTTTCGACTTTGGAGGTCTATAGGATTGTCTCTCCATTGGTGGATGTGTTGTATGAGGTGATCTCTTTCCATGCTTTCAATTTGTTATTTATGTGTTGAATCAAACAACTAGCTTCAGAAGTCTATTATTAGAACATAAGATTTACCATTTGCTGCTGTCAAGTTGGTTTATTATGCAAAGTTTATCATAATCTAGATGGGTACAAATATTCAGTTATATGAAGTATTGATCTTGATTTGTATATTCCTAGCATACTAGATTTTATTGTTTGATCTCACTGGGTATCAAGTTGGATTGTCTTTACAGATCTCGCCATTTGGAGAAGGGTGCGAGCTTAGCTACATCAAACTCATCTCCATCATCATAAGAACCTTCTAACATTGTTGACTTTTAGGACCTGCAGAGAGTTTGGCTTTTTCCAAGAGGAAAAAACAAGAAGATCTTCCTCCAAAGTTCCATCTCAAAGTCTTTCATAAATTTAAACACTTTCTTGGTTACCGAACTTCCTTCCTCTAGTTCTCCCTTTGCTCCTTGACTTATTTTGTTTCCGTGCTTGCTAGTCCCTTTCCTCCTTGACTTGTTTTCCTTTTCTCACTTTTTCTTCATCGCTGCCCCATTTTCTCTCTCTCTTTTACCATCCCTTTTTTCCATTTTGGATAGCCCTCGTGTGCCCTAGCTTTCTTCCCTTGTTTGCCTCTTTTTGCCCTAGTTTTTGGGCTTCCTTTAACCTTGTTTTTGGCCATTGCTTTTACTTTTTGTTCGCTGTCATGTTTTGCACTTTTTATGACAGCCACTTATTTCATGGTTCGCTGTCCCATTTTGCACTTTTTATGACAGCCACTTATTTCATGGTTCGCTGTCCCATTTTGCACTTTTTATGACAGCCACTTATTTCATTGTTCGCTGTCCCATTTTCCTCAATTTTGTTCATCCCTTAGCTTCTTAGTTCGCTGCCCTTTTCCTCCATTTTCTTGTTTTTGACTTCCTCTTTGCCTTCCATCTTTCTTCCCCTCCGCTTCCTTTTATTTCAGCCTTCTTTTGTCTTGTTCTTTTGTTTTCATTCAAGCTTTTTCTTTTCCCTTTTTATAAAGTTCGAGAAAAATTTCAAGAAAAGTTTCAAGTAAAGAAAAAGCACTCTCCTTTTTACAAGTTTTAATAATTGTAGAGTTACTTTGTTTTCATTGGAAAAGTCCTTTCAAGGATTAAAATCCTTAAGGCATATTGCAATAAAGTTTAATAAAGATCTTGTGCTTGAGTGGGGTTTTTAAGTCCCCACTCTCATCCTCCCCCATTTGGGGAGGATTATGTTGTGTTTACTTGTTCATGCTTAAATTAGATTGCTTATTAATCTTAGAATACTAATTGTCAATTCATCACTTTTTAATTAAGTTGATTACTCAGTTCTTTCAATTGTTTATCTTTCTAAGTAAATCAGCTGTGCAAATCTCTTGAATCACACCATAAGGTGGATCAAGAGTACTCTTTGTCGGAGAGTCCAATCAACTAATTTTACCTTGTGCTTGTTTAATCAATTAATCCTCATAAGTAAGACTCTTGAACTTGCAGAAACACAAGTCAAGAGCACTCTCTATCGGAGAGCATCTTAGGTTTGCATAACCCCTACATTAGTTTCATCTAGATTAGCTAAGTCTCTTGAACCACTGTCATAAGACAAGGTCAAGGGCGCTCTCTGTTGGAGAGTTTTAATTAATTACCTTAATAAAATTTGCAACTCACATCCCTTTAATTAATTAACCCCCTTCCCCCTTTGCCGGAGTATGCTCTAACCGATCTTCGATCGGAATACCCAGAAACAGCATTGGATCTCTAAACCCCACAAGAGGAACTTAACTAAAACTTTTCCCCATAACCAACGCACCGGTGTTGTTCGATAAATACTGAGACATGTGGGCAAATTACAAGTGTGGGCGTCGGGCTACCTAATCTAGGCACTGGTAGTTAAGTTATTGAACACTTACCTTTGACCCCAGACAGGTCCGTCATGTCTTCGAACGGAGCCACTGAAGGTATTACCGGTTAGGACATCCAGCCACCATAAGTGAAGATCACAAACAAAAAAATCTTAAAATCTACCAAGAGCACTTGCAAAACCTAATACTCACTAGCTTAAATTCCTAGACTTTATTTCACGCGCTTTTTTGACTCCATAAGGCACTGGGCCTTTGTTATATTTGATTAATTTTCTATCTTAATCAACTGTCTATGGTCCATTTCAATTGATTATATTTGAATGCTTAAGTTATAAGTCTGGAATCTTTGCTTATATGTGTGATCTCTTGTTAGCAACGTGGATTGCTTTAATTAATCATCATCCCCTCAATATTAATCACTTCAAATCATAATAACTCCTAAACAGCACCCATCCGCATCCGCAACTAATCAAAACACTTTAACAACTTAAGAGCCATAGAAACTCTTTTGTAGGGACTACCCCCCTTGGCTTCGTTAGGAGTTAGCCTAAACGGAGGAGCTAGAAGTAGGTGACGGTACATAGCTCTGTGCTTGCCCCCAAGGTCACACCTCTCCCACTTTCCTAAGTGAGGAGACAGCTTTCGAAAGATTTTTGCTGCTAGTGTGCAATCGACGGACAACAGTAGGGACATAGTATCTTCTCAAATTTCTTCTTCTTAGACCCGGAGGCCCTTTCGGAAGCTTGTTGATTTTGTTTAGGCTTCGAATCAGCTACCTTTAGCTCCTTCTTCTTTGATTTCCCCTTTGCTTGCGCTTTGGAAGAGTCAGTAACTAAGAGAGCTTGATCTTTGGGGGTCTGGATGACTCCTATTCGAATCAATTTTTTTTGCTCCTTGATTAAGGACTCAGAAAAGAATCTAATGAAGGGAGTTTCCAATCATGAAAGCTTTCCCGCTTGCAATGAAACATAGAGGCATATATAGAGTACTCGAGGCTTATTTTGTTGAGTATGGAAAGGACATTATGCTCATCCTTCCGCTCTATTCCGCACTGTCTGCATTGGAGCACTAGAGACTTGAATTTAGAGAAGAATTCCTCAATAGTCTCGAAACTGTTGGGATGTAAAGATACCAACTCATTCTCCAGAATGTGTCCCCGAAGCTCATCTTGTTTGTTAAACAAGCTATTAAGCTTCTCCCAGGTTTATTTGGGAGTCCTCAATCCTTCTAGATGGAAGAGGAGATCTCTATAAATATAAGTACATAAGTACCCGAATGCTTCATCACAATGGTTTAGGAACTTGTTCCGCTCTACCAGCTGATGAGGCTCAGCCTCCCATCCATGTATGATCATGTGGTAGCCATGTTTGCGCAAGGCCAGCTGCATATCAATCCTCCAATCAAGATAATTGGAAGTTGTGAGGATCCGTGGTTTAGGAGTTTGAGAACTCATAATTGCTCCGGCTGGAGGACTGCAAATACTTCTCACAAGCTACATAGCAGCTGTCAATTTCACTGCAATAACACACTAAAATATATGAACTGTTAGAATCATGCTTTTCCTCCTGGCATGAACATGTTTTCAGGGTCCGCCATGCCCTCTCTGCTGTTCTAAATGAATCCAAAGCTAGCAAATTTTCATAGGGGACTTCTGTGGAAATCCAACTGCTTATGGGGTTCGATGGGGAGAAACAAGCATGAAACCTGCCTGAGAAGGCTCTGATTCCATATTAGAATTTGAATGCCATTTAGATCTTCAAGCAGATAGTTCTAATAATGTTTGCAGCGAATGAATGGAGAATGAAGATACAAACTGAAAAAAAACAAACCACACAGGAAACGGACAAGTATTGCTCAAGAATTTACAGTATCATTCACAATAATAATATCTGGTGTTACAATAGTTTACATAGGTAGAATTCGATTGCATGGGTAGCAATTCAAATTCTCCAAGTGGATATGACTGTATCTAACTGAATCTCTAACTCAAGGTCTCCCAATCAATATCAGAGTCCAAATAGACAACTCCCTGATGACCAATAACTCCAACAACCACTGACAACTAATTAACTCAATGCAACTAAGTGTGGTAGGTAGGAAAAGCGCTCCTCCCATGCATTAGTAGTGCTAGCTTAACTAACTGTGAAGTAACTGAATGTAACTGGGGGTTAACTAAGACTAACTAGTACTAACACCAACTGACTGAAGTAAATTGGTGTCGGGACTCCCAGTGGCTCCTAAAATGTAGGGATTGGTCTAGGAGGCGCCTAAACGGATGCATGCACATGCAGTAAGTGCCAGTTAACCTCTAGTAGTGTTCCCCACACTCCAGTGACTGGTACATGTGTCCCCATTAGGCCAAGTGGACCCAATGATACTAGTGGACCCAATTAATTAATTAAGGTTCCTACGTTAGGTTAATCAATCTAATAGAAAGTATGAACAAGGGAGGGTTAATAATCCTAATAGTTAGTTGATAGTTAATCAATGTAAAAGGGCATATTTATTAATTAAGACCCACTAGGTGGTCAACCCTCTTTAATAGTGGAGCGGACTAGGTGGTCAACCCTCTTTAATAGTGGAGCCACATGGAGTTAAAGTTTTTGTTATTGATGCACTATACATAGTAAAAGATTGTGTAATATGATCAATGACTTTATTTCATTTGGAGTTCTGCTCATAGGAGGTTTCTTCCTCGAAGAGGTAAGTGAACATTGTTCTCTATTTTCGACATCATTAATACAAGAGTTCTTTCTCAAGTTCTATCTATCTCTCTTTTGTTTTCTTTCCAACTTTGGTATTTTAGTGCATCCTATTATTTTTCTCTATAATTATGGGGTTAAGTACATTACATTCACAAGGGATTGATATATTTGGATGTAATTATGGATTGACTTAAAATATAACTCATATTTTATATTAAATTGGGCTTGAGAGCTTTGAATCTTGGATTGGTTTTCTTCTCTTCATACAAATGAATGCCCAATTCACACATTTGTATCCACTCACCCAATGTGCTTGTAGAGGTTTTGAGAAGAACCACTGGAGGACAACATTAAAGACCTTTAGACAAGAGAGATCCTTGAAAATGAATTAACCTAAGGGAAAAGGATTTAGAGCCATCTCACCACTCACGTATGGATGTAATGTTTTCTACCTATAAGAGAATCTTCTTTCAATGCACCCACCCTCCCTCCATTTACTTCTATTGATTTCATGTTGAATGGATTTTCCTTCTCTCATTGAATCTATCAAGTAGATTTAGAAGAGTTTTTATTTAAAGTGAGAACTAGGGATTTGTTATTGTAGAGTAGGGAAGGTGTTTTTGTTGTTTGGTTTGCAAGTCACTTGCTATTGATTCTCCTCTTCTTGATCATCCACTCAAAGTTGGAAGATCCATCGAGTGCCTACAAGTTCCTCATTTCCTTTATTTACCTTGCTTGCTTAACTTAAAGGAGTAAAATTTGATTTGTCTATCACCAGCGTTCCAATCAACTAATGGGGATCTAGTAGTACCAATCGTACAAAAAGTCTATCGAACACTCTACTCATTTTAACTATGCCTACACCTAAGATCATTTCACCTCCATTGGGTATTGTTCAACCCACTTCAAGGTAGTGAGCTTCCAAGTTCAATCCTTTCATAGATTCTTGCTCAATAAGCACACAACAACCACAATCAACTAACACATCTATTATTCCCCAATGAACCCCATCACTAGTCATTTTTCATGAACATCACTTTAACCAAACCCTCTGTGATTTGAGAATCTAATTCCACCTCCGCAGTCAAGTGCAAAACAACAAATCGCAACATTAATCATCCCTTCACAATCATATTCTCCGTTTGTCACCTTTGCAAGGATAAGGGAACATTGATCTAATTGTTGACAAGTCCTACAATTATCAACATTTTAACAACACAAAAGATGAGTGAGAGGTCTGGCATATAGAGCAAAAGGTCATAATCAAGACACCTTTAAAACATCAAGGATGAGCCAAAGGTTCAACATATAGAGTAGGAGATCATCACTAAGACACTAACTTGATTGGAGCCTACCACATTATGTGCCCCTCCACTATAATAAAGAGCACTTGTCCTGCCATTACAATGTTTGGTTCATTTTGGTTTTTACTTGTATCAAGCCGAGGGATCAAGTAGGTCAAATCATTGACTTGTATTCCTTAGAGATAACTATGTCTTTCGATTCCAGTTTTTTCCTTCACTAAGCCAAGTTGAGAGAGAATGTTTTTTCAAAGAAAGGAAAACAACCTCAATGCATGTTTGGCATCAAGAAGCAACTCCACTAATGCAAGAAAAATAGCATATGTTTGCATGAGGTAGTTCTCACTGAAAAATTTTGTAACCCCAACCCGGTTTCAAGTTTAGTTTCACTGCATGTAGTTTAATGCTCAAAGCCTAGCATGAATAATCATATAGAAATTTAAAAAAAACACTTATGATTGAAACACATGGAATTCTTTCAACATAATCAACTCAGAAATTTATATGGCAGCCTACTTTTTCACACTCGACAATTATGACAGCCATACAAACATGAAATTTAGACTCGGTATTTTTTACCAATTGGTCTATTATAAAACCTTGAAGGGCGAACTTGTTTTCAAAGAGAAAATGTTATTTATTCAGGAGAAATACAAATTTATGACAACAGTACTTACCTCCCTTCTCGAAATTCATGCCAGAATCACTCTGACTCACTATTGTATGGAATACCCAGAAAATCGTGTTGTACGACTTCACACGTGTGGTTGTAGCACCCTCACAATTTGTGCTTGATCACTGCCTTGAAAAACATGCAAGACTCTACTTGCAAGGCCTATTGTACGACCAACATTAAATACATAGTATGGCCTTCTTAAAATGTTGTACAACCTCCTCAAAATTCGTGCCAATTTTAACATGTACAATCTGCAATAAATGCAACACCATTCTTCATCGAAATTCGTGTTGTAAGGCCTTCTTAAATGTTGTACCTACTAATGTACAAATGTCTAGGAAATTGTGTTAGCATTGGGAATCGTGCTCATGCTCAATCTAATCGATTTTTGTGTTGGAAATTCTTTTATCTCCCTCAAGAAATTGATTTCTCTCAGGCCCTTGGTATTCTTCTCTTGCTCTTCTCCTCTCTCAAAAATCATTTTTCTGAAAAAAGAACAATGATGCTCAATATGTCTTTCTCTAGCCTTTCTGTTTGAGTAACCATCACTTGAAAATCGATGGCCTAGATTAAAACATTACTAGATGAGATCTAGGGCTCATGTTAAATCTCACTTTTCTCATTAAAAACATTTAATTCACGTTTAAATAACGAATGAGACTTTATTACTCACCCACATTTTTAATTCTCATAAAGTCACATTTAAAATATTTAATGACTCAAACTCACATTTTAAAGTCAAGTTTATAAACATAAAGTCATTCTCACTTTAAAATACTAGGGACCACAACTTTTAAGTGTTCATGTCCACCCGAATGTACCATAGGGTGAACAAACACTTCCTTGGTCATTTTTAACACTCCCTCTTACCAAGGAAGTTGTTCTTCACCACTCTCATCTTGTCTTTGAAATGAATATGCTTCCCTCTTCCCAAAGACTTTGTGAGAATGGAAGCCACTTGTTCCTCATTAGATATGTACTACAACTCAACAGCTCCCCTCTGAACATGATTTCTGATGAAGTGATATCTGATCTCTATGTGTTTAGACCTATCATGAAATACTAGACTCTCATAGAGCCTGATGCAACTTTAATTTTCACAATATATAACTATAGGCCTTAACACCTGATCAAACAAGTCAACCATCAAGTTGCAAAGCCACAATGCCTCGCAACTAGCCTGACTGGATGTCATACTTAGCCTCAGCAAAACTCAAAGCAATGGACTCTTCTTTTCTGTTGAACCACGACACTGCTATCGAGCCCAAACTAAAGCAACAACTGGAAGTGTTCTTCCGGTCCGATGCACTGTCTGCCCAATCTAAATCTATGAAGCCAATCAAACTTGCTCCATATGATCTCTTGTAGTTCGAACCATAGTCTATTGTCCCAACAATATATCTCGAAACATGTTTTGCAACTACCCAATGCACTCTCTTGGGCTCCATCATGAACTGGTTGAGAGTGTTCACTGCAAAAAATATATTTGGTCTAGTGTTAACCAAATACATCAAGTTAACCTATGAGCTTCCTATATAAAGTATGATCAACCAACTCTCCCTCATAAGCATGAAGCTTCTTCCAGTTGGTGATCATGGGTGTGGACATTGGTCTGCAACCCTCTATCTGAAATCTCTTCAGAACACTAATTGCATATTTTCCTTGCCCCAAGAAAACATGTCCATCCTCCTGCCATACCTCCATACCCAAATAATAATGCATCATCACAAGGTCAGTCATCTCAAACTCTGAAGCAAGATCTCTCTTGCAAGCTGCAATCAAGTGCACATCCCTTGTGATAAACAAATCATCAACATATAGCAGAAGAATAAGCAGATCACCTCCAATCACAATGAAATATAGGTTGGGTTCATCCTCACTCTTCTGAAACCCAATCTACATCAAGTATGAGTCAATCCTCGAACACCAAGTTTGAGGAGCTTGCTTCAGCCCATACAAGGCCTTTTTCAGCCTCCATACATGTGAATCTCTCCCATGTAACTCAAATCCATGTGGCTGCTCCAAATACACCTCCTCTTGCAGAAGACCATTTAGAAATGCAATCTTCACATCCATCTAATGGATCCTCCAATCCATCTCTACAACTATGGATATCACTGGTTTGATGGAAGAATAACAAGCAACCGACGCAAAAGTATCCTCATAGTCAACTCCTTCAAACTGTGAGAACCCTCGCGCTACAAACTGAGCCTTGTACTTCTCGATATTTCCATCTGCAACATGTTTTATTTTGTACAACCACTTGGAAGTCACAACTAACTTCCCCTCTAGTCGTGGGACAATCTCCCACGCATCATTCTTCATGATGGAATTGTACTATTCCATCATGGCATCTCTCCAAACATGATGTGTAGATGCCTCCTCAAAGTAGTAGGCTCTTACTCATGCAAGTTAGTCACCACTGCCATGAAGCTGGAAAACCTATCTGGTGCCTTGCTCTCCCTGGCCTCCCTCCTAGGTGGCTCCACAGACTCCTCAGCTTCCTTCACGAGCTCCTTAATCCAACTTGGTTTTCTCTTCCTAGAAGTAGCTTCTTGTGGAAAACCCTCCTCTACATCCTCATCTGACAACTGTCTCCCTAAAGAAGTACTTGTGGTCTGAGATCCTATGCCTATGAACCTGAACCTGAACCAAGTGATCTTGAATCACGTGAAGGTGAAACCTGTGAACCTGTATCTGAGAACCTGCCCCTATACCAAAAGTCCCTTTAGACTATGTCCCTAAAACTGATGATCCTGACACCTGTGAACTAGTCAAACCTAAGACATGTGACCCTATACTCTGAGATGTTGTCATCTATGGAATAGTAACCTGCTACTCCTCCATCTCATACTCCTGAGATCTCCTAAAATCCCACTCCTCCTCAAATCTCACCTCCCTCCTCACTACAAATTTTCTCTGTGCAGGAAGGTAGATGCAAAAGGCCTTTGAAGTCTCATCATACCCAACAAATATGCATTTCTCTGCAGTAGCCTCCAACTTTGTCGTCTTCTCAAAAGGGACATGTGAATATGTAAGACATCCGAAAATGCGAAAGTGCAATATCTCAGGCTTCTTCCCGGTAAACATCTCATCAAGATATTTACTCCCCAATGCTCGGTGAGGACTCCTGTTCTAAACATAAACAGCAGTACTACAAGCCTCATCCCATAGAAAGAAAGGAAGACTCTAGTTGTGTAGCATGGCTCTTGTTGTTCCCACTGTCGCATGGTTCTTCCTTTCGGCAACTCCATTCTACCATGGAGTGTAAGGAACTGTCAACTTCCCCTTTATCCCCTCATGTCTGCAATACTCATCAAACTCCTTGGAGGTATACTCACCCCCATTGTCTGATCTGAGTACTTTGATCCTCCTCCCTGTTTGGTTCTCCACGAGAGCTTTGAACTCTTGGAACCTCTTCAAGACTTCTTCTGACTTCTTGCTCCTTAGGAAGTAGATCCATGTTTTCCTGGAATAATCATCAATGAATGTGATGTAGTACTCAAAACCTATCAAAGAGGCAAGTGACATGGGACCACACAAGTATGAATGAATCATATCAAGCACTCCCTCTAATCTGGTGTCACTGCTTGGAAAAGCAGTCTTAGTGTACTTTCCCAAAGCACACCCCCTATACACACCACTCTGCTATGTGTTGAAATCTAACAAACCTGTAGTCATGTCTCTTAGCATCCTCAAATCTAGATGATGAAGATGGGCCATGCTCATGTGCTAGTATGTGTTAGTGCATGATGAGGCTGGAAGAGAAGCTTGTACAGTTTCCCACATATAACTTTGATGGCATATGAAGCAGATGGTCCTACTGCCTTGGGAAAGACACGGCCTTTTCCATCTAGGACATATACTCCAAAATCCATGTCCTCAATAGTGGAAACTGAAAACAAGGTTCTTCTTCAGCCCAGGGACGTACAAGACATCCCTCGGAGTCATGGGCTCCATGGACTCCCTCTCAAAAACGACAATCCCACGCCCAACTGCTATCACCACTGTATCATCACCCAACACCGCCTCCAGATCCAAGCCTGTCTTAGTCATCTCGGTTGTTATAGCTTATTTTACCACACTTGGTAAATCATGTTTTTATGGCCTTCCTTGTCCCTATGCAGACTCTTTGGACCCCCTTTGCTCAGTATAACTTTGATGATCCAAAAAATCCCTTAAAAAGTCTTATTTATTGGTATACGCGGGTCACCAGCTTACAGACTATGTGTACATGCAACTTGCTCCACTATGACCCACGTACATTGAGAAATGTGCTAAAAATAAAATATTTGGAGTTTTCCTCATCAAGTAACGAATAACTTGACTATTGGCCTTCCATATGCCTGGAAACGCTCTGACTCAACGCTTCGCTTTCTATTGAAGGGCTATATATTGAGTTACTTGGATGCATAGAGGAGGAGAACTTGTGAGAGCAAAGTAACTACAATGGATTTGCACCCCATTCTTTCATACTTGAGTTTGCATCCCTTTGTCTTTTGAGCAGCCATTGATGCTCTTCCCAAGCTTGCCATTGTCTTGTGAGCTTGCGATTGATATGGAGGATTGAAGTGGTGGAGGCCCAAGTGGAGGACTCGATTTCAACGAGGTGCCGACAGAGTTTGTCACTTATATTATGTTCATATTTAATAGAAATATCCATTTCTCGTCCATTATATGTGTAACTATGAATATTTTTATCCATGGATGTAGTTGCTTTGATTATATATTGGATTTTTATATGCTAGAGTAGGTTCTAACACTTAATATCTATCATGTTTGTATATTTCGTTGTTGTTGAGAATGAAATGTAGGTGCAAGTGTGGTTGAAAGCTCAACGGAGATCTACTACGAATGTCTCGAACAAGGTACGCACTTCATCCCTTAGTGTTAGACTTGATTATCTCTTTAGCATATTAGAAGTGGATTGATTTCTGGTGTCATACTATTTGTTGTGGTCCACCCCAAGCCATAAGAAGTTTTCTCCGTAACAAAATTGGCGACTACGTTGGGGACTTCCTTTTTGTTGGGGTTTGGGTGCATGATTCGCTTGATTTGCTCTCTACTTCTCCATGTTTCTGTGTCACATTTGGTAGCATGTTCATTCATTGACAGTCCCCTAAAGTGGTTTGACCTTGGCCCTACTTTTTACCACCTTCTTCTTTGTACACACGGGTCAAAGAATATATAGTCGCGTATATACGCAAACAGTACATTACCTAGTCGCATACATACGTTGTGTTCTTCGAACAGTCGTGTGCATCCTCCCTTTTGGTTGAGTTCTTGATGTGTGAAATTGATAGGTGAGTTGTGAGTGTGGCTGGGTCTTCTTGGGTACCAATACTGTCTGTTGACTATTCCTTTTGTGACCGAAAACCCATTTTTGTAAATTTTCTTTCTCTGAAAATTTTCCTAGTTGATTTATCTCATTTTTGTTTTTCCATTAATGCATTAGTCTTTTAGTCTCGATGTCTTGCTTGGCTTGTGTTTTCTACTTGCTGTAGAGACTGAGAACTTTAGTGACTTTTATTTCATTTTCAAAATAATTATATAGTTGCATTCTTACTTGCATCTCACATATGGATTTAAGGAGGTACTTGCATTGGATTGCTTTGAATGAGAGTTGTGTTTAGACTTTCATATACGAAGGATTGCATTGGCATTTGGAAAAGAATGAATTTTTGTGCATTTCATGTAGTGGCATACCTCATTTTCATGTTTAAAAACAAGTTGCACTTGGCATTGTTTTTTAGGTGTGCATATTTATTTCACTGTTGAGTCATAATATCGGTAGTTGCACGTTCATTACCCTTAAGTAATCACAACCCTTATGTTGTGCCCCTACTCAACCGCCTTAAAAAACATTATTTCATCAAACAAAATTGTATTTTGTTTTGATGAAATGTTTGAATTTCATATAGCAAACCTGAAGAATTGACAGCTACTGAAATGGTGACATTCCAGAAGCTACTGAAACAATGAAATTAAATGTTTTTTAAGAAAACATTTGCAAACTATGGATTAGTTGACAAAATCACTACTGTGAAATTATTATTTTGAGTGGATTTGCATTGAAAATTAAGGGATAAGTGTTAATAATTTCTATACCCTTTTATCATAACCTAATCTTGAAATCTTATCCAATTATTTATTATTTGATTTTACTATGTGATTTTATCGTAAATATCGCTAAGGTTTTGAAATTGGAAGGTTGATTATTGTATTTTTGGCATCTTATCAAAGATCATTCGAATTATATTTCCAAGGCTTTTGTTCAATCTAAGAATTACGCATAACATAACCTTATTATTTGATCTTGATCTTTATAATGGTCCTCATATGTCATCTTTATTATTGCATGTAGAGGTCGAGGTTAATACTACGGGTTATGGGATTTGTATTTCGCATAGCATGTCTCCCATTTCTGAAGGTTGAAACTATTATACAGTAAGGTTGATATGTTATTGCTCGAGGATGCCCCTGGTGTCCAAGCTGATATGTCCACAACTTTTCTCAATTCCAAACCTTTATAACTTTATTGATCACATGATCATATTGACAAATTCAGATTAATTATCTAAATACTCAATTTGTTATACATATTAAAAGATACAAGTGAAGGTTTAAGAATGAGCATACTTTCCCTTTTTATTGAAGATTATTGTCTGATTTATCCACCGGTTTTTTTAATAACGCCACGTTGTGGTTATCAATGAAGGTTAAAAAGGGTTATCATTTCAATGGAAAGATTTGTGGATTTTGTTTTATCCACAACGGGATCCTCATATTAAGCCAGCCATCTGTTCTCCGATATTGTAGAGATTTGAGGGATGCCAGCCGAATCTATGGATTATTATACTGCCACTGACAATAAAAACAAATATCAAGAAGATTCTGAAATGTTTCAATTGCACATATTGTAACGAATCGCAGAGTTTGAAAAATGCCAACACATCTGGATAACAAAAGGAGATCGACAGTCATGCTTCTTGGTTTAGTTGCACTTTTGTTGGCTTTCTAATCTGAACTTTCAGATTTAATTTATTTTTTTTTGTAGGTTGTTTTGCCGGTTAGGAGCCGAAAATCTGAAATTCAGAAGACATCGCGATCACAACCTAAGAATGATCCCACCAGATCGCCATGATACCGAGTTGTTTGGAAACGTTCCATTAATTTGTAGGTTTTACTGAGGGCGTGGTATTATCCTGGATTGTTGAAAAGAGATTTGTTACCAAAGGGGAGATTATTTGCGGGGTTGTTGGTTCTTCGAAGCAAAGCGTGGTTGATTTTACCTTAATCTGAGCACACATCATCCTAACTAGCCGACGGAAATGTAGAATTTCTAATGCAGTTGGAGAAAATAATGGATATCGAGGAGAGACCAGAATCATGGAAAGCGTAATAGACAGTTCGTTGAAGAAGAGGAATGCAGGGAATAAGGAGATGGACGAAATCGCGTTTTCAACTGACAGGCGTTTTTCTGGGCTACATTGTGAGCAAATGGAGACAGATCTAAAAAATCTGCCACATAGGTTTTCTCCAGAACGGGCCCATTTAGCTGTACTCGGGGAGATTTCCCCAGAAACTAAGGGATTCTAAGAGATTTTTGGGATCCTTTGAGCACGATTTTTGCAGTTGTGGCCAGCAGAGGAACGGATTCTTCCAGAAATTCGCCAGTGCTAAGCTGAATTTGTATTCCATTGCTTCTGACTTTTGTTTATTTAAGTAGAAGAAGAATTTGATTGAGTGGGGACTCAACTGAGGGATTTCTCTTTCAAATCAAAACGCTGCTGCCAGGAATAATTTTGGGAATGCTCATCAGGATTGAAGGATTTCTTCCTCATTATTGGGGAGAGCAGACCAAGAGCTCGGCTGAACAGAACAAGATTTGTTTCGTGTTCTGGAACGTGAGTGACTGAGGCGTGGTCAATAGTTTGGGAAAGGCAAGACAAGATTGCTGTTTGATATTCCTGTGACTGAAGGCACTTTGCTGTCAACAGCTACAGTCTATTTAAACTGGTGATACTTATATATGTTTATAGTATTTTTACTTTGCATATGTGTTCATGGTACCGCTCGGTTTTGTTGCTTTTCACATATTATTAATGTTTGTTGTGATTTCTTTAATGAATTTATGCAAACATATCATACACAATTATCGACTTGTGCTGATTTCAAATTTGTTGATGTATGTCATATTCTAAATGTGATGATTGACATCATAATGCACGTGATTTATGTGTCTATTGTATGACCTTGTTCAAATTCTAAATTTCTTTTGAATTTGTTCGAAGTTATTAATGCGGTAGTCCCATTGGCAGATCTGATTTCAGGATTTACATTTTCGCTCCTGATCAGGATAAAACTTACAGTAGATTAATATAATTTCGTTTCTGTTCATTATGTTATTAAAAATTCATTAAATCAGAATTGAATATTTATACTGCTGTCATGTTAATCTTCAATTTTTGTGATTAGTGTACATTTGTTTATAATGCATTTTTGAACTCATTTAACTTGTTAATATTCAATTAACTTTTGATTATTATATTATAAGTTAAATTGATTGAGCAGATTTAGTTCATAGATTAATTTAGTAATATTACTAATTCATTAGTAATCAGATTTACTAGTTTAATTTGTATATTCGTAGGTATTTTGTAGATTTAATTAACCAGAATAGTAGTTTTAGTTTTATTTATAGATTTTCAGGCTAACAGAGCCTTTAAACCTGTCGGGAACAACCATTCCAAACAGCTTGGAGCCTGCTTTAAGGATCTCGGTCTGGGTTGTTTTCCCCCGTTACGTGCATAGTCACATATGCTCGTCAACACCTTAAAATTAACGCTTAATTTAAAATTAATTACACATTTTTATTTGATAGTGGTGTGCCAACAAGCTTAGGTTGTAAAGTCTTGGAATAGGGTGTCGTGAGTATATTTTTCCAAGACTGAAACAAAACAATTAGGTGTTTATCCAGGTGAAAAGTGAAATCCTTGGTATAATTGGTGTTTTCAAGAGGCTCCTCTTACACAAAAGTTAAGCACGAGGCAACGCACATGTTAGTGGTGGGGATAGCCCCTTGCCACTTTCTGTTGAGTGTCAGAGATATTTCCAGGATCTTATTCATATCTGGAGGCTTTTGAGGTACCTTTGGTGCTTTCGAGCTTCAAGCTTTGTTACCCTGCCCATATGGTAGATCCCTCCTACGATTGTCCGCCTGAGCATTGGTATATTGAGGTGACCTTAGTTGCCTTACCTAGGTATCACAGGGAGTACTTGCAAAGGTTATTTTGTGAGTGTCCTGGCCAAGTAGGGGTCGGACAGCACAGTCACTATATGCATTGAAGCTGAGGGCTACTATAATTGGTTACACACCTCTGCTTGTAGTGTATGGGAGTCCCAAGTCTCTCCTACGCTAGACATACCTGCTGCATTCGAGAGCTCACTTATCCTCCATCTTGGCTTGTTTGCATCTAACTTTGCTTTACTTAGGGGTGTGCTCTTTGTGTGTTAGTTGACTTTTGGGATTGTGGTTACTTGAGTATTTTTATGTTCTCTTGAGTTCAGGTCATTTTACATTCGGCATGTCTGACATCACTATTAGTATCCTGTCACTCACTCCAGGTCCTAGTGTCGATCCTGGTGTTGGACTAGGGGGCACCACAGCCCCTTACCTTGCTCATGGATTCGGGAGTGGTCATATTCCACCCTCTACTCCATTTGTGGAGGATTTTCACTCCCTTCATTTGGTCTTAACACCAATGTTCATCCCCGGGGGGGGGTAGTGGATATGTGAACATTGGTTCTACATCTTACCTACTTGTGTCTAATCGTTCGCCGCACTGTATCATTTGATTGCATTTGTCATGATCAATCCTCCCTATATCCTATAGTTTGGACTCTTTACTGACTATTTCCAGTTGTTTTGGACTATTATTGTTGTGTAGGTTCCATTTTTTGTGCACTCTCGTCGAGACTTTTGCTCATTCGTGCCTATGACAGGTATAACACTGAACTAGCATATATAATAAGATCACTTTTCCACGTGCATCATGCATTGTCCTATGACCATGTCACCTTAACCATACGCATGAACCCACTTCGAAATGTTACAGAACCTTCACACTGCTACTAGAAGTAACATTCTGTAAGTTGTAGAGCATTCATATACATGGGTGCCCTAGATAGATCCCAATTTGCCATTTGGTACCCATGCTGAGAGTTCTCCCTTAGGTCTGGGAGTTCCTTGTAGTCATGCCATGTCTTTGAGCAAGAACCTCATATTCTTTCTTGAACTTTATGCTGGTCATCTCCCACAGGGACTCCCGTTTATATCAAGTTGTAATTGCATTTCATGCGTTCACTTTTCATATTGAGCCTTATGTCGGCTCCCTGCTTCAGTTGTATAAGTCATATAGCCTGAGCTTGTCTCAATCCTAGCCAAGCAGAGCCTTCCATATATCTTTTGCAGCTTGATCACCCCATACCCGGAGGAGACATCCCCTCGAGTGTCCTTATCCTGCACATGCTTCCTTGCATTGAGCATAGGTATGTTCCACTGCTTGGAACTAATTTGCTTGCATGCAACACTCGTTTCCTCCTAGTTATGTACTATAAGCAATTTTATTCTTTTTCAAGCTTTCCAATATGAAAAAAACCCAAAAAAAATCAGAAAACATAAAAAAAAGTCGGACGAGAAATGATATTACTTTAGTAGTTGTCGTGTCGTGTCACCTTCGAACAGAACACTGTATATTCCATCCATTGGTTGGGTTATGAGTATGACTTTAGGAGCTGTAATCGTTACTCTGAGTTTTCTCCGCCGACTGGTTCTGCTTCCAGTCCCTATGGAGCCTTTGTCGATGCCTCCTGTGTCGTAGAGTTGTCCCAGTTTCCATGTTGAATCTATGTTGCCTATGAGTCTTCATTTGCCTTATGCTCTTGTCCGAAGGAAGTTTTAGCCTGAGCCGACCACTTCTCAGTTATCTTGTCTTTGCATGTCGGTCATTCCCGATACAGTTATTGGTTCGTGCACATCATGTTCGTCCGAGTTCTTCCAAATTATTCAGTGTTCTTGTGTACCCCGTGTTAGTTGATGGGGGGTGCCTTAATTCCCTCCTTCCAGTAGATTCCATTCCATCGACTTCAGATCATTTATTCTTGAATAGGGATCTAGAGTCCATTGAGTGCCTTAAGACTTGAAGTCATCAGTGGCAGGTTCTCTTGCCATCGACAGATTTGGGAATACATCAATGTCCCCTGATCGATGGACTCTCTCAAGTGTTCGACCTCAACACATCTATTCACACTTGTTTGATTGCACTCTGTACCTTGATTCTCATTATCATTATCGTTGGGATATCTCGCATTTGCTAATGGTATACATCAATGACCAGTAATCAGACGATGGTCCATCATGTTCGACCTCGACACCTTTATTCACGTGATGGGACATGTACAAGCGACGATTTGTGTAGAAGACCTCCATGCTTAGTGGCATTTCATATATACTACCTCCTTGATCGTGCCAGTATCTATGAGATATTAGTTCTCATGACCAGATTACAATGTACCATCAGATGTCTTCATTCAGTATGAAGATCTTATTTCATTGTATATTGTACGTGGCGATGACCACATGTGACATATGTCTATTATGCCTATTCATGGCCATTGTATTGTTATGTATTCAGGGACTACTACACTTCATATTTGCAATCACATGTTGAGACCTATCATTGTATTGTACTGATGAGCGACTGATTTTTCCATCACTATGCTCTGTGCTGAAATCTGGAAAACCTGTAGTCATGTCTCTCAGCATCCTCAAAGTTGGGTCATCCTCCTGTGCCACAAATCGCACAATTCATTATTGTTGCTAGTATGTGTTAGTGCACAATGAGGCTGGAAGAGAAGCTTGTACAGTTTCCTACATCTAACTTCGATGGCATATGAAGCAGATAGTCCTACTGCCTTGGGAAAGACACAAACTTTTCCATCTGGGACATATACTCCAAAATCCATGTCCTCGATAGTGGAAACTGAAACAAGGTTCTTCTTCAGCCCAAGGACGTACAAGACATCCCTCAAAGTCATGGGCTCCATGGACTCCCTCTCAAAAACGACAGTCCCATGCCCAATTGCTATCACCACTATATCATCACCCAACACTGCCTCCAGATCCAAGTATGTCTCAGTCATCTCGATGAACATGTCTCAAACACCTGTCATATGGCTTGAAGCCCCACTGTCAATATACCACATGGAAGGAGTGGTGGATGCACTTAGTGAATGCCCAACTATCATGGAATGCTCAGTATGGTCCTCCGTATCATCACTAGTGATAGATGATGATCTCTCTATACAACCACCAGCAAAGAAAGAAAACTCTCTCTCAAATCTCACAGCATACTCATCAATCTCCGTTGATGTTGTTGTCGTCTGGTGTTTCTACTTCTTCTTGTTTGGACACTGCCCAGCATAGTGCTCAAACTTCTGACAAGCAAAGCATTTCACTTTGCTCATGTCTTTCTTCTGCTCACATGTTTGTTGCTTGGTCCCACCCTTAGGACCCTTCTTAGACTTCTTCTTACCCTCCGGTGCTAAAGCCACATTCTCCTCTTCATCTTTGTTGCGAGATGTACTCCCCTATACATACTCTCTACAGGTCTCCTCCTGTATTAAATAGTCCCAAAGACGATCCCATGTGAGCATATGCTCACGAGCAACCACTAACTCCACAAATACAACCCATGGCTTTGTCACATCATTCAGAGCTGTGTGAACCAACTCAACATACAAAACTTTATTCCCCACCACTCCAAGCTCATCTTAAACCTGTGTAATCCTAGTAAGATAAGAAACCATGTTCTCCCCCTTGTTTATCTGAGTACTCTTCAACTTCTCCCTTAACACAATTTTCTGATTTTCATTGGAACTATGGTATAAGTTGGTCAAAACTATCCACATCTTATGAGCATAATATTTCTCAAATATATATGGTATCACATGGTCTTTTATGGCATCAAGTATGATGTTTTTTGCTTTGATGTCATGTTTGTCAAATACAGCTTTATCGGCTGCAACTGTAAGAACTGTGACTGGATGAGTAGTAGTATTGTTCACTATGTCCCATAGTTCATTCTCCTGCAATATCAACACTATTTTAGCCTTCCATGAACTAAAATTAATTGCCCCATCCAACCTGTCTTCTAGCCTTAAGTTTGGTAGCCATCATTGTAAATCAGTCCAAGAACCTGTTTCTTCACAAAACCATGTTTTCCCTTATTTCTTCAAGTCTAGAATTTCTTTCTGAGTTTTATTTCAACCCTTCGCTTCAGCTCTAATAACATGAAAAATTTTGTAACCCCAACCCGGTTTCAAGTTTAGTTTCACTGCATGTAGTTTAATGCTCAAACCCCAACATGCATAATCATATTAAAAAAATTTTAAAAAATCACTTATGATTGAAACACATGGAATTCTTTCAACATAAACAACTCAGAAATTTATATGGCAGCCTATTTTTCCACCCTCGGAAAATTATGGTAGCCATACACATGAAATTTAGACTCAGTTTTTTTTACCAATTGGTCCAGGATAAAACCCCGAAGGGAAAACCTGTTTTCAGAGAGAATTTTATTTCTTCAGGCAAAATACAAATTAATGAAGTACTTATCTCCCTTCTCGAAATTTGTGCCAATATCACTATGATTGACTAATGTATAGAATACCCAGAAAATCGTGTTGTACGACCCTCGAAATTCGTGCCTACTCAATGCCTTGAAAAACGTGTCAAATTCTTCATGTATTGCCTGATGTATGGCCTACATTAAATGCACAATATGGCCTTCTTAAAATGTTGTACAACCTCAAAATTCGTGCCAATTTTAACATGTATGGTCTGCAATAAATGCAGCACCAGTCTACCTCGAAATTCGTGTTGTACGGCCTTCTTAAATGTTGTACATGTTGTACGGTTTCCTAGAAAATCGTGCAAGCATTGGGAATCATGTTCATGCTCAGTCTCATCAATTTTTGTGTTGGAAATTATTCTATCTCCCTCAAGAAATTGATTTCTCTCAAACCCTTAGTTTTCTTCTCTTGCTCTTTTCCTCTCTCAAAAATCTATTTTCTGAAAGTGAACAATGATGCTCACAATGTCTTTTCCTAGTCTTTTTGTTTAAGTAACCACCACTTGAAAATCAATGGCCTATATTAGAACATAACTAGATGAGATCTAGGGCTCATGTTAAATCTCACTTTTCTCATTAAAAGCATTTAATTCACTTTTAAATAAAAATGAAACTTTATTACTCACACACCTTTTTAATTCTCATATATTTAATGACTCAATCTCACAGTTTAAAATCACTTTATAAACATAAAATCATTCTCAATTTAAAAATACTAGGGACCACAACTTTTAAGTGTTCATGTCCACCCCAAGGCATCATAAGGTGAACAAACACTTCCTTGGTAATTTTTAACACTCAACCAAGAATTCCACTATTTACAACAAATAGGTCACCAATGGATTTAGCCCAAGTCCCCATTGCATCCAAGCCTCAAAGACCAATGAGTAGATGACCAAAAGGAAAAAGCATCCCTATAAACACAATTAGCTTCCACCAATGCAAATAGGGATGTTGCACATGTCATTGATGACATCATTTTACCCAATTAACCATCTTTTGAAAGGGCCACTCAACACCACTTCACATTTTATCTACAAATTTCTCAACACAACTTGCACATTTTATCTACAAATTTCTCAACACTAGATATTGTCGAGCAATTATTCAAGGACAAATCAACCTTTCGGGGCTAAATGGAGTAGCGTGCCATTTTGAACAATACATTATTTTGAACATGGCATTCATGAACAACACAACCATACAACAAGCCACTGACATTTTGGGATCTTCATTTCATCCACCAACTATGCAAGGCAATGTAATAATGACAAAATAATATGATCGAGCAATAGCATGCTTAGCAAACTTTTCAACAAGTTGTTGCATTTTGACTTAGTATATTCCACATTTGAGTCACAACTATTATGCTCCACATGTCTCCTTCGTAATTATTATCTATTTATTGCACTTGGGTAGTGCTTTAGGCTCGTAGATTGAATAAAAGTGTGCTCATTTTATAGTATGAACACAATGAGAGTTAGGGTTTCATCGAATACTATAATTTCTACCTACTTATCAATTACAAAGTTAATAAATCACCATAGCTTTGGTGTTCATCATATGATTACCATTATTTATTTGTGGTTCTTGTATGCAGCGACATTTTGTTAGCATCGTTACAAACTATAGAAAAGTTGAAGCAATGAACTATTATTAATCTACTTCACATTAATTTGTTCAATAAACAATCAACCAATGTTTTTTATTACATTAAGGAAAAACGACACCTCATAGACATCCCCCCTTTGGGTGTCGAATAGAGAACATTTTTGTCCAAGTTTGCCTCTGATTCCAGAAAAAACATTTACCAATTTCATGAATTCCTTTGCACAATTACCAATTGTGCAACATTTCTAGTCCATCATCTATCGCATTTTGCATAATTGTTAACATCATGGTGGTACATGAGGTACTTAGCATTGATACCATATTTGACTGATGCAATTAATATGTTTGTTGCATGAACACTTTATTGACATGTAGCATTACTAGCATAGTATGAAACGCCCTAGGACAATGCTCTGAGTTGGGATGTAGTGTGGACATAGCTCAATCATAGTTGGGGCCTTGCTAGTGAAAACTAGTAGTTAACAATTTATTTTTCCATTTGACCATGATCAAATAGGCTCAAAGGAGTTCACATGATCATGTTAGTATCCAAGCTTGCCACATTAAGGGTAATGTGAATTCTAACTAACTAGAGAGAGAGTAGTCATATCCTACTTTCTACTACCTACTCTAGTTATGAGCTCCAAACCACTAAAGATAGCTATCCTTTGCTCATAGTCATATAGAAGGCTGTTGAATACTAAGCTAGGTAGCCATTTGATGGTGCATTTATACACACATGGCATTTATATTTGGAGTAGGGTTTCCATTGGGAGGTTTGCAACTTGGCCATATGGCTTCCCTTAATTATGCATGATTGTCCATTATGTAAACAATGCATGACTTGAACACCACATTCCCACAATCCAATGAGTAGATAAGCATTATTACATAAACTTCCTAATTCTCTCTTTCTTGGTCATACATGTGTTTCAAGTATGGAGACCCCCGATGCAAACAACAAATAAAATCTGCCACATCTAAAGCTAGAGTCCATGTTGCCAAGTCTGGAAATCACATCAAGGCAAAAGTCAATCGTAGTGACTAGAGCACCTCAACTATACATAAATACTAAAATATCAAGAAGAGACTGTCCCCAATATAGAGCATTTATGGGGTGTGAAATTAGTATTTTCTTTTAGGTGTATGGAGGTAAGCATAATCAGGTGTTTGTTTTCCCTTTTCATTATCAATAATGACATTTTTAATCAGTGTCTTCCTCATGCTTATAGAATGAATTTAATAAATCATTCCCATCCCATTATAAGGGGGTTATTTAGCCAAGAGTGTAGAGATTATAGACTGAATAAGAACAAAGTATGCATCCTTGAGATTGTAATATTTTAATAGAACTGCAGAAAACAGACATGGCAGAACCCTATGGTCCCTGGAAATTACAAGCAGTGGTTGAAGAGATTGATCCCTTTATACAGGCATTTTGGAGCTAATGCCAAGTCTGGGGTATCCTGGGGACATGACAGTAGTTGGGGAAGATAGAATGAAGCTTATATGAACCAAATCTTATGCATCAAACAAGGAGATCAGGAAGGACATAATTCCCACACCCAAGATTGGATCATATGGACATTCCAGATGGTTGGCTGACTGAAAAATCTGTTCTTTGTTTCTCTTTCGGTCAGCAGGTTCTGCTTTTGGTTTTGCCATCTCTGTTGAACTCTCAGTTGCTGGCCGTCTCTCTGTTTCAAATACTCTGAAGTCCGGACTACAATGACAGAGTTCCTCTCCTCTGAAATCATGATTTGCAGATTATCCCTACATCATTTGTATCTAATTTATTTTTTTTAAATATCTTAAGAAGAAGAAGGACAAGAAACCATGTATCCTTCTTCCTCAGCTGTTTTAGGATGCTCCTCAAGTTATAGAGGCCTAAATTAGTAAATTTACTAATAAAAGTTACCTAATCTTCTTAAGGATGTGTATCAAGGCTTATGCTTATCAATTAGAACTGGTTGGAAATTATGCTTATCAACTGGAACTGGATGGAAATTATATAAGTTTTCATGGAGCAAGAGTTCTAAACTGAATATTATTTTAGGCCTTTTTCAGTTTTAGGGTTCTGTTGTTTGGATTCCTTCATCGTATGCATAAAAGTTATGAACAAAAATCTTGTAGATCCACCAAAAGCACGAAAATGTTTTAGATAAAGCAAATTATTCAAGAAATGTGATTTAGGAATGCCTAATGTTCTCAACAATTATCACAATAACATGCATACAAAGGAAGAGAATATTACACCTCCTGAAAGCATCAAAGTTCAAACAAGAATGAGAGATGGAATTTTTGTTCCTTTGAAGCTTACAAAATCCTGAAATTGAAGGTTCAAACCTCAAAACTTCTATTTTCACAAGCATGAATACTTTTAGGCATTTTTTATGCCTCATTATACATTGACGCAATCAACCAAGCCCATAGTGAACCAGGATCTAGACAACAGCCAAGTCCTTTGAATTTTAAAACTGCCCAATGCATAGTGAAATTCCACAAGTTCTAGCTCAAGAGAAAACAGACATGAACAAATGCTATGTGAGAAATTTCTAAAATCTGACAAAAAAAACTGAGTTGGAAGCTAGGCAAGAAATACTCATTATTAGTCATTTATGTCTACGTACATAGACTAACCTGTTAGCCAGCATGGGATGTTGTACCCCACATTTCACTTTTTACAGACTTAGTTGCTGTAGATCCTCTGCAGTGACCCAAATTTTAATTGCATTGACATACACAGTTCACATGGACAAAGGCAGCAGCATTCGTCGCCGCCTTTTCCTTGCAAGCGTGGTTTGCCTGACAATTTTTAGGCATATGGGTAAAAGAATTGCAAGACATACAAAAGTGAAGGCAAGCCATTGGTATCTCAAGTACAGAGCAATAAATGAAAATATTAATAATGCAAGAAAGAGTAACGCCCATAGGCCAGCTTTGGCAGCATCGCTCCTGCATCCAATATGCAACAAATATATGGTTACGATACAAGATTAGTTCAAACATAGTTTCTACATCATATACAAAAATACATTAACATTGAATGGGTTAGTTAATTTACAGACTAATACACATATTGTAACTACACAAAAGAAATCAGAAACATGTTCTTTTTCTGCATTAGATTGATCAGATCCACCCCAACTATTCCAGATCTGAAATATACTCTTTTTCCAACCTTGTGATCCCCATTTTGATCTTCTTGAAGAGATAACAGAATATAGGAAAATGCTCAATTTGACTCGAGCCAAATAAAACAAAGGGCAGTTCAGGGGGTATTACAACGTACTGAATAAAAGCAATGGCCAAATACTGTCATATGGAGCTGGCATATTTTCAGGATAGTCACTAACAATTAGTTGTAACATTTGAAGCAATATACTCTAGATATACATACAGTATCAAATTCTTTCTCAAAATTTTCCTCTAAGAAAAATCTTTAAAAATAATATGTTTGAAATAAAGATGTGCATCCAGACCATGTGCCTAAGAGTGCCTGAATAGGAAATAATGCAAACCTAATGTCTAGACCTTACAAGTTTCAATGGACGGGGACATGAACAGGAACATGGGATACTCACTACCGATTTGATTAAGAATATAGTACAAACAATATAGGGAACTTTTGGTAAGTTTTATATACTCTATTTGTTCCAGAGGCTGCGGATCATTTCCACCAGATGATCATAAATGTAGATGCATTTAGTTGACAAACACTATCAACATACCTAAATTACATAAAAAGAGAAAAGCTCTATCCAAGCACAACATGCTTGCATTCAAATTTACTATAAAAGTTAAGACACCATATAATAACCTACCGTACATAAAATGGAAGAAATCTCTCTCAATCCCATTGACAACTAATAAGCATCAATAAAATCAAGCGTTGCAAGGGTTCTTCTATCCTCCCATCTGCCTCACCCATGCTATGATGACCTCTTATTTTACAATTGAAAATTGTGTATAGCCACACCTATAGTGTTAAAAAACTTTCAATCTTAACCCACCCACCTCCATAATTGCATCCACAATACCCAATTAACAATATTGAATAAACCACCCCCACCCAAGGAAATTGTTTGAAAAGTGGGATATAGAAGAAGAAAGGTGTCAACTAGGTCTAGAAGAAGGAAGGTGCAATTGGGTCTAGCCCAAATGGTTATGGGATGGAGTGTTATCCTCCCTACCCAGGTTCTATTTCGCTAAGAGACATGTTGAGCTCATAATGAGTATGTTTTTGTCATTTTGTAATGGTTATGAGCCCTATTGTTGACTTGGCATTGTACCTTGAAGAATCTAGGGTTTACCTTGGGCCTGGGTACAATCCTTAAAATGAGGGGAAGTGCCTGGGGTTTTTCCCTGAGTTATATTACCTAGAAGAAAAGAAGGTGCCTAGGAGATAAAAAGGTAATGAAAAGTCATGTACAAGAATGCTACTAGTAGGGAAACCACACCAAAAGAAAACAACAATACTACATAGACAACTTCAATAGATAGGAGGAGATCAAAGTGCAAAATTACTTGAACCTTAACATCCCAATGTATGAAAAACATGCAATAGCACAACTAAGAACTAGAGCACACAAGTTGAGCAGTGAAACAGGAAGAAGGGAACATTCAAAGGAGCCATGGGAGGACAGGTTATGCCCAATGTTATCGGAATTGGCAAAACCAATCGGTCTGACCGGTTTTGGGTGCTTTCCGATCTGGTTCAGTGTTTCTGACCAGAAATGGTCGGTTCCATACCAAACCAACTGGTTTGTGTACTGAACCGACCAGTTCCGTATGGAACCGGCCTTAGATGCCTAAACCGGCCAGTTTTGTACACATGAGAAATGGCCTTAGATGCCAACAAATTAATTGTGCTTTTAAACCCATGAGAAATTGTAAGAAATTGTAAACATTGGCTAGTACAATTCAAAGCTCTTTATGCTAACCCATGTAAATAAGAATCTGAAAGTAATAACCATGAGAAAGACCGTATTCATCCAAGAGATCTCTTGTTCTAAAGTTGAAATTGCCAATAGAGCAAGAGAATCATACTTCAGAATTATTATAACACGTGTCTTTTGTTGTTTATTAACCGTACACAAGGAATAAGCAATGTAATGATGCTGGTAAATAACAGCAACAAGTTTAGATCTAATAAAAGATAACAAAATGAATAATGTTAGATTTAAAACTTGCAAGAAAAACTGAACAATAATTTGCCAAGTTAAATATCACAACACACCTTATTTAACCTTGCTGAATGAAAGAGATTTGCTTATTAAATATGAAAAATAAACCAAGGCTAAAATTGCAGAAAAGGTTGAAGAAATTTTGATTTAGCAATACCTCTTAAAGGGTTATTTTTAGATGTGCTTAGCAAAGTTAAATTTCAGAAAGTAAAAGAAAATGAGAAAAAGAGGTGAAAAATTAAAAAATTGATGCCTGATTTGCTTCTGACAAGTGCCTTAATCCTTCTTGTAGTGTGTGTATTGGGCCAGTGGAGTCCAAAGGAGATGAATAGAAGGGTTTGCAGATCACCTTGTTAGCTTGGTTAAATAGCTCAACCAAATGCAATAGTTGGTGATGGTCAATAGCCTCTTCAATACTTCCAAGCAGTGTTACAAATATCACCGATATATCGCGAGGTGATCTCCAAAACGATATATCGAGGAAATATCACCCCAATATATCATTGATTTTTCGCACAATTTTTTCATGATTATTTCCAAAAAAATCCAGAGTCAAGAAATAAAAATCGGCCGCCCACGGAGATTGAGTTTAAAGTCAATTTTTTGGGGGGGTTTGGCCTCATTTTGGTCATTTGATTTGTTGGAGAGCCAAGGAGGAGAACAGCGATTTGCATTGGCCCAAGGAGGATTTGTCACCTCATTCCATTTTCCATTGAGCCTTGAATTCGTGGAGTGGACATGGAAAGTTGGAGTACAATCACAGTCAACCTCATTCCAAGGTATGTAGATAATCTTAGCTAGCAATTTTAATTATTCCAAGGCAAAGATTGATAGGTTAAAAATGTAAATTAGTTAGCCCTCTTCAAAAAACATAATTTGGCGGATCATTTACCTTGGCTATCTGCAGTTCTTTTCAATTACAACAGTCAATTTGCTCAAAAAATGTTTTTATCTTGCCCTAGGACCACTCCTTTGCCCATGAATTTTCCCTTTCAAAACTAAATTACAAATTAATATTTGTATGGATGAAATCTCATTCATTTGCCCCTATTTGTTTGATTTGTAATTTTTTGCAATGAAGTATGCTAAAAATACGTTTTTTATGTTATAGGTTCAAAGTTCCAAACTAGTTTCCATATTACAAATATGCTGAATACTTTGAAAAATGCAATTTGTGTGGGAAGGAGATGACGAGGGGGATAAGTAGGCTCAAATACCACCTTGCACAACTTTCAGGGCATGAGGTGGATATTTGTAAAAACTCCACCCCTGAAATTATTCATAGGGCCAAACTCACAATTGAAGGTATTGGCAAGAGGAAAGATAGGAAAGCTTTGAGGAAAGAACAGGAACTTGGAATGAGAGTGGCAGCAGGATTCAGGACAGCTGGACACACTTCAGGGAGACGGGGGAGTGAGACCTTATCCTCACCTTCCACAATGCCTTCAACTACATCTCCTTTCTTTGTTCCGAGATCCCTGTCTAGTGGACAACCAGGTATAAGGTCAACAGTCAAGACAAAGGAGAAAAAGGAAGCAGACAATCTTGTGGGTCTATGCATTTTATGGAGTGATATTCAATTCCGCTTTGCAAGGAACCCATTCTATGTGCCTATGTTTGAGGTTGCTACTATTGTCAGGGCAACGTATAAGCACCCCACTAAATCGGAGTTGAGAGGGCCCATCCTTCAGGATGAAAAAGGCTTATTGCACTTCTAGGATGAAAAAGGTTGATTGCACTTCTAGGTTACAGGAGATTTGAGCTTCATCGGAGGTCACAGGATGCACTGTGATGTCAGATGGTTGGACTGATACGAGGGTAAGACCCTTCTCAATTTCTTGGTATATTGTCCTAAGGGAACAATGTTTATAAAATCCGTTGATGCATCTGCACAGGTCAAAGATGCAACATTACTATGTCAGTTGTTGGATGGGTTCATCCGAGAGACAGGTCTGTAGCATGTTGTCCAAGTCATAACAGACAATGCTGCGAATTATGTGGCAGTTGGAAGATGCTTATGGACAGGTATCCTACATTGTTTTGGACTCCTTGTGCAGCACATTGCATTGACTTGATCTTAGAGGATATGGGAAAGATTGAGTTTATCAGGGATGTCATTGATTCAGCAAGAAGCATCACCAAATTTATATACAATCATGCTTTTGTGCTTAGCTTGATGAGGCAGTTCACTAGTGACAAGGAGTTGGTGCATCCTACCATCACTTGTTTTGCCAATAGTTTCATTTGTCTTTAGTCTCTCCTTACCTCTATATGGGACTTGCAGACTATGTTCTTTTCAACTGAGTGGTGTGCTTTATCAATTAGCACTAAACCGAAGGGACATGCCAAATTCAAGCTAGCGTCATATCAAGAGAGTTTTGGGGATGGGGTGAAAGAGGTGTGTACCATCAACGAACCTTCGGTAAAGGTTCTTCACTTGGTTGATGGAGACAAGCCCGCAATGGGCTACTCGTATGAGGCCATGGATAGGGCCAAAGAGGTCATTCATGCCTATTATGAGGACAAGGGGGATAAGGGGCATGTGAAATAACAATTGATATGGGGGTGATTGATCAACGATGGAACAATACACTTCATCGCCCCATTCATGCTGCAGGGCTATACCTCAACCCAACAGTCTCTTACTCCTATGGCTTCAGGTTTGATGCAAAGGTAAAGGATGGGTTCTTAGAGTGTGTCCACAAGATGGTGCCAAGTGTAGCTGACCGTTCATAGATTTCCAAAGAGTTGGAAGTCTATAGGAGGGCCATTGGAACATTTGGGTTTGAGATGGCTATTAGTGACAGGAAGAACATAATGCCAAGTAAACTTCACCTTGTTTCAAAGTTCAATTTCTTTACTTTCTTTTTTTTTAATTTCAAATTTTCAAGGTCTTCTCTTATGTTTCTCCAATTCATTGTAGATACTTGGTGGGAAACCTATGGTTCACGAGTACCTCATCTACAAAAGCTTGTTGTTTGGGTGCTTATCTAGACATGTTGCTCTTCTAGTTGTGAGCACAATTGGAGTGTATTTGAAAAACTGCACACCAAGAAGCGCAACAGGTTAGAGAATTTCAAATTAAATTCTAAATTCATTATAACTTGTAAATTTGTAATTAATGTCCCTTGGGTAATTTATGTATTCTAATTTAACAAATTTATGATCCTCGTACAAGTTGGATACAAACGCCTGAATGATCTAGTCTACATCCACTACAATCTCAAGTTGTGGGTGAAGCAGATTGAGAAAAAACCCAATGTGAATGCCATTTAATTGGATAGGATTGGCACCACTATTGCGTGGAGTGTGGAGATTGTTGAACTTGTTATGGATGCAGCCCCTAATTGGTTAGAGGATGATACACAAGACATGGAGAGTGAGACATGGGAGGATGAGCATTGAGGAGTTTGAGAGTGTGCCACCACCGAAGCCACCAGTTTCACAACCACAATCTCAACCAGAGGAAGCCAAATATATGGGCAGTGGTAGCAGTAGCAGTGGTAGAGGACTTGATGAAGGTCTACTACCTCATCATTCTTCTAGTTCTTCTAGAGTACATCAGTTTCCAGGTACTTCTTGTAGTTATGGAGGACGACATATTCCACGACGACCCCCACAACCACGTGGGATTTCTAGTTCTAAAGGCAGAGCCATTACCAAAGCAATTACCTTGCCCATAAAAGGGGTAGAGAGAATCCATAGTTTACTTTATTTACTTGATTTCATTGTATATGAGATACATTGACTATATTTTTTTGGTGATTCATGAGTCAAGGACTTAGGATCCAGGACACGATTCATTTTTTATGTGTGATGTATCACTAGACATCTTATACATCTCTTATATATCGGTTGTCTTTCCATATTTGTGTGCCAATGTGTTTATTTGATGTTCTTGTTGCTTTAGATGTTTAAAAAATTGGGAAAAAATGAATATTTTGTATTTTTCTAAGTTTGTCGATATATTGCCGATGTTTGCCAACATTTTTGCTGATAAATCTGATAATTTCGCCAACATAGTCTTTGTAGCATTGCTTCCAAGGGTTGAATCCAAGAAACTTGCAAGCAATGCTAAATCTATGCTATAGGCAAGACAATGTGCATAAATTCAAAGGCTGAAATCACACATACATATGTATATAACCTAAACAAAAGAAAAGCAAAATAAACAATTGTTACCTTAATTTCTTGAAGCAAAGGGAACCATTCACTTCAAGCTCCTATTGACTTCTACTTCTCCTCTTCAAAGAACTCATCAACTTATCACTCACAAAAATTCTCAAGAAAATTCTCCAATGAGAGCCCTTTATTCACAAGTGTTTTTGCTATCAAAAGTAAAGCCATGAGAGTACAATGAGAGAGACTCGCTTTATATAGGAAGAGAGCTTAACAACCTCCTCAAAGGAAAATAATAAAATATTCCTTGACATAGTCAAAAGTAGTAACCCTGGATCTTGACCACTTAATGATGTAACAACCTCATTGACAAGTCAAAACTAACAACTCATGCTGCAAGATAAGTGGACAAAGAGAAGAGTGCTCTAGGACAGATAGTCAAAGTAATAATAGTTGGTCCAAAGTGTTAAAGATAGTGCAGTTGCGAGACCCATTCTCAGGGAGGACGGTACCCTAGTCAGTTAACTAAGGTTCCTGGTCAGTGAACCAAGCAAAGTAAGTCCCTAGAAGGTACGTTCGGGACCCCAGCAGTCTCCTCGGGTTCTTGGTCTGGGACCAAGCAGGTTGATGCCATGGAAAAGTCCCTAGCATGTGGCTAGGGCCCCTATATGTCTCTAGGGTAGTTTGGTCTGGGACCAAACAGTTTCTTGTTCACAAGGACCAAGCAAATCCTGCAGGTTGAGACAGAGACTTCCTGGTCTAAGACCAGGCAGAATCTTGGTCTGGGACCAAGTGGTTCCTGCAAGTACATACCTGGTCAGTTAACTAGGTGGATCTTGGTCAATTGACCAAGATGAAGATGTGTAACGTCCTCTTCTCCTAAATGGTTATTGCTAGGTTGTTTCTCAAGGGACCGGCCACCCCTTGATGATGTCACTAGCAATGATGTCACTAGCACTTGACCTTTAGGAGCAGTGTGGAGGACCAGAGGATCTCATCATCCATATTGGACCTTCCTTATATGGTGATGATAAAACTCATAGTTATTGTATGGAACACATGTAGACAATATACCTTGAGAGAGAAAGATTAAAGTTGTTGGTCTTGTGGGTAAAAGGGTTGTTTCCCCAACTTGATGGTACACCTTGGTCTTGTGGGTAAAAAGGGTTGTTTCCCCACCTTGATGGTACACCTTGGTCTTGTGGGTGAAGGGGTTGTCTTCCCACCTTGTCGTGACCCCTCTAGTTGACTTATGGTCTTATGTTTCCCTATTGGTCCTAGCGCCCTTCTTGTTTGTGGTACCTTGACCCTTTTGCTATGATGACTTAACTTTATTGTTTTTATTGTTTTTGTTTTGTATGACCATTTGACCATTGGTACCCTATCCTAAGTCAACCTAACATTATTTTATATTTTGATAGGTAAATCTCCTAAAATATAGGGGTAATTGAGTGACCCTTCTAGAAGGCTTGTCAAGATTATAAATTAAGTCCAAAACTTCATTTTTTAGTGTGTTGACAAAATGGAGAAAGTTGGAGATCTGATCCTATACCTACTCTAGGGTTTGTTGTTACTCTTTTTGCTTGACGTCTAGGGTTTGGTGCTTGAAGTCTAAAGCTCTATTGCTGCTAGAGTCTAGTGTTGTTGGGCCGTGACCTGTGTGATGTCCCTAAGATGATTTGTGACCTTGCTAACTGGGCCGTGACTTGTGTGATGTCCCTAAGCTGATTTGTGACCTTGCTAACTGGGTCATGACCATTGTGATGTCCCTAGGTTGATTTGTGACCTTACTATTGTTCATTTGAGTGGGTCGTGACCTGTGTGATGTCCTTAGGCTGACTTGTGGCCTTGTTGAATGGATCGTGACCTGTGTGATGTCCCCGAGTTGATTTGTGACCTTGCAACTGGGCATTTGAGTGGGTCGTGACCTGTGTGATGTCCCCGAGTTGATTTGTGACCTTGCAACTGGGCATTTGAGTGGGTCGTGACCTATGTGATGTCCCTGGGCTAATTTGTGACCTTGTTGTTGTTCATTTGAGTGGGTCGTGACCTGTGTGATGTCCCTGGGCTGATTCGTGACCTTGTTGTTCATTAAAGTGGGTCGTGACCAGTGTGATGTCCCTGGGTTGATTTGTGACCTTGCAACTGGGCATTTGAGTGGGTCGTGACCTGTGTGATGTCCCCGAGTTGATTTGTGACCTTGCAACTGGGCATTTGAGTGGGTCGTGACCTGTGTGATGTCCCTGGGCTAATTTGTGACCTTGTTGTTGTTCATTTGAGTGGGTCGTGACCTGTGTGATGTCCCTGGGCTGATTCGTGACCTTGTTGTTCATTAAAGTGGGTCGTGACCAGTGTGATGTCCCTGGGTTGATTTGTGACCTTGCAACTGGGCATTTGAGTGGGTCGTGACCTGTGTGATGTCCCCGAGTTGATTTGTGACCTTGCAACTGGGCATTTGAGTGGGTCGTGACCTGTGTGATGTCCCTGGGCTAATTTGTGACCTTGTTGTTGTTCATTTGAGTGGGTCGTGACCTGTGTGATGTCCCTGGGCTGATTCGTGACCTTGTTGTTCATTAAAGTGGGTCGTGACCAGTGTGATGTCCCTGGGTTGATTTGTGACCTTGCAACTGGGCATTTGAGTGGGTCGTGACCTGTGTGATGTCCCCGAGTTGATTTGTGACCTTGCAACTGGGCATTTGAGTGGGTCGTGACCTGTGTGA
>LPNX010733209.1:130861-260105 GCA_001517045.1 Pseudotsuga menziesii | reverse complement strand
TGTGACCTTGTTGTTGTTCATTTGAGTGGGTCGTGACCTGTGTGATGTCCCTGGGCTGATTCGTGACCTTGTTGTTCATTAAAGTGGGTCGTGACCAGTGTTGAAAAACTCTCCGAAAAATTGCCGAGTTTTTAAAAAGTTGCGATTTTTTCCCTAAGCCAAAAAATCGGCTAGAAAAAATCGTGACTTTTTAACTTTTCAAAAAGCCCCGATTTTTCCAAAAAGTCGCAATGGCTAAGATGGCAAGTCCCGACTTTTTCCAAAAAGACTCCATTTTTGCTAAAATGGCTAAAATGGCAATTTTCCAAAAAATTGTCATTTTGTTGTATGCTGACACCTTTCCTCTACCGTATAAATATTTCAAAACTTTGTTGTATTTGAAGATCAAACCATGCAAGGATAATCTATACAAAATATGTATATGTTTATCAAAGATCACAACGGTAATTGAGTTACTTTTTTCACTATTAGGGAATTTTTTGAGCAAACATATTTTGAGTGATAATCATAGCACATTGTAGGAAAAAGAGAGCAATCTTTCAAGTGGTATATGAGTTAGGGCTAAATGTGAGGCTCATGTCGGAAAATTCAATTTGGGAGGAGTGAAAAATACATCTATGATTTATCACCAATACAAAACAAGAAATACGTTTAATGGCTGACAACCAAATCAATAAAATATACCTTTCAAAAATTAGGTTTAAGTCATAAGATGGAGGGGCAAATAAAAAGCATTTATGAAAACCTTATATAAACCTAATCATTGGAGTAGGGAAAAATATGAAGTATGAATGGAAAACTTGGGAAGAGAGCATTGATATTAGATAGCTAGATGCTAGTTTTCCTCGGATACATTTATATATGTGATGTCATGTTGTATTGGTTATCCACTTTTGAGTCCTTGATTGGACAACTATGATGTTTCATGATACAGTATCGACTTTGGTGTATCATTTTACATTTGGCATGACTACATGATGATGATATATATCAATGCTTTCTCCATATTTATGTTCCAATGTGTTTATCTAATGTTCTTGTTGCTTTAAATGTTTAAAATTTTGAAAAAAATTAATGTGTTTTGTATTTTTTAATGTTTGCCGACTTTTGCCGATTTTTCCCGATTTTTTCGCCGATGTTGCCGAGAAGTTGTATTCGGGACCCTTGCCGACTTTTTGCCAATGCCGACTTTTTCAACATTGGTCGTGACCCTTGTGTGGCTTCCCAGCCTAAGTCGTGACCCTTGTGTGGCTGCCCAGCCTGAGTCGTGACCTTGTTGGGACTACTTGCAGCTAGCCGTGATCATTGTGTGGTTGCCCAGCCTGAGTCGTGACCCTTATGTGCTGCCCAATTTGAACCGTGAGCCTTTGTATGATGCATGTGCTCCATTGTAACCTATGTATGTTGGTGTAGACTGAATCGAGATCTTCTTAAGGTTGTTGTGACTTTGCTTAGCCTACTGTAGAAGACAGAGTTTGTTCTGTGGGTATACGTGCCCCTTTTACAGCCTGCTTGAAGTTGCTACTGTGCATGAATGGGTGCTAGAGTATGGGTTAAGGATGCCTCTGCTCATTTGAAAGGAGTTGTTATTTACTTGACTGTCCTAAAAGGCTGTCATTAATTGCAGCAAAGGTTTTGAAGGTTCCTCCTCATGTCTGGGATGTTTTAATCAACATTTTGAGGTCCATATTTATCTAACTCTGCCTTACAGATATCCTACCATTTCTCTCTCAAGTATGTCCACTGTTTCTTTGGTGATTTGTCTTCAAAAAGACAAAGTCTGATCTAAAAAGAAATCTGAGTATAAGGGAGGTCTAAACTCACTCTGCTTTCCTTTCTTTACTGTTTATTAGTTTTGTTCATTAAATTGTCTTTTATAGTATTGTTGTTACTGTTTATGTTCTATTTCCTATACCTTGCAATTGATAAATTCTATCTCAAGGACCAACTTTAACACAGTGATCACTGAGAAGTGTTAAAGTTGAAACAGATGAAAATTATGTTTTAATTGTATTACAGCTGTATTGTTTTGTATCTAGCATTGATTTAGATTTTATTTTATTTTATGCATTAAAGTACAAAATTTTCAACCCTCTCTCAAACCCTAACCTAACACAAATTTCAACACAATGCGTCAAAAAGGGACAAGTGCACCCTTCTCAAATGGTCCAAGCATGATGAATGATGCCTCAAATGGTGGAGCATTCCTCTAACCCACTCCTCAAATCATGTGCCAAGGTCCAACATGAGCGAATAATGGTCCAAATGTTTAACCAACTCATCCATAAGGTGGTCAAAGCTCATGACAACTCATCCAAATGGTCCAAGAGGATTGGCCCTCTCACATGATGAAGAATATACCTCATGAATCCCCTTGTGTGCATGAAAAGGAGGCATGCATCCTAGGAAAAGAAGACATGTATCTAGTGAAATCAACCAAGTGTTAGACATTATAAAGTATAGCTTAGGAAAACAAATAATTATATGCAAACAGTAACATAAAAGGCTATTATGTGCACTTTTATAATAACTCATTTAATTAATTGTCCAAATAACCTTGGAACTACCATGGTGCAACCATAATTCATCCAGATTTCATGTTACACCCCTAAGACTAAGTAAATTTCCTAAGTTTCTAAGCAAGGTGAGGGTGATGAAGTGAATGTAATGTAACGAAGGGGAAATTAACTATAAGGCTTAGGGAAAATAGGTTTGTGAATTAACTATTAAGAGAGAATGTCTAAGTTCCATGTCCTCCCCTTAACTTTCAAGAGCTAGGTGTTAAAGATTTTTTGTCCATATGTGCCTTGGAAGAGAATTGTTTCTTCCCGAGTTACCCTTTCCTCATGCCATTTTTTATGATCCTTTTTTATTTTTTGTTCTTCCCTTTTATGTTATTTAGCCTCTTTTTTGGCTTAGCCCCTTTGCTTTAGATTTAGCTTTGATAAATTGGGACATAGAATCATGGCTTTTTTGCAAGGGGGCATAGCTCACATTCATAGTACTTTGACTCTTTTGACTTTAATTTAGGCGTCAAATATAGGAATAGTATATAGAAACTTTAGAAATGGGTGAAGTGGCTAGTGAACTGGCATGATATGAAAAATGGCTAGGTAAAATGTTGTAAATGACATGAAATGAGGATAACGATTGCTTAAATCCTTAGAGGCACACCTATCCCAAGAGGTCATACACTTAGTCTGATGAGGGAAGAATAATTATAACCACAACATGATGCCCCCTATGCTATTCAAATAATATTTGAGGATGTATGAACCATTATAGAGTAACACCTTTGACCTCCTAATGTTATGTCCACACATAAGAAAGCATTTTACCATAAGTCATGTAGAGGATATGTCATAACACTGGTACCAACTAGATCTATCAAATAGTAAGCTAGGTTGAGTAGGTTGGAAGCATCTCTGAGCTAGTTGAAAGTGTCTTTGTCAAATGTTTGTGGGCAAACCATAGATCTCATCTATGTAACTATTGGATATGATGGAAGATCGCATAAGAAATGACGATCAAGTCACCCCATACATATATGGGGGTAAAAGTACACTCACCACAAGTCCATCGTACATCTGCTACTAGTTGTTGTACAACCTGCCATACTAAGCAATCGCCTCCTGATCATAAATCATTAATGCAAAGTGTTGATAGTTGTGAACAATGGAGATGAAGCAAGGGCATCATTTTCATATTTAGAGAGGGAAAATTTTAACTCAAACAAAGATTAGTGTTTCATGTCCTTTTATTTCTGTAAGTTTTATTCCATTTGGTTTTTCTAGCAAGATTATTTTTCAGTCGTGTGTTTGTTTTTGTAGTTAGGGTTTCTAGTCTGTATTTCTAGCAGATGTAAGATTGACATGGATCAACCTTGTATCCAAAATATCTTCCTAGAGAACTTGGCAAGCACCCTGAAAAGGTACCTCGATGACTCAACAAATGGAGATATTTCCATATGGATAATTGATGATTCAACCTATATCAACGTTTTTTTGATGTAGCGGAGAAGCCTTTACCCCTGTGCCTGATCAAGACAAAGGACAATAAAAGCAGATAATGTTTCCATGATTTAAAGAGGCCTACCCACACTTGGAAAACAAGCAAGGGATCAAATGTAGGTGATGCTCAACGTGGATTCATTGTCGAGATAGTTTAGGAGATCTATGATTTGAGAGTTCAAAGAGGTGTGATATGGCAATGTGGGAATTCATCTCAAGAACTACACCTTTACGAGGGTTACAAGGCAGTTTGATGGAGCCCTATTTGATCCAAGAACTATTTGTCAAATAGAATCATTTGAAGAATGTTTTAAGTAATTTTTTTTATTGTATTGTAAGCCTTAAGAGGGGGTGTTACATTATAAGGCTTACTTGATGTAATAAACTCACGTTTTATAAGTGACTTAGGTCAATTAATGTTTAGGTTTTAGATTTAAGCTTTTAGATTACATGAGCTATATAAAAGAGACTTATTGCTATTGTATTCAATGACTTGAAGCTAATATTGAAAATCATTTTTGAGTCCATCTATGTTAGGGTTTCACCCTACATAGGGTTTTTTGTGTGCTTCATTATTCTATCCATTCAACACATTGACCTAAGGTTTCTAGCATGGTGTGCATCTTTAATTTGTTGTTGTTCATCACAAGTGCAACCTATTTTACTCCATCACTATTTGAATTTCCACGTGGTATTGATATATTCTTAGAACCTCTTTCTATAAAAGTGGCCCCCTCATGTCATGAAAAACCAAGGCCTTTGAAAATCAAACCACGTGACGCTATAGAATCTATTATAGATAGATAATATGGTGAGTTGATAGCAATGAAAGGTTTGTCTACATCATAACACCAGCTAGCCAAGCATTCCCAAGCAACTTCCTTTTCCATCTTTTTTCTTTACTATCAATGGTGGGCTAAGTCTAGAGGGTGGTGCAGGGTACAAAGAATGATTCAAGCCTAGTCCTCTTACAATTGAATTTGCCAAAAACAACCTCTTCCCTAGGAGGTATCAACAACAATAAAAGAGGAGGATTCTTCAAAACTAGGGTTTTCAATATCATGTAAACTTGAACTTCTCCCACTCTCTTTTTTAATTTATTTCTACTTGGCATTATATACTTGATAGCCATCAAGAAGACCTTGCCTCCTGGCTCTTATTTTAGGGGAGGCTTTTAAGCTACATTTAAATTTGCCTTATCTATTTGCTAAGTGTTGTTTCCAACTTTGTATACACACCCCCACAAACTTCCTTGAGACAATGGTTACATACCATTTCCCCCCTAGCAATGGTCCCGTGTCAGGTCTTTTTTGTCTTTGGGAGACATGGCAATCACTTTACCGGCAAAAAGAATTTGCAAATAAAACCCTACTCTTTCTTAATTTCTAGTAAACAGAAGACAACAATTTTTTGGTAGAGAGAATGAGCAATATATGAAGAGTTTTACATACCTTCACAAGCTCCCAGTCAAAGCTCCAAATCAACTGGTATGGACACAATTCAAGAAACCCATAGTTATTCAGAAACACCCACAAATTGATAAATGAAATATATTAGATGATGATTTTTACAATAACCTTGAAGACCATTTCTAGACCTAGATATGTCGTTTCAATGGAACGGTGTACTTAATGAGTTTTAACTAATTAACTATAATTATTAATTGTTATTACTATATATATTTATTTATATTTTTTATGTTCGTAACATTGCCCTCCCCTTAAGGGAAGCTTTGTCCTCAAAGCTGAGTACGTCGATGTCGCCTTTTGTTCTAGATTTGTGTTGAATGTTGATTTGAAATAAGCGATCCAGGCTGATCTCTTTATCTTGACGAAGGTTTGGATCATTTTTGACTTGTGATTTGTTCTACTTGGGTGGAGCACTTCTCGATCCATACAGTCAGTACTTGCTTCCTTTCCATTTAAAATCGATGTATTGTTTATGTAAATTGGTAGAGTAAGTTCCTAACGAGATTAACCAATCGTCACCTAATATCATGTCTACTTCCTTGAGTGGTAAGGCATAACAATCGAGCTGTAGGTTCAAGTTTTGTATTTATAACGACACCTTATGGCATTTTCTCACTTCTTCTATGTGTTGATCAACAATGGTTAACGCTTTGAGATTTTTCACAAGGTACACAAAAAGATTAAGTTCTTTTGCTTTGTTGATATCTATTATATTGTGTGTACTTCCCCAGTCAACTAGAATTGTCATGTTTTTACCCTTAATAGATCCTGTAAGTTGTAACCTCTGGGGTACTGTCTATTCTAATTGTGTTGGCTGGAGTAAGTGTTGTTCATCCTTGTTGTCACGACTTCTTAAATGAGGTGGAGTATATTTCTTTATAGGTAACTGACTTTCCTTCTTTTGGGTGTTAATTTTCATAGGTGTCGTTGAATCTTCTCCTTTACAAGTTTGTTGGATACATGTAATTGTAGCTATTGATACATCAGGGGAATTGGTGTCTGCACCTGAATCGAATGTATCTTCCTCTGCAGGGACCTGTACTTCTTTCCTATTTATAATTTTGCAGTGTGCTATGTGATTAGTTCTGCATTTATGGCCTAGGACCCACTCTTCGCCACATCGACGACAAGTATTTTTCTTTTTCCTTTCATTATCAAAGCGATTGGTGTATCTTTTTGAACTTTTTTTAACGCCATAGTCATAAGATTGAGGATTGTTGCATTAATGACTTAGTGACCATTACCAACTATCTCCGCAATATCTGCATTGTGTTTCTTGTTGTTGTAAATAACTCTTGTCAAGGTTCCCTTGTCTTGAATTTTTGAACTTCTCTTCAATAAGTTTTGCCTTACATCTAGCTTTATTGTAGGTTTGAGACATTGTATAATTCCAACTCATTTCTAACGTATGGTTTGAGTTCATGAACATATGTCTGGAGCCGCTGACTATCTGTTAGTTCCGATACTCATGTCACTAGTTCTTCCCATTCATAGGTGTAATCATCCACGTCACCTTTTTGTTTCAATCTGGTGATCTTTGCGAAAAAAATATTTCTCCATCATATCTTCAAATCTCTTAAAGAAATCATTCTTAAATGTGTTCCAATTATGGGTGCGTTTTTTTGTCGTAATCTTCCACCACATATACCAGTTGTATGCTCGGCCTTCTAGTTGCATCAAAGCATACTTAATCATCTCATCATCGGATATAATTTTGTGTATACAAAAGAATTCTTTTGTCTTGTTAATCCATGCCACGCTCTACTTCATTGCATTGTCGAACTTGAGTAGCTCTAATTTGGGCTTCATTTGATATTCACCCATTGGTTGCATTGGTCTTGAGGTTGGTTGGTTGAAGTCTGAAGAATGTTTGTGGTCCATATCTTCTCGTGGAATTTCCGTTTTGAAAGAATTGGATTTATTATTATTTGTATTTGTTGAACTAGGGGATGTCTGGTCTCTCCTTGGAGAATCGCCATTTTTAGTGGTGTCTCTATCTTCAAGGGACTGCACGATTTTATGTAGTCCATCTTCGAAGCTTGATCTTATTTCTCTTCTTACTTTCTCCATCTCCCATGCTACAGCTTTGTTGACTTCATATTTCACGTTATTTGTCAATTCTTCTTTTCCCTTGTGCAGTTCGACTTCAATTTGATCGATCCTTGAGTTTATTCCTTCAAGAGTTTTAGAGTCTCAAGCTTGGTTTTGCTCCAATTTCTCTATTCACTCCTTCATTTCCGACATATTTCTTGTACAAGTAGGTATTTTGCTTACTAAGGGTAGAAAAATCTTAAATATAATAACTATTCATTAATTATTATATTTAATAGTAATCCTTATTTTTAATAATAATAATAACGTACTTTGTTGATTGTTTTATAAAACCACATGTGGTTTTATAAAACAGTGTGTTGTTTTTTTTCTATTCTTTTTTTTTCTTTTTTTTTCTTTTTTCTTTTTTTTTGAATTTTCTTTTTCTTTTTATTTTCGTCTTTTCTTTTTCTTTTCTCCACAAGTACTTTCTTGCTTTCTTCTTCTCTTATAAAAAACCACGTCCCGAATTAGATAGGCTCTAATACCACTTGGTATGGACACATGGACAATTCGAGAGACCCACAATTATTCGAAAACACCCACAAATTGATAAATGAAATATATTAGATGATGAATTTTACAATAACCTTGAAGACCATTTATAGGCCTAGATATGTTGTTTCAATGGAATGGTGTACCTATAGAGTTTTAACTAATTAATTATCATTATTAATTGTTATTACTATATATATCTATTTATATTTTTATGTTCGTAACACCAGCACTAATAAAAGATCTCTCTCTCTCTCTCTCTCACGCACACATGCAAAGCAAACAAAACAGAGAGATATATCTCTATGCATACATGAAAAGCAAACAAAACAGATCTCTCTCTCTCTCTCTCTCTCTCTCTCTCTCTCACACACACACACACATGTGCACGTGCACACATGTAAAGCAAACAAAACAGATCTCTCTCTCTCTCACGCATGCACACACACACACTTGTGTTGAATTTTAGCATTTGCATATATTCTTTAATTTTGCAGATTGCAAGATAGATAACAAAAGACAAGTGCAGTAGACAAACAAAACATCAACACACATGAACACCAGATGTTTTCACAAGGAAACCTTTAAAGGACAAAAACCCCAAAAGCATTAGTAATTCATCCCTTAAATGAGATGACTGAGTTTGTAACAGCAAGAAGAAAAATCTTAGAATTCTGAGATGAATGTTCTTCAAAGAATTTTACCAAACCCTAGAATTTGACCAAAAATTCCACAAGAACAAATTACACGTGAAAAAACAAATTAGGGCTTTGCCCAGATTTCCTCTCTCCTGCCCTGCTGCCCAAATGACTTTCTCAGCAGCCCACTGCCCGAATTTCTTCTACCACTGCTCGAGGCTGACAGACTGTTGCCCGTGAACTTTTTCTTACTTCCTGGATGTCCGTACAGACGCCCGAGGGTCTGTTTTGTCTGCCCGAGGCCTGTTCTGAAGTGGAGCAGGTTGCCCAAGGTTAGATCTGCTTGCACGAGGTTAGATCTGCCTGCCTGTGAAGTGGAGCAGGCTACCCATGGTTAGATCTGGGTTGCCCGATATATGCTGCTATAGCAGACCGTGAACCTTCCAGGCTGCCCGATCTCTGCTGCTGTAGCAGACCGTGAACCTTCCAGGCTGCCCGATCTCTGCTGCTGTAGCAGACCGTGAACCTTCCAGGCTGCCCAATCTCTGTTGTTGTAGCACACCGGATGAGAAGGAGGCAGCTTTGGGTCTATTCTGCTACCTATGATGAGGAGCAGGCTGCCTGTGATGTTGACCGAGACTCCTGTGGAGAATTAGGGTTGCCCGTGATGAGAGGGAGTTGCTCCTGCTGGTAGTGTGGAGGAGAGAAAGACCTTGGTTCATGAGAGAGGATGATGATGCCCTAGCTAGTAAATCCACCATGCTAGGGCATAAAATAATCCACTTGCCAAAACCAGTGAAAATCTTCAAATGGAGCAGCTCATGTGTTGATGTTGTAGTGTGTCCAAATGAATTGCAAGTGATCTTCTTTTATAGCCTTTTCACTCACTTGAAGTGGTCCTTGAGATAGGAATATAATAATTGGTTTTAATCTTTTACCTTTTTACTGTTACCTTTAGTGGTACTAAAGACCTTTTTGTATTTTCACTTTGACTTCTTAGTGGTACAAGAGTCTTTATGTACTTTTGACTTCAACCTCTTAGTCTTCTTCAAGTGTCTTGTAGGTTGTGGTCAATGCAAGTGATCATAGGGGTCCTTCATGCCCACTCAAAGTACATCATCATAAATAGGAAGAATTACTAATGCTTTTATCTCAAACTCCTTGTGCCACTAAGATTGGGTACTATGTGTCTTAACCAAGGGTAATTAATCCTTGGAGAAGGTCACAAAGCCCACAGATCAGGGGTGGGAGTGCCTCACATGCCCAGACCCGGTCTAGGGCTTATAGTGATGTCCTTGTAACTGACCAGGTGCCTCAGCCCTAGGCTGCATCAATTGACTCGATGTCAAATACTTGGTAACTGACCAAGTGCCTCCATTCTCCCAAAGAATGGCCTTCAGCCCTAGGCCGAGTCCCCCAGTCCTAGACTGGTTCATCTTCCTGGTAACTGACTGGGTGCCTCCATTCAAAGAATGGCCACTCACCTCTAGGCTGAGTTGCCCCAGTGCTGGATTGGTTCCACTTCCTAGTAACTGACCAGGTGCCTCCATTCAAAGAATAGCCACTCAGCTCTAGGTTGAGTTCCCCCAGTGCTGGACTAGTTTCACTTCCTGGTAATTGACTAGGTGCCTCCATTCAAAGAATGGCCACTCAGCTCTAGGCTGAGTTCCCCCAATGTTGGACTGGTTCCACTTCCTGGTAACTGACTAGGTGCCTCCATTCAAAGAATGGCCACTCAGCTCTAGGTTGAGTTCCCCCAGTGCTGGACTGGTTCCACTTCCTGGTAACTGACCAGGTGCCTCCATTCTCCAAGAGAATGGCTCAACATTCTATCGATGCTGCTTAGGAAAAATCAACAACTTGCACACACATGTGCACGCGCACACATGCAAAGCAAACAAAATTGATTTCTCTCTCTCTCTCTCTCTCTCTCTCTCTCTCTCTCGCATGCACACACTCACACACGTTTGCACGTGCACACATGCAAAGCAAACAAAAATGATCTCTCTCTCTCTCACACACACACGCGCACGCTTGCACGTGCACACATGCAAAGCAAACAAAATTGATCTCTCTCTCTCTCTCTCACGCATGCACACACACACACACACTTACACACGTTTGCACGTGCACACATGCAAAGCAAACAAAACTGATATCTCTCTCTCTCTCTCTCTCTCTCTCTCACACACACACTCCCACTCTCACACTCTCTCACATTCACACACATGTGCATGTGCACATATGCAAAGCAAACAAAACAGATCTCTCTCTCTCTCTCTCTCTCTCTCTCTCTCTCTCTCTCTCAAGCGCGTTATCACACACACATTTTCACCCTCTCTCACATTCACACACATATATGCATGTGCACACATGCAAAGCAAACAAAACAGATCTCTCTCACACACACACATACATGTGCATGTGCACACATTCTCTCTCTCTGACTCTCACATACACATGCATGTGCACACAGTCTCTCTCACTCTCTCACTCACACATGTGCATGTGCATGTGCTCACATGCAAGGCAAACCAAACAGATCTCTCTCTCTCTCTAAAACAGATATCTCTCTCTTCTCTAAAACAGATATATATATATAACTCACATATGTGCGTGTGCTCACATACAAAGCAAACAAAACAGAGACCAATGGTCACAAAATGGAAAAGATGCATCTTGCCTACTGTGGAAGGTAAAAATTCCCAACTGCTCAGATATCTCTCTCTCTCTCTAAAACAGATATCTCTCTCTTCTCTAAAACAGATATATATATATATATAACTCACATATGTGCGTGTGCTCACATACAAAGCAAACAAAACAGAGACCAATGGTCTCAAAATGGAAAAGATGCATCTTGCCTACTGTGGAAGGTAAAAATTCCCAACTGCTCAGCTAAACATTTTCCAAGGAATTTGGAATGTGACTAACAAAGGGGTTTCATCAAGGCTGTTTCATTCTTCAAACATAAACTGTTACCCCTCAACATCACGGTAGCCATTGCCATCCTAGATACCAAGGTTCTATTCCCTATAGCCATGAAAGTGACTATATTTTATCACGACGCCCTAGCTCGCAATCTCGGTGACTTCCTTCAGGGGCTTTTCACCAATTTTTTGCCCAGTGAGGATTTCTTAGCCACAGTGAGAATGTGGTTGCTTAATAAGGATAGAGTTACATTTGATCCCTCGGTTCTTCTCAAAATCTAAAAACAAAACTATAAATTTAATTTGAATTTGCAGTAGGTAATCCCACCATCTGGTAAGCCATCATGTTACGCTCATTTCATCTAAAACATAACATATCCAGCAAAGCTCAATACCAACAAATAAACTCTGTGGATTCCCACGGATGAATTCGGTCAATAATGCATTGGGTTACTATTTCTGACACGGTTCAGTATCAAAACGAATCCGGAATCAACCCTAAAAATTGTACATACCACACAACCCAATAGGAAAGCATATGCATAAATTTGACATTTTGACATGGTTGACTACTACAAAATTAGCACTAATATTGTGCATTGATAATAGGAAAACACCCTGTAAAATCCATGATTTTCCATTGAATTGAACCAGACCTGAGAAAGTTGGATCTGACATACCCAGATGTGATTTGGGTCGTTGATGAGAAGAAAGTTAGAGGCGCCCACTTGTGCTGGGACCGAATCTGATAGTCCCTCAGTTGTTCTGCGAGGTTTGAACGAGTTATCATCTCTGTTTGCTCCCAAATAACTCTCTTGCAGTTTATGTTACAAAAAAGCAACCTTCGGACCGCATAGATTCTGCTGGATCCTCAATGGATCCCTTGTGTACGCAACCAATTTAGCCCTCAATATCTGAAGTGGGTTTCGGATCAGTCATACACATCCACATCCATTCCAACCATGCCTACTTTCGCTACCGTTCAGATTCCATGTATGTAGATAATGTGTGCAATAATGCAATGTTAATCCTGAACTCTGAGCTCACGGACTTGTCCGAGGAGGCGCCAGAGCCAGAACTCGTCAAAAATGATTTGAGATTCAGGCAAAGTATTGCATAGAAATTTCTCTTCCAAGGGTAGCCAAAACGAAGCCAGGAATAAGCCTGGCATATTCAATTTCTTAATGTGAATGACATCATAGGTTACCAAATATTAATTTGCACATAGAATTATGACCGACGAAAATCCCTTGAAAACACATGTCCACTCCCTTGGTTGGTTGAATGATAAATTGGATGCATTCGCAATGTGAAGACCTTGCTTTGAAAAGGTTGTGGACACATCTTATTCCACTAAAATTGAACAAGAAGTTAGAATACTGATGCATCAATTTCATAATAAAAAATAAAATAGTTCTCCAATTTATAAAACATATAACGGAATATAAATGAAAATATATATATATATATAATTTTAAAAAGTATTTCTTAATTTTATAAGTAAAAGAATTTATTAAATAATTAAAATATAACAAAATATAAATGAAAAAATATATATATAATTTTAAAAAGTATTTATCAAATAATTAAAATATAACAAAATATAAATGAAAAGATAGATATATATATATATATAATTTTAAAAAGTATTTATCAATTTTATAAGTAAAAATACAAAGTTATTTTAATTTGGAAAATAGAAAATAGTTCTTTCATTTATAAAACATTTAAAAAATAATTGAAAAAAACATCTCTTAATTACGCCGTAAGGCGTTTAACAAATGGGAGTTGACTCCCCCAATTAATGCGGTTTTTTTTTCATCCGTCGATCTTTTTCGTCTGACGATTCGGATAATCTTCATCGTTGATGTCAAGTCCGCCATTGCTGCTGCTGTCCAGTCCGCCATTACTGCTGCTGCTTATGGTCAAGCGGTGCAGTCCGCCATTACTGTTGCTGCCGCTGCACTGTCGCCAGCATGGTCCTGTGACGACCTACTGTTCCGCCTAGCCAGCCTCTTAAGTTCCGTGGCCAGTTAGAGATATCCCTTTTACTTTTCACTATATCAAAATGCACACTCCTACAATCATAAAGCCACCAAAATCAGACATATGGGCATTCACAAAACCACCAGAATCAATCATATGGGTATTCACAAGCCAACACAGTCAGTCGTATTGTCAAACAATCAATCACAAAACCACCAAAGACTCAGTCATATGGACATTCACAAATTATATGCCAAAATCAGTCATGCTCATTCACAGAATCGCCAAAATCCGTCATGTGCTCATTCAAAAAACTGCCAACAACGGTCACATGAGGATTCACAAAACAACCAAAAAAGACCGTGTGGGCTATCACAAAACCCAGTCACACAACTACATCTGCATTTACAAAATTCTAAAAACCATCATAATCAATCTTCTAAGCATTCCTATAACCATCATAAACAATCTTATGAACATTCCCAGAACCACCACAATCAGTCATAACAGCAATCCAAAAATCATATGGGCATTCCCAAAACAAGCATAACAGACAACATATGGCCCATCCAAAGATCTGATAGACAGTGTCAAGACAACCACAATCAGTCCGATGGACACTGATAGTAAACCAGACATATACCAAAACAACTATGGCAATCACATGGACATTCCTAAAATGAAAAAAGCTTATGTGAGCTTTGCATTGCAAAAGCTTCAATGAAAGTTTTCAATCAAATCACCATATGAGTTGTTGCTACCTTGGCAATTGAAATTGGAAACTCAATATGGGTGTCAAATACAGAAACACATAAACTCACCTGTCTATACGATTCCTAAGCTTCGTCAAGAACTTCTCATTATCTTCTTCTGCCACCTTAAAGATACGTTCAATGAAAGCCTGCTTCTCCATCATTCCAAGCTTCCGAACATCCACTTCAGTGTGAACCATCTTATTATTATTATCATCGATATTCGTCTGAGTATCCAGTATCCATAATGAGTGCCACCAGTGGGCTGTGTATCCGTCACTCCAGAGGGCTGCTCAGGTTGGGGAGTGAGGAGGGGGCATTGAGCAACCACCACTCCAAACTATCGATGAAAGAAATGGGTGGAAAAATTGAATGCCAGAGGTAGGTTGTCTCTCCCACAGGTGCTCGTGGATGGATGCCAAGTGCTCGTGTGGATGCCACGTGAACTGCATGCATGCTGGGAGGCAGTCATGCAAGAGGAGAGCTCGTGGATGGATGCCAGGTGCTCGTGTGATGCCACGTGAACTGCATGCATGCTTTAGAGCTCTTTAGCTGCCTCTGTACGAATTCTTCTTCCGGTTGGAAAAGTATACCTCTTCTTTCGTCTTGCGATTGGATGAACCAGCAGGTGGCCCATTTTTGTCTTTCATGCATTGACCTCGGTCTCGTAAACACATATCTACTGCTTGCTGCCTTTGAAAGTCCCAAAATAGCCTATTTTAGACAATGGCAAGATCCCTAACCTCGCCTGTTGCCCTGGTCTGTCATATGTTGGGATCGCCTGCCCGAAAGGCCTAGATCTGAGTCTCCTATTATGTTTCTGTTTGCTGAGCAAATTTTATGAGAGATACATTAGAGGAACCCTAACAACCATAGACGAAAATACCATCGAACAAATATAATTGACTCATTAGGATTAGCCAGGCATTAGAGACCTCCTAGCTATAAACCAGAGGAAAATCATGTGGACAAACTAAATGCTAAACTGCAAAAGAAAGAGAGAGGAAGATTCAGAACCTGAACTCCTAGAATTTTCACCTCGCACAAAATCCTCCAACGAGAATGGACTTACTTTCAATGATGGATCGACCAACTCATCCCTGACGAAATATGCAAGGATTGAGAGGTTTATGTCGAGTAGAATTCTGAAAACTCGGTTTTCTTTATGGGATTCAAAATAATTTATGCTTGAAATTATTTGGGAGGATGACATCTGTCATTCTCGAACAGTTTAGGTGTCGCAATAGATTTAACCAATAATTAACCGTGGATTTCGTTTTCCCAAGCATAAACTTCTTTGAAGGAAAATGGCCACTTCGAGAACTATGGAGTAAAATGATCATTAATGAACTCTCTCATTATGAATGGTACCACCTAGCCCTCGTTAACCCTATCAAGGGCATCGATCAACTCAACTCACAAAGATCCTTCTAGAAGGGTAGGCCCTAGTTTAGCTTGCAAATAAGGTACTGATCAACACTTTTAAGATCTTCTATAAGTCAGCCCCTTTTAAGTTATCATCTTAAAATCTTTTGTGGGTTCCAATGGTGATAAGAAATATGAAAGGGTTGAGAATTTGTTGATCGAATTGATTTGAGGTTTAATAAGAGTTTGATTATGTGGATTTGGTTGTTGTCTTTGACATTTATATGAGCATAGAGGTTCGTTGCTAGATGCAAATTATAGTGGTCAGTATTCAACACAAACTAAGCTTGAAAAATAACATTGTGTTATGATACATTAATATTCTTTGTCGCCCTTTAATATTGTTGTGACAATAGTCATATAGGCATAAATTTTAATCATGTGATATGCATAACATGGTGCATTGATTCTTGTTGTAGACAAGCAACAACACAACACAACATATTGATATAGTTGAAGGGCTCAACAATTAACACATGGAATACCAATAGTCAAAACTAATCATCTTCCTTGTTTGTCTCTTCCTCTTTGGGATTTGTTGTACTTTGTTTAATATAGACAATATAATAGACTAGAAGACAAGACAACTTTAGTATCTCTTAACTAGAAGATAAATGTCATATCATGACTACTTGAATAGTTAGTTGCTTAGATATTTTGCTCAACTTCAAATTGTCCATACCTTATTATACATTCTCATCAACTTAATGGGAATTTGGAGTTGATTTCTTGTCAATGTTTGTGTGAATGAATATATTAATTTTTATAGTATGAATAGCCAATCTATATATAGGCACAAGTTGTGATCCCTGCTTATTGGTTGGATCAACATGAACAAATATTTCTGTCTTAGGAAAATGCAATACGGAGTTTTCCATCATAGTCGATTACATCTATGAATTAGAGATAAATTCCACTAAAAGTGTGTGCAATTATTTTCACTTATCCATGCATGTGTTAGTGAGATGCAAAAATTCCCCTAGGGTTAGCTTAAGCAGTTTGACTTGCCATGTTGAAATCATATTAGCTAAAGAGCTCACAAATTCAAATCCACCTCAATCCCTCGAGGTTAAGCATATATGTTCTATGTCAACAACATTTACCTTGTGTCATTCATGAAATGTGAGAAATCCTCGAGAAAGTTTTCCATGGAAAAAAACATATCAAGATACATTCTACTAACTATGAAATAACCAATAATGACTACTAAAAACGACCAAGCATGTGTGTTGGTAGCATAAAGCGTCCCAAGCACCTTAGCACTAGCATTTGGCATTGAAGATATGAGATTGTTCAATGCCTCATAATAGTTTGCCTTGTTGGTTTTGTGACCCCAAAAGGAAGAGAATTTCACACTTTTAAATTGTCATCGAGACCATGGGAACTCATCAATGATAGTTTTATATTACCATCCTTTTATATTATCAATCAATCATATTATCAATCATTTTATATTATAGTTTTATATCATCGTCATTTTATGTTATAAATCATAGTTTTATATGTTATATTATCATCCTTTTATAGTTTTATATTATCAATCATAGTTTTATATGTTATATTATCATCCTTTTATGTAATTGATTCCTCGGCATTTGAAAAATGTGTAATATATTCTTTTTTATATAAAATGTGATATATTTCCAAAAAAAATTCAAGGAATATGAAAGAATCTATGTTAAACCCCCTTTACTTTACAAAGTCTGGTGCCTCTGTTCCTTAGGCCCTATCATCAATAGTAAGCTAATCCAGTTATGCATGTGTTCCACAGCTCTCATTTGAATCATTTGCCCGAAAAAGAGCTAGATCTTAAAAGTCTCGCATATACCGCTTCGAAAGGAAAGAGAGGAACTGGTTTTGTTGAGGCAGAAACTCTGGTTGCTTTGAGTTCCCTCATTGGGATCAAACCGACGGGCAGAGAGCGAACAACCTACTTTAGGTAGTTCTATTGCTGGTAAGCTTAGTCGCCTGAACACGACGAGACTATCTTTAACATATGATGTCGTCGGATAAGTTTCTAGACTTCTTTGCCTTTGGCTTCTTCCGGTATGATGGAATTGGCTAGGGTTGGCATAGTGGGTGGTTGCAGAGGATAGCGGGGGTCCTATCACTGCATTCGAAGCTACTATGCTGCCAGGCTCAATTCAGCCAGAGTGCTCAGTTGGGTTCTAACAATTTCTTTGCATTGCAACTAAAGCCCTTTTGCTTTTAAAATAATTCCAAAACATATTGTACCAAAGTAAAGTGAATGCCAGAACTGTCGAAATATTTGAGCAACTAAGCTGAATAAAATTTAAGTGAGACTGGACAAACACAAGCCTTCTTTTTCATCATATTTTTCATCATAACCATAGACGGCATGTTCAATTATAACGGAAAATCACTTACTTCACCTTTGACTGCAAACAACTTTTATCAAAATCAATTATCATAATTTGTGCAAAGTTAATCTTGAAATAATATTTTACTCCCTAACCTTTATCAATAATGATTTATTTTTATTTATTTAGTAGATAGATCCATAAAATTTTTGCATCTACAATGAACTACAAAAACTAACAAGTCATTGTCATTTCGATGAGAGAAAAATAATTTTCATGATTACTTTTAAAATTATGATAATGTAATGGCCAATTATGTGAGGAATCTAATGTTTTAAATTATTGTATCAACCATAAGATTTCATTTACTAAAATTTGTAGTTCAACACTTCAAATTGTCTTTCTTGTTGTATATGCCCACATCTCCTTGCTTAGCTTACAACACGGCGTTCTTTAATTGCACCCCTAGGTACAATTGCTAGTTTTAGTAAAAGTACAAGGTTATAATGAGCAGCTTTATTTTATATAATTTTGTAGTTTTTTTAATAGTGATAAAGAAAATAAATTGCAAGTCAATTTGATTATTATTATTTATAATATATACATAGGATATTTTCACAAAATAAGAGGGGTAACACATGGTTAGCATGTCACGAATGGCATTTTGGTTTGTTTGAATAATTGGAAGGTTTTATAGTAAAAACTTCATCAATTAACATATACCAATACAATGAAGCACTTAAAACATAAAATCGCAATAAAAACCTAATATATCTATGGAGGATTAAAGTCAAACTATGTAGTTCACCTTGTTAAAGTTACAATATCATGAATCGTGAATCCAAACCAATCTTATGCATTAGGATTGGGCCTCATGTGTTGAGGTAATAGGGAGCCTGATTTGGACTCGGGAACTTGAGTAAATTCTAGGGTTGGACTCAAGAATGACTAAGCCTTCTGTGTAAAAGGTTAATTCTCATGTGTTGAGGTGAATACTTTGACATGTCAAAGTGATGATGTTGTACATTCTTGTCGAATAAGGCTAAGGACTTGTGTACCAAGTCGGATCCTCATGTGTTGAGGTGGGCCTGATGTGTAGAGGCAATGATTTGCTAGTTGAAGCATGTTGATGTGTGACATTCTACTAACAATGATCTAGCTATTAAATCTCCTCTAGAAACTAATCACCTCTAGAGTGAATTACTTTAGCATAAGATCACTTGGCATGAATAGTAGAATGATATGACCACATCAATGGACAAATCTCCTTAGTATAATTGTTATGGTAGATAATTAATGTGATAGATAAAAGTGGGCACATATGGATCATGCAGATAAGATAGAGAGATAAGAGATAGCATGCATAGAGAAATAGAGAATTCAAATTGCTTTTGGTAATTAACTTTAGTTAAATAGAGGATTTGAATTGCACATGTTATTGACTTCAGTTAATGTGGAGAGAACTAAGTTTGTTAACTTTAGTGATGTTAACAATGCAAGCTTTAGTTAAATAAAGAGAACTCAGTATATTCACTTCGGTGATGTAATAAAGTAAGGCTTCAATTAAACAAGTTAACGAAGTGATAATAAACTAGTTAACTAAAGTATTTTGCATAACGACACTTTAGTTAAACTAAAAGACGACACTTAAGTTGCAACACTTAAGATAAATCAAAAGACGGCACTTAAGTTAACTAAGTGTTTTCATGATGACACTTGAGTACTTGCATGATGACACTAAAGTTAGCATCCTAACTAAGTGATCTAGCATCCAGTTGAAGTATGAGTTCATTATGAAGTCAGTGTATGATGTATTTGGCCAAGCATATGTTACATTGCAAGTTGGCTATGTAGAAATTATTTCTTGGTGATCCAGTTTACTAGCATCCAAGGCAAAAGGGCGAATCAGTGTGCAGGGTTTGCCTGCCAATGCAAAAAGTGAGAATTGATGTGCAAGGTTTTCTCTTTGGTGTTAAAAGGGTGAATGGTTGAGAGGACAAAGCTCACTAGTGCAAATAGTGTGAATTGACTTGTATGTTGGGCATACTGCTAAGAAACTCCTTCCATCTCTATTCTCTCTTGCTCCATGATAACACTTGGGTTGTTGATTCTCTCTTATCTTGCACCTAGGGTGTTGAAAGAAATATGTTATTGTAAAAGACATTCTCTACGATCTATCAATATTATACTTTAGAGATTTGTTGGGGCTTTTCTCCCTCGTTGTTTTGAGGATTTTCCCTAAGGTACATATTGTGTTATGTGTGATTGATTGTGTATGAATGTTTTATTGGTTTCAAGTACTCAGTTATTATGCATCTAAAGATTAAACTTCAAATCTCAACAAAAAATTCAACACACCTAAGATGTGATTGTGCAACACATCAATTCATGGGTCATACAAATTATATAGGTAATCCTTTGATACTCATGTGAAGTTTGTGTATGTCATTATCAGAATAAACTCTGTAATCCAACAAGTGCCATGATGTTTCCATGTAAACTTCCAACCTGTAACACTCGCTACATGTAGTTCCAATAGTTGTGATGAGGTTCTAGAGTTATTAAAGGCAATTGCATGGAAAAACCTTGGAAACATCTTCTCTTTCTTTGCATGGCATTCCCTAGGAAAACTTATAAATATAAACATCTCTCATGAGTTATGAGAGTTTAATGAATGCAAGCTCACACTACACAACCATAGCCTCATATCCTGAGTCATTTACATAATAATCTTGTTATGCCTCAAAGGTGTTGGTGCTGCTCACTCGTATTCTTCATCATTGTGTGCATGAAGAAGATAGTTTCTTCCAGTCATCCAATTCAAAGAAAGAGCCTCAAATAGGACAGGACCCCCTTAATGAGAGAACTTAGAGATGACCTACGTAGCTTGATTAAGGTGATATTTTTTTTTTGACAAGAACGGTTATGTTTTGTATTAATCGAGCAGTGGTACAACCACTGAAAAGGGATCTACAAATTCAAAACTGTCATTAGGAGACAGGTGCCAGAAAACACAAAGGTCTGACTTCGAGTCTTTACAGTACAAAAATTTAAATCGGGAGCACTTTCATGGTGTCGGTCTGACTTCGGGTTTTACTAGCTGCCTGGCTTGAGGAGGTTTCTTCCTTTTTGATACTTTCATCCATTCCTTGGTTTTTTCTTGATCTTTAACAGTTGCTTGATTTTCTAGATATGAATCTTGTGAATCTTCTTCATCTGCTTAATTTGCTTAGCTTTTAGAGAGAGGTTGAATTGATGACTCGACAACTTCCTGGGTAGGGATAGGTTGCCATGTTTGTTGATATAGTTCATTATTTTTCCCATCCATTGGAATTTCCATCGAAAGATGAGATGGACTACTAATGTTCCCCTCCACTAGAATTTCCTTCAAAAGATGAGATGGACTACTGACGTTCCCCTCCACTGGATTTTCTTTCCCAAGATGAGAACTACTATTTTCATCCACTAGAATTTCTTCTGATAGATCCCAGTCCTTCCATATTTGTTGGTGTTCAGGTTTTGCATCGATCCACCATGTGGGATTTCGGTGGGTTTTCCTTTCTTTATTTTTCTCTGGGATTTTTTTTGCAACTGAGGGCTAAATGCCCTGTCTCATAACATGCTCTACACCTGAAGTGGATTTGCTCATAGTCTAAATTTTGGTTCCATGAATAGCCCTTACCTTGCAAGATGATTTCCACTAGAAACCCTTTACTGAAATCCATCTCCACACAAATCCGAGCATAGGTGGAGAAGGAAATCTCTGTTTCTTGACTTCTGCTGTGAAACTTTCCAAGGGCATTCCCAATGGATTGCAGCGAGTTGAGCCCCCAAAAGTGAAGAGGAATATTTGGGAGCCTGACCCAGACTAAAGTCAAAGAGAAAACAACGGTAGAGGCATCAAAGGAAGGGGACCATGGTTGCATGGACAGACCCAAACTGCCCCCAGAACCACGGCCCAAATCTAAATATTTGTTCCTTATCTTTAATAGAAACAAAGATTACTACAAAAAAAACTTTTGCATAGGGACAGATTATGGCACCCTCTTTTAAGAGCGGGAACCATTCAGAGGAGACCCAAGAATGCAGATCAGATAGCCAGGGCTAGAGACCATTAAACCTGTAAACTAAAGCATGAGACCTGTAATGCTCTGCGTGGTCCAAAGCATCTTGAGTGACGGGAATGGTGAGAGTAGGGGATTCATGCACCACAGGAAGAGGAGGACTGGAGCCAAAGGAACGTTTTATCGCCTCGTTGAAGGAGGCCACACCAGGAGAAGTAGCATTAGCAACCGTTGAGGCCATAGTCGACTACCAGGATGAAGAGCGTGGCAAAAAAAGAGCCACGAGAGAGACAACAGCAGTAGAGGGGAGATCAGCAGGTGCCGAGAGGCAACGGGGCTGAACGCGACCGAGGTCGAGGGCATCTGAGGCCGTAGGCGACAGGGGTCGAAGCCCTAGAGGGGCTGCAGATGGAGTGAGCCTCAGCTTGGCTCGAAAAACCCTAACGGAGCGAATCCAATATCTTACGTCATTTGCTTAAGGTGATATTATTCTTTATTATAATCTTCTTTACATGCATATTGATGCAAAGCATTTGTTTTTCTTACTGATATTAAATGTATGTGCAATGGTTTAAATATTTTTCCCTTGGATTCAATATCAATCTAAATGGGTTTATGAGAGATGTGTAATGTTAGTTTGTTACCTTTACATGTAAGTTCATAAAGGAGGTTTCTTCATTCAAATCCACCTTCTCTTTCCCTACTCCAGAATCTAGTTCACTAAAAACCTTGCTTTAAGGTCGTATTTGGCTTTCACATTCATACATTTTGTACCTTTTTTCAATCTACACCATTTATTCAAACCTATTGTTGAGTACATCTAGTACACCCTTGCTAAATCATGCAAATCAAAATAGTGACCTCATTAAGGAAGAAATCCACTATTTCTTCCTTTGGTTGGATTTGGACCTTCTAAAACCTTTCACCACCCCTAGTCACTCACCACAATGGCATTGATTTTTTGCCTCAACATCTTATTGTGAGGATGGTTTTTTTTAATCATTCCTAGAATTTTCTTTACATTGTACATGGGATTCATTTTTCATAGTTGCACAATTCATTTATTGTGTGACACATGGGCTTGATCACCTATGCAATCTCCTTTATTTGTAGTGTATTTGGTACTATTATATTATTTGCATGTGGATCGGCTAGCAAAGTCGATAATTGACATGTATGAGTTGACTAGAGTTGGAGGTGACGTACAACGAAATCTAGTCGGCTGACCAACCAAAATAGTTGTTTGGTCTAAAGGAAAATGACTTGGTCGACGGGAAGTCGATGGAACAAACTGCAATGTGTTAAATGTGGTGTGTGTCATTGTTTATATTTAAAGTGTTTTAAACTATATGAATCAATTTTCCAACCTGTTGTAATTGGTATTAAGACCCAACAATTGGCAACATAGCTATATTTGGCTACAGGAGGGCACCTTTGTTGCTAAGGGTTTGGCCTGGTCCTGGATATGGGGAATACCTATTATAGTGGGAGTCTTCTGGAAGCATTGATTCGTTGTTATAATGGTTAACATGTCGAGAATAGAAATTGAAAGTTTAATGGACAAAAATTTGAGCTTTGGAAGATTAAGATGGAGGATCTCCTTGCCAATTGAGAACAATGAACTACAATCAACCCAAGAAAAACTCTATGGGTGTTGTGGCATCAACGGATGTGGCATATATGTGAGAAATCTCTTCATGCTATGCACAACAAAAGTATGGTTGGAGATCTCCTTGATTATTCTGAAGAAGTCGACTTCTTTGAACATTTAAGTAGAGTCGTGTAAGGTTCTAATCTTGTACTTCTAGAGCTAAGGAAATTTACTGGAGTTAATATATAGTGATGTGTTTGGACCTATGTCGATCCCTTCATTATGAGGTTTTTAGCATTACATTTATTTCATAAACGATTTCTCCATAATGACATGGTTGTATTTTCCGAGGAAGAAATATGATGTTTTTAGAAAGTTTTAAGAGTTCAAAACTCTTGTGGAGAATCAGACTGATAAAAAGATCAAGGTGCTAAGAACTGATAACGGAGGTAAGTTATGTGGAAAATATTTTGACCAGTTATGCAGATAGCACGGTATAGCTCGACAAAATATAACTCCATACATGCCTCAACTGAATAAAGTTGTTGAAAGAATGAAATTAACAGAACGTTGATGGAGAAAGCAAGGAGCATGCTCAGTGGTGTAGGATTTGCACAAGAGTTATGGGAAGAGGTAGTTGATATGGCATGTTACTTGGTGAATAGGTCATATTCAACGAGTCTGGTCGACAAGAATCAATATGAGGCATGGGCTGGTAAAAATACCTCTCTTACATATCTCAAAGTATTTGGGTACAATGCATTTGTGCACGTATCAATGAAGAAAGGAACAAATCGCAACAACACGTTGGAGAAACGAATCTTCATCGAGTACAAGGACGAAATGAAAGGGTATAAGCTATGGAACCCAGTGATGAGGAATGAATGTTATAGTCAAGATGTGATCTTTCGAGAAGTCGAAGGAACTTCTAGCAATGAAGAGGTTAAAAGAGAAAAACCAGAAAAGAAAGAGTTTGAAATGAATGAAGAGAGTTTAGATTCAGGAGGGTCATTGAATCTGACAAACAGGTGGAACAACAGACTCCAGATGTTAAGAGGTCTGGTCGAGTAAGGAAACAAATAGAAAGGTATAGTCTGCTCAAATTTTGTTCTGGCTTTTGTTATCTACCATAGATGACGATCCTAGGATAGTAAAGGAAGCAATCGACTTGACAAAGGGTGAACTCTGGAAAAGGGGTATGGAAGAATAAATGGAGTCTTTTGAAAAAAATTGAAACATGGGATCTAGTTGCAATACCAAACAAAAGGAAACTCGTCGGTAGTAAGTGGGTGTTCAAGAAATATTTGAATGCAATAGGTCAAGTTGAGAAGTACAAGGCTCGATTGGTAAGGAAAGGGTATTCTCAAGTCGAGGGAGTCAACTTCGATGAAATTTTATCTTCCGTTGTTAAGCTAAATTACATAAGGATACTAATATATTTAGTTGTATCAGTTGATCTTGAGATAGAACAGATGGAAGTAAAGACATCATTTACTCATGGTGATATTAAAGAAGAAACTATATGAAGCAACCTAAATGTTTTAATGTGGATAGAGAAAAGGAGCTCATCTGTAAGATCAAAAACTCTTTCTACGTTCTAAAGCAATCACCCAAGTTGTGGTGTCAAAAGTTCGATATGTATATCCAACATTTGGGGTTTGTGAGAAGTCAGGATGATCACTCTATGTATTTGAAGAAAGTCTGTGATCACTTTGTATATGTGGTTTTTTATGTTGATCACATGTTGTTGGTCAGGAATAACATGGTTTTGCTAAAAGAGGTGAAACCACAAATATCCTCCAAGTTCTACATGAAGGATCTCAGAGAAAAAAAATCATTCTTGGAATGGAAAATACAGAGAGATTGAGCAGGTAGAAGGATCTAGTTAAGTCAAAGAAAATACATAGAGACAGTTCTAAAATGTTTCAACATGCAGGAAAGTCAACTAATTAAGGTGCCTATTTATGTGGGAGTCAAGTTATTTGTTGACCAATGTCCTAAGACACAAGAAGAAATAGAGTACGTAATACATGTGCCCTATGCTAGTATTGTTAATAGTTTGATGTATGCCATGGTCTGTACATGAGCGGGTATTTACCATGCGGTGGGACTATTGAGCAGGTATATGTCAACACCTAGAAAAGAGCACTAGACCATAGTCAAGAGAGTATTTAGGTATCTATGTGACATAATGGATTATGCAATATGTTATGGAGGAGAACCTAAGGAAAATAAAAAAATCAATGTGCATGGTTTTGTCAATTCTGAATGGGTTGGTTACATCGTCAGCAGATGGTCGACTAGCCGATATGTGATCAAGATATTTAGTTGAGCAGTCAATTAGATGAGTAGAAGGTAGTCGAACATTGCATTGTTGTCTAGTGAGGTTAAATACATGGAAGCTACTAATATGTGCAAGAAAGTTGTTTAGTTATGAAGGTTGTGTTCAGATGTTTAAATTTACCCCTAAACCCTACTTATGTTTACCCCTTTTTTTGGTCTGAATGGACTACTTATGAAAAAGGCATCTCTTGTCATTTTTTCCTAGAAGAGTTCTCCTTTGTATTGTTTTGTACTTTTTAGAACCTAGGGGACTAAATCTATGGAAAATTCAAACCTTGGAGTCTTCTATATGTTTTTCAAAATCTCTATAATTGAAAACTGGTGATCATTAACTACCCTGGGCTTGGAAAAAAATCCACAGGATAGTGCCTTATCTAGCATACTTCTATCTCTTTTTTGAGATCATTAAAAAATGAAGAAGGTAATTAAAAAGAGAAAAGGGAAGGGAAGGATATCAAATGTCTATCAGTATAATGGTAGCAAGTCATGTCATCCTTGAACAAATCACCAATTTGAGTCTCTCAACCATTGGGTTCTAGTTTTTGGCCTTAGGATCTAAGAGTTATTACTCCTCTGGTTGGTTACTCTTCCTGTTAAAGAAATGTAATTGTGGAATATGTTATATTTTGTATTATTAGTGTTATTACCCCTCCTGAAGATGTTGTTCCTCCGATTAGGGATTCCATTGATGTAATTGGTCATGTAAATTCTTGAGGTATAACCTCTATTGTAAGTCGGGTCAGTAGTACCCACAAAAGTATTATTAAAATGTAATTTTGAGTCTCCCAAGGTAACTCAGCTCTAACTGGGAGGATAGGTAGGCCCTGTTGGGGTATTAGGCCTCTCCACTAATCAATATAAATAAGGGAGGCTGTAACACCCCAGTTTTGACCCCGTTGCATTAGATGTATATGATGTATATATTGTAAATGATCATGGTGTGGAGCTAAAGGCCAAGGCCCCTCCATTGATTGGTTATGCTATGTTTCGGATTTAAATTATCACCGATTGTATATCGAGGCATGCGGCATACCTATCAAGTTTTAGCATCATGTAAATATGCATCTTTAATTAAAATGAACCCGACCAGCTACGATCGTGGCAACTAAATTGAGAAGGGACATGATTTTCACAAGGATGAGGGTGGGGGATGTCAAACCTTGGGAAATGAGGGAAAAACCCATGTGTCACCACCTTGTCTTACCCAACCACCTCCATTAAGAATTGCTGGTGGTGGTTGAGGCAGTTATTGTTTTTGGGAGTGGGGTGGCAGGACTGTCAGTCCTTTCCCACACGCACACTCCACTCATGCTTGACTTCACAATGGCAAAAGAAACCACTACCATCACTCCCGCAGACACACTACTCTCTCCACGATAGTGCGGAAGCTCTCACGCACTTCCGATCTGCATCCTCCATTGTTGTTCATCCTCATGCAGGAGCAGAAGTCTTGTTCATTCTCACGCACTTCCAGTCGTCTGTCCATCTGCGTGCATAAGCGGAGTTGTTCCTCCTCATGCAGGGACCATTGTTTGTTCATTATTTGCACGCACAGGATTTGTCCTAGTTTTGGCTCACTCAGCGAGCTGGGAGTTGTGCTCCTTCATCCACGATTTGTTGTGAAGGGACCATTCACGTTTTCGGCTACTTGCTGTGTTGCTGGGGTCTCCCTTACCGATTTGTGGACGTGCATATGTTTTTCCCTTGCGTTTTGGGGTCGGGTGCAAGTTTCCCTCACACACAGGCTGAGAGTATGTAATTTCTTCCCTAGTGAGGGACTGTGTAAGTCTTCCCGTGGATTCATTGCCTGGGACGTGCTGTTGCTCCCCACGTTCGTTGGTATTGTATGCTGATACATTTTGGGACTGTTGTTTTCCCCCATGTGTAAATTGTGTGCATTGATACGTTCAGTGGCCTATTGTAATTCCCTGGGAGTCATTTTGGCCACGATAGGGCCAAGAATGACTCAGGAATCATTTCCCCTGTTAAGCTATAACAGCTGATTGATTGCATATGTGCAATGGTTGGTCTTCAGACTGTGTTGGGAGTAGGGATGGGGGCTTGGTTTGCTTGATAAACCTGGTGGCTGGAAACCACACAGACAGATCTAGAGGGCTGGCTTTCTTCTCCATAACCCCTGAATAGCACTGGAAGGGAATGCAGGGCCTGAGGGACTGTGTAGCAGAGAAGGGGCTGATTCCTTGTGTTGGGTGTGTGTGGGTGTCTTAGAAGCTAGGCTAGTTCTGGTGTAGGTGTTCCTAGCTCTGCAATGAGCTCACCAGCTTAGCATTTAGCCTTTCCCAACTCCTTGATGGCCTAATAAACCCAATTGTGTTGGCTTGGCTATGCTTTGTGTATCCTTGGCTATGTGTAAGCCTGCTTGTTCCCTTATTCCTTGGAGAATCATGCCCAGCTCGGGGGTGGCAACGTCACTGAGAGATTAAGGAGCACGCTGGCCTATGGTTGGGTGGAACGTTGTAGCGACATAGCTGGTTGCGGAACAACTTCTTCATAAGATAAGTGATCTTGCTCATTTTACTTCTGCAACCATATTTTTTGTTAATGATCATGATGAATGAATGTTGTATAAATGTGTGTTGTTTCCGCTGCGTATGATAAACAATTGCATCTGTGCATGTTCTAGTTCAAATCATTTTATTTCAGCCTTTTGTTTTAGTTAGTTTATGGTTTCACATGTTCATGGGGTCGCGTCCTCTTCGTCGGCCGGAGGGATGGGGACGTGATAGAGGCGCCTCCCTCATTTAGACACACTCAAAACTCAACAATTGCGCTAGAGAGAGAAGGAGCAGTCCATCTAGGAGAGAGGAAGCAGTCCAGTATTATTCTGGGGGTTTTATAAGTCCTATTCTTCTAGCTCTTACACTGTACTTGGTTGAAGTCTATACGAGGAATTTTTGCTGGGTTTTATCCCCCATGAGGGTTTCCCAAGACAAATCTCTGTGTTATTTTGTGTGGTTGTGTTTGTCTTTCTTTCAGTGATCCTTTTGTATATGGTTATGATGTTATGATGCTAAATGTTTCTAGATCTTGTATAACAATTGAAATATTAACATGGTATCAGAGCTACCCTGAAATAAGTCTTTGTGCAGTCGAAACACTACTACAATTGTAGCTACTAGAGATTAGGGTTTAAACCCTATAAGACAAAATCTAGTAATTTTGGGACTTTCGCTATAACTCAATATTGGAGAATGCTCAGGAGCTGAAACTTTGACAGAATGAAGATGAAATCTTGTTGTACCTTATGTGCAAATTTCATCTGCATTTTCACTATACATTAGGAGATATGATTCCTCCAGATTAGGGTTCCAACCTCCTCCAGAATCCACTCTCAAACAGGAGACCTAGGGAGAATTGTTATATCTCAGGAAAGGAAGGTCCAAATTAAATTTTGCAAGATGTCACAGATAGGGAACATACTATAGTTTATGTGGTCCGTGTTTCATACCCCAAAGGTGAAACAGTGACATGTGGCAGTTCGTACAAGTTTGTTATGTTGAAGAATCCTGGAAAAAATCACCTTGGGAAAATTAGCATAAGTCCCACTTGGATAATCGAATTCTACTCTAAATTGTGGGCTTGGAAAGAAGACAGACAAGGATATATGAGGATGAAGTCTTAGACCTTTAGGAGCAAAAACTTTAGAGATATAGCAGAAACAAGATCATGCAATTCTGTGGAAGAAATTAAAGAAACTAGGGCTTCCTATTCCAGGCACTTGCCTCCATTGATCAGTTGAAAAAGGAAAATCATCAAACTCACCATAGGAGAGTGCATATTTCTATGGAAGAAGTTTCTCATTCTGTGGTTTTTCAAATTGTGACCAAACACTACTGCCGAGGAAAACTAGGGCATCTAATATTTTGCAGTTATGTCCACAGTCGTGGGAAAATGAGTATAATGCTCAGCTCGCCTTGAGGAGGCACATCTTTTTATACAATCAGATTTGAAAAATACCTAAGTTAAAAAAATAGGGTTTCTCTGCTAAACCCTAGGTCCACCAGAAGCAGTCTTCTAGAAAATAATTCAAGCAAGCATCAAGTTGAAGCAATCTTATTGGTAATTTCTATCCTCTCTATTTCCATTTGGGGTTCTCATTTTTATCACGATGACAAATAGTGCCAAGCTTGAGAACAATCTTGAAGGAACAAAGAACCTCTAAGCATGGAAGTATAGAGTGCTTATCATACGTAAAGAAGCATGACCTGGTGAATTATGTCAAAAAAAAGTTGCATCTTGTCGTACCATGTACTTAGTGCCCATTTCAATCCATACAAGTCCTTCTTCAATTTTCATAAATGAGTTTTCCTGTCATGTGTCTCGAATCCCAATGGTTGTTCCATGTACACTTCCTCCTCGACTACACCATTCAAGAACTTTGTCTTGACATCCATCTGGTGTATCTTCCATTTCATAACTGCAGCTAATGCAAGTATGGTCCTAATGGAAGTGTACCTCGCCACAGGTGCAAATGTCTCTTCATAGTCTATTCCTTATTTCTGCAAAAAGCCTCATGCTACACATCTTGCCTTGTATTTATCGATGCTTCCATCTCCAGTATGATTGATCTTGTAGATCCACTTCGAAGTCATGACAATCTTATTTTTCGGTCTCGGTACTATCTCCCAGACATCATTCCTCGTGATCGACTGATACTCCTCGATCATGGCATCCTTCCATTATTTATTTTCTGCAACCTCTTTATAGGTGGAAGGTTGCTTGTCAATGATATCACATAGCAGGGCCACATAGTCGTTGTAAGGCTTTGGCATTTTCCTTTCTCTATGCATTCCTTCTGGAGGGCCATACCTTTTTGCTTCTTGTATGAGCTCTCGTTCCCATGTTGGTTTCCTCTTGTGGGATTCCTTCTCGAGAAGTGTCTCTACCGGCTTATTGCAGCTGCAACCTTTTTCCCAAAATTTTAAATTTTAGGGCCCTCCTTTTGATTTGCTTCTATTAGATCTAGCCTAGGATTTTTTTGGTTTCATTAAATCTGCCCTGGAAGTTCAGATTTTTGCTTAAAACTTGATCTTTTTCATCGAAAGATTAGTTGGCTATCCTTCCGATATCGGAAGCATAGTTAACTGTCTTTCCGATGTTACGGAGGTTGAACGGTTTACCCTGCCCGCAATACTTTATACACCTTAGTGGATACATCGAAGCCGCGGTTTCTTTTTGTCTTCGTTTGTTTTTCAAGCTTAATACTTAGCATTTTTGGTTTCCAATGACTTTTCATCGCTGTCAGGAGGCTTGTCAAGGATGAGACAGAGCATTAGTCTTTTATGCTGCCGACGTTGCGGGAGTCAGATGATAAACGTTCCGAGAGTTAGTGTTTTCGAGGAGTATGGAGATTGTTGGGTCGTTATGGATGCTTTCGCTATAGTACAAAAGATTAGGGCATAGTGCAAATAAGCGTTTCGCTGTCTGCACCACCCATTCTCTTGGTTGTCCATAGTTGTCCAGGGGATGTTAAAATTTTGCATACACTTACCTTTTTCTTGGGACTGTGGAGGTTTTTCATTTTTGGTCGGGTTAGGGTTTTTCCGACAGGAAGAGCGCTGTATAGGGTCTAATGCTTTGAAGTTTATGGTTGAAGACTAGCAGTAGGGATAGTGTGATTCATACTTTTATGTGATATCAGATTAGTTCGAATTAGTTTGAATGCGGCCCGGGTTAAGATAGAGAATTTTTGTTTTTCTCTCGGGGTTGTAGATTTTACAGACAGTGGACTTAGGCGGTTTTAAGCCACAACCTGCAGGATTTTTCTTTTGCCTTGTCAATCTTTTCATGCATTGAATACTATGTGTAGTTTATTTTTCAGAATGCATAGGGAGGAGGTAAACAAATTGATATCATTTTTGTTTATTGTTAAAACACTTGCTAAAAGCTCAATGGGTCTAAGAACATTCTGTGATTGTGACAGGGTGATTATTGCAAAGAAAATATGTCGAAAAGACAGAAGAAAAAGGCTCCCGTGGTTGAAGGAGAACTGGAGGTTGAGATCATCACCAAGGTTGAGTATATATATGAAGATACCAAAGCTTCCACTAGGGTCGAACCAGACTACAAATGGGGAGAGATATACAGAATGATTGCCAATCATAACGTACCTGATGCAGGAATCGAAGAGCTAACCATTTATGCAAACATTGAGAAATCATCTCTCATGAAAGTAGCCACAAGACCTAAGTTGTTCCCTTGTTCATAGGTGATAGGCTGAATTCTACCTAGGGAAAATGTAACTACAATGATTCTTGAAAATATTGCTAAGCAGGGCTACACTGCATATAGCCCTGCATATGTCTCTATGGCATATCATCTGCCTTTTGCCCAGATTTACTTGACAGAAAGCTGGTTGAAAGAGACAGCTATGGATCTGGTAGAAATGGTTAAAAGAATGATGATACCGAGGAAAAACTTTCAGACTAGACCTTCTGGAGAGTATGATACCTCTACTCTCTGTACTCCCTATAGATTCATTGCACTGATGCTAAATAGGATTTTTGGTAGAGCTCACGGGAAGAGCTTCAAGATAGGATGGATACCAATTATCTTCTATGTGGCTACTCAAGGAACCATGTTTAATTGGTCAAACATAGTGTCAAATAGCCTCTCATCATGCATATCCGCAGCCTTGGGAGGGGTGTCACAAAAGAAATCAGAGTTCTACATGAGCTCTATCCTAATTGACTGTATACTGTGTACTCAGTCTTTTCCAGCCTTGAGATGTAACTGGGAGAGGAACAAGACTCCAATGTACACAGCATATAGATGGTTATGGGATCATAAATATTATAGCTATTACAGGGAAATCTGTAAACACTTCATCATGCCCTTGTATACCCTAATTTTCTTGACTAAATGCAACTGCACATATGAAGAAACATTCAAAGTCATCGAGGAGTATGGAGATTATTATTTGACCGAGGAAGGGTTGTATATAAGACTGTATGGTGGTTCCAGAGCCCCTTCCCTACTCCCTAAGTATGCCACTGACTATGTACTACACAAGGAGGCAGTTAGGCAGGTCTATATTGATGGTGTAAGAAATTTTCTGTTTGAAGATAAAAATGCAACATATCTTGCAATACCTTTCTGGCTTGGAAGTTATAAGTTTTCAAAGGTAAAACAGACTGCAGAATTTGTTTAGGAGCTGGAGCATTTCCATTTTGGTGAAATGAATTTTCATAGGAATGACTCCCGAAATAAAGTAGCAGATCACTGCAAGGAGGCAAGCATTCATTTTGAATATACCATCTTTTGGGACAAGGACAAGGAAACATTCAGAAGTGCAAAGAACATAACCACCCTAAAAAATAGGTCCAAGCAAAAAATAACCACTATGGGTGGAAAGGGAAAAACTTCGGAGAAGACTAAGACATTGAAAGAAGAAGAGGCCAAAAAGAGAGAAGAAGATGCTAGAAGGCTAGCACAGGAAGCAGAGGGATGGATGAAGAATGAAGAAGAAGAAAAAAGGCGAGATGCAGAGGAAGCAGTAAGGAAGGAGGAGGAGGAGAGAAAGAGAAATCAAGAAGTGGAAATCAAGAAAAAACAAGAAGAAAGTGAAATTTTGAGATTAACAGGATCTCAAAAGGACCAATAGACTACTGAGCAGGTAGATACACACGGAGGACAAGATCACACAGATTAAGGACATGGATAATCTAATCCTGATCCCCCGGTGCCTGCTGCATCTTCTGGTAGTACACTGGGACAAACTTCATTTTCTGGAATAGATTTGATCCCTTTCATACCTATAGAAGGGGAGGAGGTTCCTGACTTCGGTACTATTTTCTATGATAAGGAGAAGAAAAAGATTGTAAAGAGAACTGAGAAAAAGGTTAAAACTGGAGGACAGTCGGGAAAGATGATAACAGATAAAACCTTGGTGCATGGAACAAATATAGATCCAAGAATGATAGCAAGAGCTGGGGTGGCATTAACCCAAGCAACTGAAGATAACGTAGACATGCTTATGATGGACCTCGAGCAGTTAAGAAAGAATGCAGCACAATTAAAAGAAACATTGAAGAAAGAGAGGGATGAAGGTCAGAAGCTGAAAAGGAAATATGAAGACATGATGAATGAAGTTAAAACTTCAAGAACATAATTCCAGACTCTGCAAGCAAATAAGGAGGCTTTAGAAATTTCTGCAGAGAAGACAGAAAATAATGCTCAGGATAGCTTAGTTGAGTTACAAAAGCTAGAGCTAGAGCATCAAATGTTGAAAACTGAGAGAGATGATCTTCGGGTTTCTTATGAATATTTCATTGTGTAGAGAAGGACCGATTGCAAAGCAAGGTTGCTGAGTTAGAAACAGAGAAGGCCACCGTAGAAGAAAGAGAGAAGCAATATCAAATGCAGGTGGCAGCCTTAGAAGAACAAAATACTTCATTGACAGCATCACTGAAAGATGCTATGGAACATAAGACAGATTTCCTGCCTTTGAAAGAACATGTTCTAACTCAAAGAAGGAAGATACACCAATTACAAATATGCATTGAGGAAGAAAGGTGTAAAATTTTACAAATAGACACCATATTAGAATAAATTTTGGACACTACTTCGTATTTTTTGGACAGATCTCAAGATATTTTGGAGATTCTAACAGGAAGAATGGTATGGACCGAAACAAATAAGGAATCTCCTACAGAGTTACCAATTAAGGATCAGTAGGGTTTAAAACAGGAGTATGATTTATTGGAATTTGTAATTAATGTGGCGGAAGAATTTAAGAAAACTTTAAAGGAAACAAGGGGAGCATGTGCCGAATATTGTAGGAGAGTGCTTGCTACATACAATAGATGCCAGATTTATGCAGAGAAAAGATTGGATGCGATACCAGAACATGAATTGTTTATAGAACATCTACAGAATAGATATCAGGAAGACGAGCAAGAGATCCAACAGGTCAAGGATCTAGATGAACGGATTTTAAAGAATGCAGTGGCACATGCAGCGGTAAGTATACATCTACTAGAAGGTCAATTGCACCCGAGTCCTGCAAGGATAGAAGGGGTGAAGAACCAGGCTGCTAAATATGAGATAAATATCCATTTTCTTGAACCTTCTAGATTTGAAAACATAGTAGCAGAGGCCCATGCATGGAAGAAGTTCATCAACGACCAAGCTGGCCCCTCTTCATAAAGTGTTCTAATTTTTTATTATTATTTAAAATGTAATATATTGTATTAATTATGTGCACATGCTACGAGACAAAATTTTGGAAATGAAGGGTTGGGGAAGCTCAAAAGTCATTGAGGGGTAGCCCAGTGGTTTTTATTTTTGTATAAATATCAGAGAGTTTAGATGTAGAAAGGAATTCTTTCCAGACTATTTTTAAGAGTGTATTGTAAGAAGAACTATTTCCTTTTACAATAAAGAGTTACATGTTTTTGCTGGAGAAAGTTTTGTGGAATGTTTCAAATGTTTTGCTATGGACCGGTTGAATGTGAACTATTTCGTTTTCATCTTATTTCCATTAACTATGAGATCATTCTGACTCATTGAATTTCTTTTCATGTTATGAATGTACTCTGGTTTATTCTATGAAATTTCCACTTTGAGTAATGAAGATTGTAATTAACAATAAGCTATCTTGTTGTTTATATTTCTATTGATGTTCATGTGTTCTGAAACATTTAATAGCTATCTGTGATCTTTCCTAATGCATGCACTGAAATACATTACTCACCATTAATGACAGTTTTGCTCCCTAGGGATAGGTTAATAAGTCTTAGTTAGTTTCTTGATGTTTGTGATTTAGATGCGAGAGAGGTAAGACGAGAGGTAAGAACCTGTGCATCACATTGTGACCCTCGTCGTTATCTCTATCGTCTGCATTTTTTTAGTTAGGCACTTGCACATCATACCTTAAACACAAAAAACTAAAAATATACACGGTGGACCGGGCTATAACCGGTAAAACATTTTAAATTGTTACTTGACCTACAGTAGCTGGACCATAAACTAGACGGATTCCCCATACCAAATAGTAATGGGCTAGTTGGGAACGTTTATTGGGGAGAATCCCTAACTGCTGTTACTTGTGATTTTCTAGGCATCAACAAAAATTGATGTTAGAAGGAGGGCCACCAGTGCAAGGCTGGCCGAGGAAGCCCGCTTCCTTGAAATCACTCCACCGGTGACAGTTCTGAAAGTAGTTTGTTTCACAAATCCACTCCTGAAGATAAAGAGAAAGGGCATATGTATCTTGTCGATAACGAAGTGGTTGATGATTTAAGAAGAATCACCAGGGCATATGCGAAAAAGATTGGAGGATTACCTATCATTTCTGTCCTACCTAGAAGAGAGTATCAAAAGAAAGATTGCCCTCAATTAGAAGACTCAGTGTTGGTAGAAGATCTTGAAGAACTGGTAGAAGCAGCCTTACAAGAAGTTGACCAACCTTTGAATCAATTAGATCCAGGTTCACCTTACTGTTCACCTTTCCAGACCCCTGTTCAGTCACAACCTCATTCTCCACTCAAAATTATGGCTAATGTAAATGCAAACCAACCACCTCCACAGCCTGCTTGGAGGGCTAGGTCGCCTTTAAATTTGACACCTCACTTGCATGATTTGCCTCAAGATTTCGACAAGATGTTACCTAAGTTTGAACCGAGTGAAGGAATTTTGGTAGATGATCATTTACAGAGTTTTTACTCGGCTGTAGAAGGACTACGAGCTGGAGAACATGAAGATGTGGTGTGTAGATTGTTTCCCCATACCCTGAAAGGAAAAGCAGCCTCATGGTATTTTTCCCTTCCTACAAATTCAATCACAGATTGGAACACATTTGAGAGAATGTTTAGAAGTAAATATGCAGTCCATAAAACTCATGCATCTTTAATGAAAGGGTTATGTGCTCTAAAGAAATAAAGGAAAGAAAGAGTGCATAATTTCACTCAAAGATTTGCTACTTACCTAAACAATTTTACTGCAGCAGATAAGCCATCTGAAAATGCTCTAATAGAATACTATACCTCAGTGCTTGGGCCTGATCTAGCCATGTTTGCCAAGAGATCAGTGAGACCCACATTAGTAGAAACCTACGAAGAAGCTGAGAAGGTGGAGGCTGAGATCGAGAGTATATAAAATTACCCTGTGCAATTGGAAGAAAAGACTTTTGGAAGCAAGAAACCTTTATTACTGACTAAGCCTAAGGATGAGTGGTCATAGGATTTCGAAGGGATGGTGAAGATGATGCAAAAGTTATCCAACAGAGTGATATATTTAGAGAAGGAAAAGGAGGCTCACAAATCATATAAGCTTTATTATAAAAAAAGGGAAGACAACAGTCAACCTAAACCTCCTCCACACAGTCCTACAGCAATGAATTTAACTGACGTAGGCATGGATAATTTTTGTACCTTTCATCAACAACCTCATTCTGAGAAGAACTACCCATAATGGATTAATTCTATGACGTTAGTAATGAATCAATTATTGGATTCCAAACTGACAGAAACTGGTAAGGAGGAAGAAAAAGATAATCAATCTACAGAAAAACAAGAGGAAGATACTGTAGTTTTATGGGACTGTGTCTCTATGTTTGATACATAAGAAGAATATTTTCTGAAATAGGAGGAAACACCAGAAACTAATGTGACAACAAGAAGTCAGGGTTTGTTAAAAGAAGATAAGTCAATACTTCCTAAGATTAAGAAACTTCAAGAAAACATAAAGAAGATACAGAAGAACATTGCAATTGTTAAATTACCTGAATTTACCATTTCAAGTCAAGATTCAAAGAAAATTAACCCACCTCTTAAGCCTGTTGAAGATAAGATTGATAATGTCAAGACGAATCTCAAAGAACTGGAGATGGGGTATGATATTGTGGAAGACATTAAAAAAGCTAAAGAAAATATCTCATTGTTTGAAATGTGTAATTTACCTCAGCAAAAAGAGAAACTTTTAAAAGCACTTCAGGTACCAGAAGAAGAGCCTCCCACTGACAACCAACCTGAAGAAGAAATTGGTGAGGCAAGTGTGGGAGGGAAGTCTAAATATAAAACCCCAGCATTTCTCCTAACTTTTGAGATTTTCAACTATAATGTGCACAACTGTTTAGTGGACTCAAGAGCATCAGTCAACGTTATGCCACTTTCAGTTTGCAAGAAAATCAATGGACAACCTAAACCATCTACTTGGAAAGTTCTTTAATTAGACATAACAGCTATAAAAGTGATAGGAGAAATGGAGGATGTTCTGATTTGCTTATCCGCAGATGAGAGGGTATGTCAGTACATTGACATTGTAGTAGTAGATATACCAGATGCTTATGGACTGGTTTTGAGTCAAGACTGGTCGGCAAGGCTAGACAAATACTTCGCATCAGATTGGTCACATTTATGGTTGCCTCATAAGGGAAGTCCAAACCAGATAAAAGTATTAAGAGAGCCTCAAATGAAATACAATGTTACTCAATTAGAGGGAAAAAATGAACTAGTAAACTCTGTGTTGGGAAATTATTTCATTGAATTGGAATCGGGAAATTACCAAGCTGAAGAAGCCAGTAGTATACCTAATACCCAGCCCGATCTCCTTCGATTTTCGCGGGCTGATGAGATTGACTGTAATATAGTAGATCTAGTTTCAAATGTAGTCTATAATTCAAATTAAGTAGAGGTAGATAGTTTTTGGACTCTTTATTTTGATGGTTCTAAAACATTAGAGGGATCAGGAGCTGGCTGTGTCCTGATTGATCCAAGAAAAAATAAACATTTTCTTTCTTGTAGGTTAGAATTCGAATGCACAAATAACGCAGCCGAGTACGAAGCACTAGTTCAGGGACTTAAAAAAGCAATAGAACTGAAAGTAAAAAATCTGAAAGTATATGGAGATTCTGAAATTGTTGTTAAGCAAATTCGAAATAAGATACATTGTATTTCACCACATTTGAAAGCTTACCAGATTGAAGTTTGGGATTTACTTATAAATTTTCATACATTCAATATTGTGTCTATTCCTAGATTAAATAATGCGGCAACTGATTTGCTAGCTACCTCAGCGGCAAGGCTAGTACCTTCAAATAATAGATTCTTTATTGAATTACTTTTCAGGTCTTCTGTTCCAGATATGATCACAAATCCATGGGTTTTTGACGATGATCAACAAATTTTGGAGTGTTTGATGAATGATGAGACTTTCAAAGGAGCAATAATAGACGATGAAGAACATCAAGCAGAATTGAAATTCAGAAATTTTATTCCTAAAGGAGTCAGGACCTTGGAATGAATGTTTGATTTAGATAACAAATTCAAAAAGCCAGTGAATGTCAAGACTCATAGCTCGTCCGTACAATTTGAGCTGATAAATTTGGGGATTGAAGCTGAACCCAAATATGTAAATTTGGGGAAGTGTTGTTCTCCAGGCGAAAGAAGCAAGTTCATCAGTATTTTCAAATAGTACAAAGATGTGTTTGCTTGGACCTATGAAGAGCTTATAACTTATGACACAAAGATCATACAACATGTCATACCATTTAAAGCTGGAATCAAGCCTTACCAACAACCTTTGAGGAGGATGCATCCTAAGCTGGAACCTTTAATTCAAAGTGAAGTAAAAAAATTGTTGGATGATAAAATCATATTCAAAGTCAGACATTCAAAATGGGTTTGTAATTTGGTGCCAGTAAGGAAAAAGTCAGGAGAAATCAGGCTATGTGTAGATTTCAGAAACCTTAATCGTGCGTCAGATAAAGATAACTATCCGGTCCCACCCATGGAACAAATACTGCAGATGGTTTCAGGTTCTGAATTGTTTTCATTATTAGATGGATTCTCTGGTTATAATCAAGTATTAGTAGCTGAAGAAGACAGAATTAAAACCACATTTAGAACCAAGTGGGGAACTTTTGCATATAGGAGAATGCCCTTTGGACTTATTAATGTTGGAGCTACTTTCCAAAGGGCGATGGATATAGCTTTCCGCGGTCTAATTGGTCGTAGTGTTGTGGTTTATCTAGACGATGTCACAATATTTTTGAAAAAGAGAGAGGAACATGCATTTCATCTTAAACAAATTTTCGAGCGTTGTCGAAAATATGGTATTTCACTAAATCCTAAGAAATGCCTGTTTGCAGTCACAGAAGGAAAGCTACTGGGTCATGTTGTTTCTAATAAAGGGATATCCATAGACCTAGAAAGGATTAAAGCCATAGAACATATCCCTTTACCCCATAATAAAAAGGGCATGCAATCATTTATGGGGACAATAAATTTTGTTCAAAGGTTTGTACCAGATTTTGTTCAAATTGTCAAACCTTTGCAGCAAATGGTTAAACAAAGTGTACAATTCAACTGGACTGATGTGGAGAAGAATGCATTTAGTAAGATAAAAACATCTGTTGTTCATGCACCATCACTCAAAAGTCCAAATTTCGAAAAGGATTTTATTCTATACACTTTTGCGTCCGGTGATTCATTGGCAGCTATGCTTACACAGAAGGAAGATGGGGGAGATGAGTACCCCATATCATTTATGAGCACTGGTATTTAGGGAGATGAATTGAATTATCCAGTAGTTGACAAACAAGCTTATGCAGTTTTTAAAGCGGTAAAACAATTCAGGCCATATTTACTTAAGAATTGCACCAAAGTAATAGTTCCACACCCAGCTGTGCGATCTCTTTTTGTACAAAAAGAATTAGGAGAAAGAAGATGCAACTGGGTGACTGCCTTACAAGAATATGATCTTGAGTTCAAACCAACATCCATAGTAAAAGGACAAGGAGTGTGTAAACTAATGACTGAAGGTCAAAACAATGAAGAAAACAACTGGGATAATGAAGCTGAGTTACATATGGTGGATGTATGTCCTTTGTTTACAGCTCCATATTCCTGGTACTGGGACCTAGTCCATTACCTTCAAGAAGGATATTTGCTGGAGCATTGGAGTTCCAAACAACGAAGAGCATTACGTCTGAAATCAGCTTCATATTAGATAGTTGATGGAGTATTGTTCAGAAAGAACTATGATGAAGTTTTTCTCGGGTGCCTAGAACAGGAAGATGCAAAGAAGGTCATAACATAATTGCATGATGGTCTATTGGAGGTCATTTTTCCGGAGATACAACAGCACATAAGATTCTCAGAGCTGGATATTACTAGCCTACACTGTTTAAGGATGCTCATGCTCATGTTAGAAAATGTGATGCTTGTCAAAGAGGTGTTGGAAGACGAGCTAAAACAGCAGGGCCTTTAAAACCAGTAATGATATCAGAACCATTCAAACAATGGGGAATCGATATTATTGGAGAAATAAACCCAAATTATTCCTTGCAACACAAGTATATTTTGACAGCAACTGATTACTTCACCAGATGGGTCGAGGCTATTCCGTTACGAAAAGTAAATGAAGATGCAGTCATGGATTTCTTACAGAATCACATTATGACCAGGTTTGGGGTTCCAATTTCCCTGATTTTTGATAATGCTACTTAGTTTTCTTCTATTAGATTAACTGCATTTTCTAATGAAAGAGGAATCAAGTTGCATTATTTTGCAAACTATTACCCACAAGGAAATGGTTTGGTAGAGTCCACAAACAAAAATCTGATTAGGATTCTAAAGAAAACTGTAATAGAAAATCAAAGAAGTTGGCATTTAGCATTGCCTAATGCTCTTTGGGTTGATAGAGTCACACCCAAGAATTCCTTAGGTGTGTCACCATACACTCTTGTTTATGGAAAAGAAGCTATTCTTCCTCCCAACATTCTGTTACCGTCTTCCATAATAGCTCAGGAATATAGAGGTACCGATAATGAAATCCTATAGATGAGAATCTATAATCTTTTGAAGTCAGAAGAGTCTAGGTCTGAAATGGGTTGACCGGAGTGTCGAAAGAACGTCGAAAACGACGCTTGTTGATGGATTTAAAAAAAAAAATCCAAAGATTTCACTTACGGCCACATGGTTTCAGCCTAGAATTTGACTACTGAAGGAATCCTGGTAGCAAACTAGAGGATTCTATGTCAAGTATATATTTCATCCTTGCACATATAGTTATCACAACTACTTTACTCTTAACTTTACTTTTCGCAAAATAGAAAACCCAATATCCTCAAGAGAAGCACCCTTTGTAATCTGGTCTACAAACTGATTTCTAAGGTTGCTGATTTGAGACTTAAGCCCTTTTTGGACAAGTGCATTTCTCCTCAGCAGTTTGGCTTTTTAAAGAACCATCAAATTATTGAACCCCTGGATATTACGCAAGAAGTACTTCACACTGTCAAAACAAAAAATAGGTGTGCTCTCATTTTAAAACTGGATCTTACAAAAGCTTTCGATCATGTGAATTGGACTTACCTTAGACTCCTTCTTCTACAAATTGGAGTCCCTTTGGTAGTTGTGAACTGGATCCTGGGCTGTATGTCATCGACAAATTTTGCTCTTCTTGTTAACGGTTCTCCTACCAGTTTTTTTACTGCAACCCGTGGCATCAGGAAGGGATGCCCTTTATCCCCGTTACTGTTTATCCTGGTCATCGAAGGGCTTAGTCTTCTTATAAAGGATGCACAATCTAATGGCCAGATCAGAGGCATCAAAATTTCCCCTCAGCTCTCTCTTACACACCTAATTTTTGTGGATGATGTGATCATGTTTGGTTTTGGATCTATTGAGGAATGGGTTGCTTTTAAAGTTATCTTGGACACTTTCTGTGATGCCTCTGGTATGCTTATTAATATCGACAAATCATGCTTCCTCCACAATGATTTGGATGCTGATACCTTGAACAGGATCTCTGGGTTCTTCCCTTATAAATTTGAGCACATTAATAGGGGTTTTAACTATCTTGGATATTTTTTAAATCCCCTTGGGTACTTGGTTAAGGATTGGCACTGGATCCTTCAAAAATTTGAGAACAGAATACATCACTAGACCTATCATCTTTTATCCATTGGAGGTAGACTTGTTTTGATCAATGCAATGCTTACTAGCTTGCCGGTTTATTGGATGGCCCTGGTACCGGTTACTCAGTCCATTCTTGATAAGCTTTGAAGTATGATATTCAATTTCTTGTGGGGTTCTTCTGCGAAAAATAAAAAATACCACCTTGTAGATTGGCATTCTCTGGCACTTCCGACGTCTCTAGGAGGCTGGGGTATAAAGCAGCTGTGTTGGTTCAGCCTCTCTCTGCGTCTTAAAAGTTTATGGCAGGCAATAAATGGTAATGGTATTTGGTTTAATTTATTGACAGTAAAGTATATGAAAATACTTCCATTGGTATCTTGGCTTTGTAGGAAATCCTTCATCTCTAGAGGTGCTTTTGTGATTTGGAAGGGCTTTCTCCATACTCTTCCGTGGCTGGGAGGTGGACTCATCTAGAAGGTTGGAAATGGGAGGGCCATACGACTGGGACTGGATTCGATCACGGGTCAGGGTTCATCATTCCTCCTTCCACTTGACCTACGTGATTACCTAGAGGGCTATGGTATTAGTACTCTAGATCAAGCCAGAAACCTTACCACATTTGCTCAAAATTATTGGTTCTCAGCAGCAGACTTAGATTTGGATGGTGATTGGAAGACCCTTTGGGAGAATTATATAGCTGGGATGGAGTATGGAAGGATTCGTCTTTCTAAAAATTGTGATTCTTTATTATGGTCTCATTATCAATATGTGGGCATTCTTACTACTGCATAGGGATATGAATGTATTGTCTCCTCTTTTTGCTCGGTGGGATAGTCCCAGGTCCTAGATTTACTTTGGAATCTAAAAATCCCAAAAAAAGTTTGCTGCTTTATTTGGTTGATGTTAAGGAATCAGATTTTGACCTGGGATCAACTTCAACGTCGTGGTAGACAGGGTCCGAGTCTATGTGTACTATGCTGTAAGGGTGAAGATACAACTCAGCATCTCTTCATGGACCGTTCCTTCTCCAGAAGCATTTATTCCATTTTTGTTGACCACTATAAGCTTCCCTTTGTTCAGAACTGTACTGTCATTTCTTTTTTGGATTTTTGGTTCAGAGGTATCTCTGTTTTCTGATACTTCAGATATTTTCCTCTTTTCTTTTTCTGGTGTATCTGGAAACAAAGAAATAGATGCATTTTTGACAATAAAAAACCCTCTACTTGTGCTCTTCTAAAACAAATTGAGGATCTCATTCATTTGTATCCGGTCCCACAAAAAAAGAGAAGTATGAGGCTTGTTGGTCCAGGTCCATTGATCAGTTACCCATGTGGATTTTTTGATGGGGCAGCTGCAGAGAATATTGGAGGTACTGGATTTGTGATACTTATGGATGCTTCTTATTCCACCAAATTTTCTTTGGGCTGTGGCAGAAGTACAAACACTAGAGCTTACCTTCTGGCTCTCTGGGCCATCCTTATGGTGAGCAAATAGATGGGGATCCCATTAATTACTATTTTTGGTGACTCTCTTGTCATTATTTCCTGGGTCAACAGATTAGCAACATTAAATGTACCATCTCTGAGTCATTGGTGTGATGAGATTCTTTCTTTGCTTCAATATATCCATCCGGTGACCATTAAACACATTTATCATGAGCATAACCAGCAGGCTGATGGTCTCTCCAAGTAGGCTTTGTTGTTGGACCCGGGTCTCGGGCACTTTACTGAAACTTTGGATGGTGTGATCATTGATCATGGGAATTATAAACTTTTCTAGTTTGTGCTGAGTAATTTGCTCATGTTTATTTTGGCACTTATTTTCATGTTGATTTGAATTAGTTCTTAGCTGACATTGAAGAGACTCTCAGCCTTCTTTTTTTGCTCAGGACTAGTTTGTTTGGTGGTCTGCCTCGATCCTTTCTCAGCATTTTCTGACCTGTTTATCAGGAATGATGAGAAAGTCTGTCCAAGACAGACTTCACGCTTCTCCGTCTCCCTGATTTTGACTGTTTGGAGGTGTCTTTGATATTTTAGTTTTTAGTGGGATCCACATATCAGTTTGCTCATGTTAAAGCCTGAAATCCCTCCGTTGGTTGTATGTATATGATGTCCTTTGATTCAAATATGAATAACAAGGTCTGGTATTTTTTCTTCTGAAAAAGAGAAGCACCCTTCTTTCTATCTATGGCCATTGTACTTTAGCCTTTCAACGTTGTCAAGATTGAGACGATATGTTATGCATATGCATCACATATAACACTGCAATTTATGCCAATATATGTCTATACAAAACCTGGAGGTTCTCCTTTAATGGACTATCTCCTTCAAAGAACATATCTCCTTTAAGTGGTTTTTAGTTTTCCCATGAATGATTTTGTGATGTTGTAGATGATTTTAGTTTTAGAGTGGATGTTTTAACCTCTGTGCTACTCTGAAGTGCATAAGCCAGCACTTCAGAGGCATATTTCCCAGTGGTGGTGAAGAGCGGACATTTCCAGATCTGGCTAGTTAGCACGTTAAATACATTTATATCAGTCTGTAATATTTGTTGATTTATTCCTTTTAGCTTGTCTTGATGATGCTTGTTTTCCCATATTAATTTTCAACCCTAAGGAAACGCTAACTTGTTTTCCCATACTAATTTTCAACCCTAAGGCAACCCTAAGGAATACAATTGATCAGCTTCATAGGAATACTGGACAAACATTCAAAGGTAACACCCCTAATCTAGGAATCTTGATTACATCCACATCACTAACCTTCAACAGACTGAGAATTCAAGTCTAATACTGAAGTAGCTAATCCAAAGAAGCAATAAATAAGAGAGATCAGTAATATGAGGGGATCATCCACCTCAATCATCCAAAGGATGTCAATAGCAATAGCAGATAAAAGACTCAAGTGCTAAGGGCTAGAAAAGCTGGAAAGTTCCCTTACCAGTACATTCACCATCAGTGAATTCAGTAAACCGAAAATGGCCTGAGGCCAAGGTTAATGCTTCTTTAGATAAGCTATCAGCCTTAGTATTGTGTTCTCTGAAAATGTGAACTGCTTTTAGCTGGATGAAGTAAGGTTCCAAGATGTAGGTACAATTATCAAAATAGTTTATTTAGTCAAACTCGAAGGTTGGCTGGAGTGGAATAATGAGTACGAGCCTTCTCCTAAGGCCGGGTTTAATGGTCGTGCTGCGAACACACCTAGCAGTTCTTCATCTGGTGGAGAAACCAGAACCCTACTCTCGGTTCCAGCTGTCTAATTTTCCAGCGTGTTTTGCACTGTGTCCGGGGACGATATACCGGTAATTTCCGGTGAGGAGAAGATGTTGAGCTCTTGCTGCCACGGGTCAATAGAGTTGTCTGCCATGTCTACCGGACTTACTCCCAAATTCACAAAAACCTCCAAATTGAACTGAACTGTCCAAAACGAAACGAGTCGCGACAATGTCCAAATACACTTGTCATTTTTTATTATATATTATTATATATTATATGTATTTTATTATTATTTTATATTATATGTATTTTATTTTTATTATATGTTATTTTATATTATATAAATTGCCATAATAGTATTAGGATATTTTTATTGGCTTCTTTTGATTTAAAGTTGAACTGCCTAAAAGTGCACAGATCTCATCTAGGACCCTTTAAGATTCATAATAACAACTATTGTTATAGGATTTTATTCTCCAAAAGAAACACCAAAACCATACATCATAACACTATTTGGAGTAAAACACAACTTGCTTTGTGATGCAAGAGCATAGGCTCATGGAAACGAATTCATCCATGGCTTGATCAAAGTCATATGAATTGAGAGACCTAGGGTCTCAACACTTGTAAATTATTTTATCTTGATTAAAAATTGAATAATTTGGAAGAGGACACTTGTCCTTTCCACTTGTAAATGTTTGGATAAGAGTTGTTAGTTTGTCAGTGAGTCACTGATGACTCGTAGGGGTCAGTTGAGTTTATTAAGGACTCTGTTCCTTAATTATAGGATCTGTAAACAAAATTAGAATAGAACTGGAGGTTTATTTAATGCAGATCCAAATCATTTAGTTAGGTAGCTTAGGTTAGCTCGAGGAGATTTTTGTTGGCTGATTTTGAGGTGAGGCAACTCGCAGAAGCTTGGGTAGCTTGAGAAGGACAAAGAGGGAAGAGAGAAACTAAGGGTTTGCCTGAAATTCACTTTCTGAACAGGGTTTTTGTAAAACTAAGGTCTGCATAGAGTAATGGCAGTTGGTGCCTGCATCACCTGCCAAGCATGTAATATCTCTCATGAAATGGACCAGCTCAATGAGTAACCTTCAAGCATGTAATATCTCTCATGAAATGGTGTATAAAATAGTGTAAGCATGCTTCAAATGATGCCTCAATGAGTAACATCCTATAGAGTGGATGTTTTAACCTCTATGCACCCACGTTGAGCTAATGCAAATCCAAAAGCTCTACACTCTGGCTAAAAACACAGTCTCCATTTTAATGCCAACACAGAGCATACGATGGCAAGGCAATGGGTTGTGGCACCATTGCTACAATGGCGTAGCTCATGGCATAACGCCCCAAGCTCTAGAAGCTTTCCCGAGTTAATTTACAAGCAATGAAATCAGAGTGTCATGCATACTCCCAAACCCAAACCATTATTAATGCACAGAATAAATCCCACAGGATGAAAGCCACGAGTCGAACCCAGTAAGTCAGCAATTCAAAACGCAGCATTAAATCTACTACACAGTCCCAAATCTTTACCTAGTATAATCTTTTATAAACGTCGAATGAAATCGTATATACCAAATCACATTGCAGTCCTTACATAAAAGCCAACGCGCAATGTATTTACACAGTGAGGCACGAAGCCTATTTTACAACAGTCAAACTATTAAAAATGTTAAATGGCAAAGTAGTGAGCTATGACACCATTACAAGTAATGGTGTAGCCACGGCCCAAAGATGCCAAACCTCCCAACAAGAGTCCATTAAAAACCAGAGCAAGCTACATTATAAACCCCGAAGGTAGAGTCAACAAGTGCCACATGAAACCCCAACCTAGTAAAGTTTTCCAACTCAGAAATGCCCAGAACGAGAGGAGGCAAGTAAATCTTGCTAGCATGCTTACCATGGCCGTGAAGAAGAAATCCCAAATCGATAGTGTAGCCTGTGCAAACCCTAGAGCATCTTCGCATTCACCTGCAGACAAACCAACAATGGCATGAAAAGCATGACCATGCCATGGAGAATACAACAAAGCAATGCATTTTTACACATAGTCGGTCTAGCTTACCTGCAAATTGATGGGGTCATCTCCCTTCTCCAAATGCACAGAGGCCACACTAAACCAAAATGCCAAAAAACATATTGCACAAGCAGTTGGTGACCATTAACGCATGCACAAACCTTCAGCTAGTGACCATTAACACATGCACAAACCCTCACCATAGTTTATGGAATCAACATTATTCCATATACCAACCAAGTCATATGTTAAACCCTCTATCCTATGGTTTCACCACCCTTTAAATATCAGCACAGACTTAGTACTTAGGACATGGTATTTATACCATAGTCTCCCAACCTTATGGTATGAGCAATCCTTAACGCTATCATATAGTATTTACAATGTTTATCAAGACTGTGCAAAACTAGAGAAATTGCGTAATTACATCTATAGATGCGCTACAAAATGAATGATCACTATAATAGCGACTCACAAATACGAGAGGGGGTGAGGCGCGAAATCCCTATTCTAAGTTCATGACCCGAACAACGAGTTTCTCATTTGTAAGGTAAGAAGGTTTGTAAATTGAATCCCTGAATAACCCACTAAATGAGGAAGGGTCTATCTGCATTCAAGCTTGTCCCACAAAGGAGCAAACATCACAGCGCACACAAAAAACCCTTGTCACCCAAAAACCCTTGTCACAAAAAACATTATATATTATATGTTTTTTATTTTTATTATATATTATTTTATATTATATGTATTTTATTTTTATTATATGTTATTTTATATTATATAAATTGCCATAATAGTATTAGGATATTTTTATTATATCCTAACTTGAATAAAGAACCTTCACATTAATGAGGGAAGAACCATCTTGTGAGCATGGCGGTGATGATGATGATGATGATGTTGATGATGATGATTATGATTATGATGTTCATGTCGATGATGACGATGTTGTTGATGATGATGTTGATGATGTTGTTGTTGATGATGATGATGTTGACGACAACGATGACAATGATGATGATGATGAGCTTGATGATGATGATGATGATTATCATCTTCATGAGGATGACGATGAAAATAATGACGACGACGATGAAGATGACGACGACGACAACGACGACGACGATGATGACAATGATGATGAAGATTATGATGTTGATGTCGACGATGACAATGATGATGATGACAATGATGATGTTGATCGTGACAACAATGATGATGAAGATGATGATGGTGGTGATGATGAAGACGACAACAATGATGATGATGTCGACGATGACAATGATGATGATGAAGACGATGACAATGATTATGATGATGATGAAGACGATGAGAATGATGATGATGATGACAATAATGATGTTGACGATGACAATGATGATGATGATGATGACGATGACGATGATGATGATGCCGATAAAGACGATGATTATGATTATGATGATGATCATGATTATGATGATCATGATGATCTCGATGATGAGTATCATCATCATGAGGAAGACGACGATGATTGTGAAGATGATGCGCCATTTGTATCATCATCTGTGTCAACATTGTAAGGATTGGCCATATCATCATCGTCATCATCATCAGTTACGCTCATCGTGTCATCGTCGGAATAATATTCAATGGCATTGTCTGCTACATCATCTGATTCAACTATTCCTTGGACATCTTCTGTTGGATCATCATCATTAGCTAACTCAAGTTGATCATGCTCTTCATCATCATATTCTTCTTCCAGAGAACCCTCTTCATTACCATCATCTAGGTTATACTTTACCAGCCTTCCCCTTGGATTGTGTCTCACAACAAACGACCAACCCGCTTTACCTGGATCCTCTCAGTAAAATACTTGTTCACATTGGCTTGGAAGAACATAGGGCTTTGTTCCTGGCTTAAACAACCTTGTGTTTACCATGGTAAATCCATTATCATGTTCAATAATAGTTCTATTGGGATCACATTGATTCAATCGTAACCTATACCTTTTGACAACGAATAGAACTACCTTAAAGGATTTAAAGTCACACTGTATAATATCTTCCAAATACCCATAGTATCGATTTTTTGAGACTTCTGGATGTTTGTCAGTTCTAGATGAAACATTGGTAACCTCAAAGACATCTGAAACCCCAGAATCTGATGTTTTCTTTGTTTCATCCAGTTTTTTGATCCGATATCTACCTCCATTGCAGACCATAGCCTTATGGTGTTTTACCTGCAATAAGCAATACACGAAAAAATTACACAACCAATCAGTCCTTATGCAACAATACATGGAAAAAAAGAACATGTACGTTAATAAGTATCAAACAAAATAAAAGATTTAGAGGGATATTTGATTAATTATATACTTGCCATTTTATCTTTTACACCATATGCCAAATCGATTTCCCTTTCTATTAGATTGTTATCTCCATTGCGTTGTGCTTCTTTTACCAATGAAGCTACACCTTCCCATGATATTCCATGACCCGATTGTGCACATCGTTCAATCCATACCTTCATCCAGTCAAGATTGTTTGTGGTGTATAAATGAATTGCATCCCATTCTCGACCAACTGTTTCATAGAACCCTCCGGATGTGCTAGTTGTCTCACCAAACCCTTCATAAATTTCAAGTGCCTCTCAACCATCCACATGGACCTTGAGTGCACAGGTCCACACAACTCAATCTCCTCAACTTGCAGGTGTATGAGGTAGTGTTCCTGTGCATTGAAAAATGCCGATGGTAGATGCTTCTGCATTTCACACATGAGACCATAAAATTTAAAAGTATGGGACCATAAAATTTAAAATCATGTAAACCTTAATTTATTTTGGGTTCACGGACGTCGAAGATCCAACATTTAGGTGTCGAATAACCGCCACTACGGGAGTCGGACATCCGACGCCTATTCGGCACTGATGTGTCGGGTAACCGCCACTACAAGCGTCAGAATTCTGACTCCAGTGTGTCTGATAATCGACGTCGCTAGAAATATTTTGTTGTCGGCATTCTATAGATTGATTGTTGTCCGACACATCCGTGCAAGATGTTAGATGACATCGGATTTCAGGTTCAAATTCTGTAGTGCTTTGTGAGTCTCCCCAATAAAACATGAAGTTCCTCTTATGCAACCTACACACCAAAACTATGGATCACATCAATGTCACTTGTCCCATACACCTATCTCAAGTGAAACTCCCATGTCCTTCCATAAATAATGAAGGGATCATATAACCACCATAGATTCCTCTATTGCTCCTCACAAGAATGAACACTGACTGGTATGATTTTGCCCCAATATGTATCCATCACTTTCATACATCTATCCACCAAATACATGGATGCATATACTCATCTATTGGCTGGTCCATAAAGACAATGCTCATCTTCCTCCTCCATGACTAAGCCTCTCCCCCATTGGGTCAGCACATGATTCTCCTCATGCAAAACAAGTACTTGGTCAACATTATTCATGTCAATTTTCTCCTCAAGCACCTGCAAATATGAAATATCCTCATGCTCAACCCTCACATGAGGCTCCTCCATCACATCATGTGTGAAATCATCCATGTGTAATTGGTTTTCCGAAGTGTAGGAGGAAGAGTGTATTCTTTCCATCTCCCTAGGAAGTTGTCCAACCTACATCTTTGATTCTTGAAGTTCCCTTTGAGTGCTCTTCAAATAATCATGGGTGGTCTCTAGCTCATGAGTGAGCCTGCTGACTTCATCTTCTTCTTCCTACAGTGCATTATGGTACATACCAAAAATCCTAAGAAGGTAATCTCTGTAGCAAGGATTTGTCCTTACTACAGGGGCAGGAATGGCTCCCTTCTGTCTACAGGACAGAAAGGTAGGTTCCTGGGTGTGAAAATGATGAAAAGAAAGCAGAAATACAACTAGACAGAAATAAAATAAAGACCAAAAAGAAGAGAAATGATGGAGAACCCCTCTGCAAACAATGGGTTAGGGTTTCACTTCCAATAACCTGCAAACAATATGTTAGAAACCGGAATACCTGCAAAACAAGTTAGGCAATAAACCTGCAAATAAACCATGGATTAGAAAGTAAAGAAATCATTAAGCAAATACAGCAAATAACAAGCTATACCTTCTCTTTGGGTGGAATGGGCCACCATGCCCTGGCTTGAAGAAGCACCTCTCTCTTGGATGGGGGAGCTATGGCTCAATGGAGATGAAGGAGAGGGAGTGTGGGTGGCTTGAGAGACAAAGGGTCTTAAGGCATCCACGGGCAGCATAACAGTATGCAAGGGAGAAGTGTTTTGAGAGTGACCCCCACCCTCCGTTATAGCTTTTTTGGGGTTTTAGGCTTTTAAGCCCTTGGTCCAGGATTTAGCCCCATTTTTTGGGCTTTTAGCCCCTTTCACCCTAATTTTAGATAATTTTAGGGTTTTAGCCCCTTTTTGGGGGCTTTAGCTCCTAGGAGAGTATTTTAGGCTCCTTTTTGGGGTTTTTAAGCCCTTTTCTTCATCCTTAAGCATTTTTGAGGGTGTGGGGGTCTAATGGAGGGTCATGAAGTGGTATCCTTGGGTGGTGTAGGTCATGGACAGCTTAGTGAGGGATTTTTTGGGTTAATATATTTCCCCCTGATGTGTGAGGGCAGGAGCTCATCGTATGACCGAAGGACATGATAGGATTTGCTGCGGTGAGGTGGTGCTTCCGGGGTTGGGGCATGGTGGCTTTTGGTTTTTGTATTAATATGGTTCCCATCAATGGGTGAGATACAAATAATGTGTGACATGTATATGGACGAGGCGGGCATCCCCATGCTCATGACAATGTCAAAAGAATAATTTGATCTATGCTCTAAAATACAAGAGCCGATCATATACAACTGATGATACAATAATGATTGCCTCAATGTGAGGCTGAATACAATACTGATCTGGTACATTGGACCCATGGCATTCTCATGGAATACTATATCTTCATGACTGACGGTTTGCTGGATCTGGGATGGTACATAGCTGTGTGGACTCACTGATTGAGAGTCAGAGTCTCTGTGGTTCAAGTATGCTGCATCAATCATAAAGGTATATCAAAGCATTGTTGGGGCTTCTGAACACTGTCTCCAATGCAACTCGAAAATCACAAGGGACATAACCTATTTAGGTCCCTCGAATAGACTCATCAATGTGCTAGAGTCAGGTGACATCTGGGGTCTTCGACCAAGTATTATGCGGACCAAACCTTGTACGAATCTCAACAGTGCGATGATGTAGCTGGGGTCGAGCACGTGAGAAACAACCATACCGAGAGGCACCAAGGAATCCTCTCAAGTGGTCCAAGGAACTCATCAATGAGGTTAATGAAACCAAGATACAGGGACCTCTGGGTCTATCCTCTGGAGTATATGTGTTGTCGTCGACAGAGGGAGACCTGCCCCTAGTCAAGGCAATGATGTTTCCTTGACCAGAAGCGCGAGGGAAATAACTGAAAGGTGTGAGACAATCTGCAGACTGACCCACTGAAATGGGGGGGGAGGGGGAGGGAAATAATTGAATAGGGGCAGGGGGAGTATGACGGCATGGCGGACCAGACAACAAATGAAACTAACTCATGGGAATGTGATCATAACTGTAATACCGAGAATGTCACTGCAGATGGGAAATGCTTGGAGGAGGTGGACACTTTTGATATTGATGGGATCTAAGGAAGACACATTACAGAGTACTCTGAACAAAGGTGACCTAAAGGGGGAATGCTGCAAAAATGATTTCTGTGGGGTAGTGTCTAGGGACACCGTTATGGTACGATCTCGTGGATTTTTGGTGAGCCCGAGAAGGTAGATGCTCGATGGTGCTTTCAATTTTAGAGAGTTTGAAAGCGCGAAGAAGACTCCAATGGGGGCTCTTTTTCATTGGTAGTCTCCTGTGCCTGAAAAAAGGATAAAAGTATACATAGGAGAGCTTTCCCATCCTGTAGGGGATGAGAGACTTCTTTACCATTGGTAGTCCAATCAAGCCAGAAAAGGTTAAACCTATACTGACTGGACAGTCATTCAGATACTTTTATGAGCATGAACGAAACCAAGTTTGCTCAGCAATCTTTTCTTGATGAGAAGGCTGGAAAAGAGCTTAACGACAACCCGTGGTGAGCTTTTTTGTAAAATGCGGCCCCTCTACCCGAGAAAGCATAAAAGTATGCAGAGGAGAATGGTCTTGGCTTGAGTGTGCCAAGGAAGTCCTTTTCAATTGATTGTCTACATGTTCCGCAAAAGGAGGTAAACGAGACGATGCAGACACCCTTTCCTATACTTTAGCGAGCGAGAAAGGAAGCAGCTGCTCTCGACTATCTTTTCATTGTTTTAAGGAGTCATAAAAGAGCTTAAATGAAACTCCAGTGTGGTCAATCGATTGTGGTGCCACAGGAGGTGCCCCATGTCGAGACGGTGGACAGTGGTCCAAAGATCATCCGTGCAGTATGGACGAAGCAGAAGGCTCTCAAACATACCAATATATGCACGGGATAGCTCGCGGCAGAGGCTCGCGAGTCGGTGCGGCAGAGGCATGCAAATCGAGGTGGCTCTCGGACAGAGGTCAGGAGAGCACGTGTGTGTGTTGCAGCGGACCAACTTGACTACATGTGATGTGAGTGCAAGTCCGGGGGTAGCTCTATGCCAAATACATGCAAGAAAAATAAATCGTTTTGTGGACAATGGTCCAGAGATCCGCGTAAGGTGCGGTGAATGGAAAAGACAACTATGTGTTAAAATACAAAATAAAAGTAAAAATGGCATTCCTTAACGAGCGGTGGCCCGAACACTCACATGAGTAGCGGTCGGGAAGTGTGATACAAGTACAGGTCCGTAGACACTTGCATCGTCGTGTCATGGCTCGTAAATCGAGGTGACTGGTGGGAAATGGTCCCGAAATTAATCTATTAAACATGAGACGATGGTCTCATAAGGAGATGGAAATTTGGGCCCGGAGGTGTGAAAGGTGTCTCGAATAGGCTTCGGGTGACTTTGAATTAGCAGCTGATGGTGCTGCCCCTGATTTGTGGTGAAAAATGTTGAAAAATAAGAAAAGAAAATGAAGTGACTCATTGGTGATGTTAAGCGTAAAATTTCTTAAGGTAGATCTTGTTGCGGGGGTTCTCCAAGAGTTGTCCATTAGAGTCAATGAAGAGGCATGCCCCCTTGCTGAGACAAAGGTTGTTGGGCAAGGCATGGTGACAGAATTTGGTCTTTTATGGGAAGAACCGATTCCACACTATGGTTTAAATGGAATGGGGTAAAACCGAAGGCGGTCTTACATATATCTCCGTCATCGCGTAAGTGGTGTCGGGATAGATCAGGTGGATCTTCCACAACCGACGAGATGGAAGGGAAACTGGTGCTAGAGATCAGGTAAATGGTATTGGTTGTGGTTTTGGTGGCCTTGCCCCCAGTCTCTGTTGGAGGAAGAGGGGCACGCCTAGAGACGGGAGGAGTCTTTGATGGACCTGGAGGTAGGTGCAACATCATCTCAATTGGTTTGACAGGATTCAACACATCTTGGGGCCTCAGAGGTAGGATAGGTGGTTTAAGGTACCACATAGGATCTCCCAGTGTGAAATACTGTAGATTGCGGGTTGCCAAGATAGACTTGCTCATGATCTCGGATGGTAGGAAAAGGAAAACGAAAAGATCAAGAACAAGGATCCTGTTGATTGGTAATGAACCCCACTGTTTCCCTGATAAATGAGGTTGAGGTTGCAACTGAGGTTATGACTATGGTCGGGGAAACAATGGAAGAGACAAGTCTGATGGACCGTTGGTGATGGTGGAGACAATAGGGTCAGTTGAATTGGACATCATGTAAATGGACATGGTGTTCAAAGAAGGAGGTGGGGGGTGAACTTCTTCGATCAGGGTGATCTCAGATTCAAGGGAATGCTGTCGAAGGTTGGCTAGAGCCATTCAATACTCGGACAAGTCTTGGAAATGGTGAGAATAATGTCCATACAAACTGCAGAGGGCACAAGCATGGTTTGTTCTCAATGCCTTGTTTCTGACTATCGACGCGGTTGGGAATTCAACCATGGGGATGTTTTCGTTTGTATCCGTGGCATCTAAATGCGCATAGATCATTGGGATTTCAGGGCAAATCTGAGTTGGATGGCCCTATTGCTTGTAGATGGTGCAAGGCGGGACTTGTTGCGGCTCTGCGGTGGCTTTGGAGTTCTTACCCCTATCCCTTTTCGAGTGGGGCGGGGCAGGTGCGGGTGCGGCGGTTGGCTTTTGTGGATCGAGTGGATGGTGAGACTCGACCGCGATGGGTTGCACCGGGGTTAAGACAACCTGGGGAATTGCCGGTTGAGCTGGTGGATCGAGATACCATACTGGAATTCCCAATGTGAAGTTAGGTAGGATTAAGGTGGCCATTACCGGCTTGCTCATGATCCCAGGTGGGGGAAAGAGGAAGGGAATTGTATGGATTGGTGATGAGCCCAGATAACTCCTTGTTGGTTGCATGTGGAGATGCGGTTGTGGTTGCGGCTGCGCGAAACACTACTGCTGCGGGTGATGTTGTGGCTGTTGTTGGTGTTTCAGCTGCGAACGATGTTGTGGTTGTGGTTGGGGCTGCGACTGTGGTTTTCGTTTGGGTGCAACGGTGCTGGATGAGACCATGCATAAGTGCATAGTTTCATTTTGTGTCGGTGGTGGTGACACTAACAAGAAAGGAGCTGCCATGGTGATATCGGCAAAAAACCCAAGGCCCGCATTCAACAATGGGGAGGCTGGTGTGTTGTCAACCATAGTGTTGATTGGAGGGACGACATTAGTGTGTGGGGTCGCCCCTTGTGGCTCAATGGTGGTGATGGTAGGGATAACGTTGGCAGGTGCCGTTAACCCTTGCGGATCATGCTAAGTGAGCTGATCAACCATCACAATCTTCCCTTCGTGGGGGAACATCATGAGACGGAAGACAGTTGATGCGACTACTCTCATGGCATACATATAACTTCTTTCGAGGAGAAGGTTATAGTCCAGTTGAGCATTGACGACCTCTATGTTGATCAGCACTATCTCCCCGGCTAATGTGATGGGGACATGGGGGAGGATTCCTTGGGCTTTAGTGGGATTTCCATCATAATCCCACGGAGTTGTGGAGGACGGTTGCAGAATTGGTGATCCAAGTTTCTGCCAAACCAAGGTAGACATAATGCACGTGGATGCCCCCTCATCCACTATGCACCAGTGCACAACCAAATTCCGGATGGACACCAGGATTTGAAAGGCGATGGTCGATGGCATGTGTGGTGCTCCATTCTCCATGTTGAATGCGATAAACTTAGAGTCGGAGGGGTCTACTGCCCCAAGGGCGGCTAGTAACGCTTTTCGCTACGTTGGGCACGTTTGAGTACCTCCAGAGCGGACATGGCCATTGGTGTTTGGGCCAAATCATCCACAATGCTATAGCTGACAGCAGCTCTAGCTGTGGTGTTGTTGGCCACTCGGCGTATGGGGGGGCGGGGGAAAGGGGGTAACTGGAGAGGTGCATTGAACGATTTGGACGTAGATGTTGCTGATGTGTCAGTGGGTTCGGTGGTGGTTCCGTACTGATTCCGTCTGGTTTGCAGGTTGACCTCTTCAATCATCATGGCTAGTAGGTGGTGGACACCTATTTTGGCCATGGGAGGTGCCCCCAGAGCGTTGGGATTGGGTTGGGGAGGGGGTGCAGTTGCCACCAGTCCTTGGACTAGTAATGGGTTTTGAAGCACCATAGGAGGAGGTCCTTGTGGTGTCGAGTTGGGTTGGGCTTGGTTCGTAGTGTTGATGGCCTATTGAACCTTGTTTCGAATGGCCTGCTTAGCGCGACCCATGAGGGGACAGTTGAATGTGTAGTGCCCATAGACCTCACAGAGTGTGCATGGTTGGTTTGTGCGCAACGGGGCGTTGCATCTTGGTGCATTTGGTCGTGGGGGGTTTTGGCCTGACTGGTTTTCGGCGGCATTGTTGGGAGGGTTTGGTTGTTGACCACCTCCCTGTGGTTGGTTATTGCCTTGGTTCCGGGGCCGATTATTTCTAGCTTTCCCTTATTGATTGTTGGGGGCAGGTTGGTTGGGATGGTTTTGTTGTGCGAACACTTGTCCCAACAAAGCAGGTGGAGCGGGGGCTAGGGCTTGAATTGCTTGCACTGGTGGTGCGTAGTAGATTTGTGGGGGTGGAAATGCCATGAATGTGGGCATTTGCCCCACGTATTGCCGTGTTGGCCAAGCCATGGCTTGAGCCTGTTGCGGTGGCACAGGCTGTGCATAGGAAGTTGTTGCTCCGAATTGGGACATCATTTTGGCATAGTTCGGATTTTGGTTGTGGTAAGCAACACGAGCAGTGTTGCTTGGTTGTGGTGTAATGGCAGGTGGTGTCGGATGGTGCTGCGGCTATTGGGAGACCAAGCCTATGATGTCATCCACTGCATGAGATGCCCCCGGTGCGTCGCGGTAGGAGGTGCCTGCGCGGGGAGCGTTTGGGATGACGGTGTACATGTATCCAGAATGAGCATAGATAAGGTCAAACTATTGAGCTTTCAGTATGGCCTCTTCTTCGAATTGGGGACATTCGGATGCGACGTCCTTTGCTATGGGTGGGGGCAAGGTCTTAAGGAACCAATCCAAGAAGATCCTGTCATCAAGTTGGATTTTACATAGGCTATGGCGTTACCGCCACTCATGGATATGGTCAGTTATATGAGTGGCAGTGATCTAACAGCAGGATAGCAGGATCTCCACCCCCTCGTCATATCTGACAGGGAGTTGAAAATACTGTAGGAACATGAAAGCTAGGGAGTTGAAGTTCGGGTATTTGGCCTGCGGTAGCTCAATGTACCATTTGGTCATGGCACCTATAAGGGTGCATTGGAATAGCCTCAACCTGATGGAATCGTCTACGATGCTGTTGGATGAGCACCATAGATGGAATGTCATAATGTGGTTTTGGGGACATTCCCCTGCCTTGCCTTCAAACTTGGGGATGTCTGATGGCATCGTAGTTGGCATTGGAGGCCAAAAAGATTGATGGCGGATGGGGTCGTTTGTTAACTGTGACAAATCAGGTAAGTTAAGATGAGCCATGAAAGGTAGGTTTGACCCCAAGTTGATGTGGGATGGAGCTGTGATGGTGGTGGGATTTGCAGGTGCATAATGCATCTGCACAGCTGGGGGTACTTGCAGTGGCACCATTGTGGATGGGCCAATGCCCCCAAGTGTTGTGGGGGGGATAGTATGGGTGGCAAGGACATTGTCCCCATGTATGATAGTAGGGGAAACATAAGTGGAAGATCCACTACCCCCCTGTGTGGCAGGAGGGGCAGTGCATGTGGAAGGGCCACCGTCCCCTTGCGTTGCAAGTGGGCCAGCTTGGCTGGTCACTATAGGTGGTGGCAACCGATTGATGAAAGTTTGCATGACTATGCTTGGGCCACCTGCAGTGTTGTTGGTGACAAGTTGTGGTGTGGACATGGGTCCACTTGCTATGGCTATGCCAAAAAATGGATCCGAATTTACACTAGCCATGGGGCTTGATGGTGCTGTGTGGAGGTCTGGTTAAGACTGATATGGGTCTGAATCTGAATCAGAGGTTGTGTGGCCTTCTGATGGTGTGTGAGGTCATCGAGAATAGGCTCGACGATGTCAGTTCAACGTTCCGAATGGTGGTGGTTCGCCTCTTAGGCATGAGGAAGAGCGTGGGGGATCAATTCTGTTAGATGTTTATCAAACCGATGGGAATGATGTTTGGACCCCGGTTTCAATGGCTTCCTATTGGCTATTGGTGGTCAATCGGCCACCAATACTGCTAGAAGACAGCGCTTGGATTTTTCCTCACAGGTGTTTCTACTCAATCGGAAGGGGTCATTGCCCATTTTGCTTGGCAATTCCTCTCAACGGCTAGCTACTTTGGGGATCTTGTGGTACTCCTCACAATGAGTTTCTAGGCAGAGCCCAAATACTTCCCATAGTTGAAGTAGTCAGGGACTTATGTCCTCAAAGACTGCAGATTGTTTGAACTTAGTGTAAATTGATAGATTTTAAAGCTCTCTCAGCGTCATGAACTGAGTTGGGTTGATCACTTGGTATGGTGTATTTATTTGTATGTCTTTCTGGTATTTGGTAGCTGCAAATGGTTTATGACTTCATCATATTGTGGTAGAGTTCATGTCATTATGTATGCAAGTATTGAATAATCAGAAATTTGTAAATAGATACAGTTTTTAACCCTGAATGCTGATGGCCTAACTAGATGACTACCTCACATTGATATTCCTCTTCAACCAAGAGAAGGTGCCAGGATGTCAACACAATGGGACTAATCCCATCCGTAGATCCACAGGTCACCTCCCGGATGCAAGGTTGGTCAACAAGGAGGACGCTTAGCGCCGTGAGAAGCCCTCCTTCTCTACCCCTCTAACTTCCAGGTCATCCGGTTTTAATGGTTTAGAACAATATTCAATGAAGGGCCTAGGTCTATACGAGCTTGCCCTTCGTCGTATCCCAGAATACCCCAGAGGGTGATGATTGGGTAGAGGAGGAAGGGTAAGCAAGACAGTTAGTTTTAGGTTGATTTTAGTTAAGCTGCATTCATTTAATTAAGCCATTAAAATTTACTTTGAATTTACACTTTGTTTGTTGATGCAATTACAGGAAATTAAAATAGAAACTGAAATTAAACTAGTATGCTGGACAAAGGCGGCTGAGCCGCACTGACAGCCCCTATTAAATTGAAATTGAACCTCTGATTGACATACCGCACATTTCTGATCAAATTTGGCGAGGGGGTCACACATATTTCATAGACAGTCGCGGTCTGTGTTTCTGAGTGAAGTCACACCTTTCGGGGGATTAAGTGCACCCTGGGCGCGCCTGTTAGGCCAAAAAGTGCACCCTCCTCCCCTGTTTAGGCCCGATAAGTGCGACCTACCCCGGATTTGGGTTTTTTCTGATCCTAAGTCAGATTCGACCGATAGTAACCTGTACTATGGTTAAAATGACTCAGATTTTCCTAGCAGAGGCTTCAGCAACACTAATAACTGGAAATAAACTAGATCTAAACTGGATTTGACATGAAATTTTTAAAACTAGGGAAAAAATTAAAAAACTTGAAATTTTAAAAATCTGGACCAGGGATCCTGTGGGATCGACTTGGTATGGTCGCCAGTTCCGTAGCAGGGATTTCTCCTTGCTACAGGGGCAGGAATGGCTCCCTTTTGTCTATAGGACAGAAGGGTAGGTTCTTGCGTGTGAAAATGCTAAAAAGAAATCGGAAATACAACTAGACAGAAATAAAATAAAGACCAGAAAGAAGAGAAATGATGGAGAACCCCTTTGCAAACAATGGGTTAGGGTTCCGCTTCCAATAACCTACAAACAATATGTTAGAAACCGACAATGGCTTATGCATATAAATTTTGAATTTGAATTAACATGTGTATCCCATAAATTTTACTATCAAACCATTGTAAGGTGCCCAATCAGGTCTGGCGTATTACCACTATAATTTTCCCAATCCAAAATCATAATTATCAATCCCAATGCAACCCCAAAGAATTATTGGATTCAAAACTAAGAGCGCTAGTTCAAATCTGCCTTCACAAAACACCGGGTTTCCAACTCTTTCCAAACACCTCATAACATAATCAAATCTTTCCCAAATAGATTCAAATCGAACCTAAAAATACAAAACACACCCAACCTTACCACTGACAAACTCCAAAGAGTATTTATGGAATCTTTGAATACTTTACATAGAGATTTATAACAGAGGGCCTGTTAGCATGATTGTACAAATTGACCCACTGGTAAAATGATCATATCTCGGGCATAAATAAACCTTTTTCGATGAATAAAAAGTGCATCCAATTGGAAATAGGGCTATGAATGCAATGGATAGGTATACGAACCCAAAAACACTCATAAATGGTTGAAACCGAAAGTAACTTTTGACCCTCAAAACCCTAGTGCAATATTTAGAACACCCACAATAATAAGACTTCCAAATCGACGCAAAATCCTTCCAAAGACCTTTGAACCAAGAAAAATAGCTTACTAAAATATACCAAAGACTCATATGAATGAATAATACCCACTCATTAATTTCACATAGCCATACATTCACAAATCTACACATAGATTTATATATCTACTTATAGTTTAACCAATGCTTGAATAATGGACAATATATGAAGAATAACACTATGATTTTCATTAATAATGGGGAATCTACAGAGATTAAATAAATGTATGCTATGGTATCTCAAAATACAAAATGATATCTGCTACAAAGAGAGAATGAATGGCTACAACAACACCATAGAGAAAAGAGGAGGATTTACTACTCTAGATGAGTGTTTTCCCTTCACTGTTGTGCCCTCTATCTACAAGATTTCACCTCCAACTCTTAGATATTCCCCCTACAACGTCCCATCCAATAAATATGGATTCTATATAGCCTTTAGAACATACCCCAAGAGACGTAGATAACAACATGTGCACCCTCCTTTGGTAGAAACCAATACAAACACCGTTGTCTCGAAACTCCACAACTTCACACTTTTACTGATTGGAACTTGAACACACCATCAAGAATTCTACCCCACTACTGTATATGAACATAAATACCTGCAATAAATATGTCTATAGAATTCTAAAAGTGATTTAACCTCTCAATCAATTTCCATGAAGCACGGTGAAGAGATATGGATGATATCCTCCTCTCTACTAGCTCGGGTGGAATCTTTCACCACCTAAACTAGTTTACAATTGCAAGGGGCACATATCCCAAGATTGAGAATTCACAAGATATCTTCTATTCAAAATCAAAATGTCTGAAATCCCTCTCCCTATAGAGTTCATTGGGCCCTTCCCCTTCCTTCTAGAATTCACTCAAAAAATATTAATAAAATATTAATTAATGATATTTTCATGAGAGAATGATTATTTGGGACCAAAACTCACTCTCTGATGTTATTTTTACCAAATGATACTTTACCTTATTTGGAAATTCAAATTAGAGAGGTCTGGTTTGATTTGACGACGTTACAACTCATGCAGGCCCACCTACCACCTCATGTGTCCTCCTTGGGGAGTTACACTTCTCTAGTGATCCTTCACTAGCTATTTTTAGGGCTTGCTACTTGTCATAAATTGTCATAATTTGTCATAGATCCATTTTTCCTATGAGAATCTCCCTCATTTGGTGGGAGTTACACCAAATGTGACTCTCTTGTCTATTTTAGAATGCCTCCTCATCATTCATGAGATTCCTCGGGAGTTACTACTCCACTAGTGTTCTCTTCTTGTCCATCTTGGTCTAATGTCACATTTACAAATTTAGGCATCATAGTTCATACATTTATGGTCCACAAGACCCCCCTTAATAAATTTTCACGAACCTTACAAGGTGACATAGCCATTGCTTCCCTAATCTAATGGAGTGTTCCATAGTAAAATATTTGGGGACATTACATAAAACATTGTTCATCTTTACTACATAACTTTTAATAGAAACCTTTAATTTTTTTTTGTTAAAAAAAACACTAGATATGGGCCTTGGCACCTTAGAAACATATGGGGCAGAAACCCTTATTATTATGACTCAAAAGAATCCATAGTATAAGGACAAATCTAGTGTCTTTGTTTATTACATTTTCCTTTGGAGCTCTTGGTCCATGTGTGGGACCATAAACCACCATAGAGACCATTGGTAGGGAATATTTGGTGTACAAGTAGGATATCATATGTCCATATTGACATTTTTAACACCATGGATAGTTCCAGGGTACCAAGTGTGTCTATAGGTCCATAGAATTAATTTTGGGGCTCTCAGGTCATATACAATGCCCCAAACCACCACACAAGCTCTATACATGAAATATTTAGTATATTAGTGATATATTCTTACCCTTTTTATGATTTACACATAGAGAACATTGAGGATTGTTATTATAATTGATACTATGGTATAGGGACAAAGGTGAAGGTATTAGGCCATAACATTTGTTTGCAAGCTTTATGGGTCATGTGTGGGCCCTTACCAATATTTTGGGATGCAAATTTTATATGGTGGTCATTTCAAGGTTTGGCACACTAGGGATGGTTATTGGGTCAAAATCTAGAGTCTTAAGCCATAGTAATGGCCTTCAGGTTCATTGGCCATGTGTAGTACAATGCCCTAGATGACCATGGTATAATATTGACTTCTAGGTTCTAAGGCCATATAATTTTCTCTATGTCTTAAGGGTCATGTTCGGTGCCTCAAATCACTACACAATCCCTACATAGAGAATACTTTACATATAAATGATATACTCACAATTTTGAGGAGGAACACCAAGCATGGCTATTGATATCCATGCCATGGTAGAGAGCCACAGTATAAGGTATTGGGCTATAGCATCTTTATATGATGCTCACATGCCATGGTAGTGTCATTTATGGCCCCCCAAGGAATCGTACATGCCCTACAGGTAATATTTGGCCTATGAGTTTGACACTGACATGGTGGTTATTTCAAAGTTTGGAATGTTAAGGTTGTTTCTTAGCAATGAGGGTATGCAATGACACTGAAATCCATGGCCTTATTCCATAATATCTATCTCCAAGGCTTATAGGTCATGCATGGGGGATTTGAACAACAATATAGGCCCTACAAAAGCAATATATGACACGAGAAATAACTAGTGTTACATTTTCAAGGCTTAACATGCTATAGGAATGCCTCCCATAGCCCAAGTCATGGTCCATGGTAAAAATCCAAATTCTAAATTAAGGCTCTAAAGACATACTAATTACCTCTAGGGAGCATGGCCCGTGCATGATAACCTAAACATTCACATCTGATATGTGTAGGGAATGTCTACCTTATATATATAACCTACCACTTTGCTTCTTAAATTTAAAATTAATTGATTCCATTAAAATAATTTTCATTCATAGATTAGTTAATATTTTTAATTGTTTCATATCTCTATTGAAAATTAGTGAGGAAAGAGTATTTCCGTTTATTTTATCCATTAAATTTTAGGTTGTTTTGAATTATTAAATAAAATGTTGAATTCAAGTGAAGTTTAAATTCAATAATATTATTCTAAATTCAGAATTTACAAAAAATGATGTAAAGTTAAATTTTATAACAATTCTATTTCACTAATTAAAACAGAAATGATAAAAAATCAATAAAAATATATTTGAATACCTTGTTAAATAATTTGAAAGAGAATTAACTTAAAAATATTAACATATAATTTATTTTGAATTAAATGCTCATTTTCATGGGGAACAAATTATGTTCCCCGTGAAAATGGTAGTAGTATTATTTTCTTTATATGCAATCCATTGGAAGATAAAAAAAAATCTATAGACTAAATTGCGTGCACTTTCATTTGAAGGATTACGGGGTACACTTTCTTATATGAGATAAATCCTAATTGATTTTTCAGAAGAAAATATAAGTTCCTTGTTATTTCATGGAAATAAAAGGTAACTTGTTACATTAGCAGTAAAGTCTATGCACATGGAAAGATCATAGCTACAACTATACATCCTCAACTGTCAGGTATCAACAAAGAAGAAGAGTATCCAGAATTCTAGAATATGGAGTATTAGTACCTTCATCCAATCCGCTTGGCATCATGATACAGGTATACTAGTCATGAATAGAAGGCTAATCCAAAGAAGCACAACTAGTAATTCATCAAAAGTGAGGGATCATCCACCTCCAACATCTAAAGGATGTTTATAGCTACCAAACTCAAAAGGCATCAAAATTGCTGATCAAAATGAAATGTTCTGAAGCTAAAATAGCTGAAGTGTACCACGCTCAGTACATTCACCTTCAGTGAATTCAGAATACTGTAGAAGGCCTAAAGCCTTAGATCATGCTTCTTTGGATAAGCCATCAGCCATGACATTGTACTCCTTGTAAACGTGAAAAAAATCGAGCTGGATGAAGTATGATTCCAGATCTCTAATGTTTTGACACTAGCCATCAAGTAAGAGAGAAGAGAGGACTGATCTCCTATTGAACCAGTTGATAATGACTGAGGAGTCTCCATGACTGTGAAGATAAGGTAGACCAAATATTTTGGTAGAGATGAGTAAAGTCCACAATGTTAGAAGTTTAGATATGGTGTTGGTGCTCTGACCCACACCCATTTGCATACAGAAGTAATGGTCCTAACTGATTAGGAGATGTATACTAATACCTCCCATCGAGTTGGCTAAAGCACCATAAAAAAACCCTGTTGGAAAGTAAAAAACAAGAGCCAACCCTATATTTCTTCTTTTGTGTTTCAGCTGAGGATGTACCAGATGAAGTTGTAGCTGTTCTAATATAGTGTGTACAATAAATATTATATCTGGCTTTCTATCATAAAAAATACATCTGTTTCTGGTCAACCAAATTTGCCAGGCCATCAAAGGAGGGAGATATGTTAGCTTTTTTTTCTTCTTCGTCCTGAACCAGGATTCTACATTCTATAGGTATGTTGTCTCCTTCAAGATAATGGGGACATTGAGTTTGGAGCTGAGAAAAAGTAATACCTATCGGGTAAAACATCATTCAACAAAAATATGATCTACCGATTCAGGAGCTGTTCTGCATAAAAAAACACCAGTGTGGGCCAATCCATCCTTTTTTGTTCAAATTATCCCATGTCTGTATGCGATTGGATAAGCATAACAAGTTAAAATAGATAAATTTTAGTGGTATATTATATTTCCATATCCAGATGAAAGCTTAGACATGTCGAGAATCTATAGACACATTAGCGATCAATTCATATGCCATATGTTATCTCTAAGGTTGTTCCACCTTTTTATTTTAAGATCTTTTGATTGTGATGTGTTTTTATTTCTTAAATTTTGCTTGGTTTTACACCTTATGTTTGATTGAACGCCATTATGGTTTTCTTTTACTATACTGAATCATCAAAATCTTCATTCATTAGTCATGAACCTATGTATGTGCAAGAGATTGTATGTTATATGGTGGATTGTTGAAACTGGTAGCATTATCCAAACTGGCAGCATTTTATAAACTCGCAGCATTTTACTTACTGGCAGCAGAATTTCAAAAGGGCATTTCATTGAAAAGTTTATTGTTTATTAATACCATGGAATGTAAAGGGGTAATAAACTTTGGTTATATTCATGATTATTTGGCATTCGGTATGAATATGTTTTAAAGGAGCTCCTGTCCATAAAATGATTGGTTTTATCGTGTCAGTTATGAAATGGTACACTTGTTATCATTTTGAAATTTGAACACTACATGCAATGAATGTTAGTACTGATCGTGGCAGAATCGACTTAATTCATTCTTTTCCCTAAAAGAAAAATCTGTTTCATTATTTTGCTGGTTAAATGGAGAAGAATAGTCAGAGACCTGTTTGTATACTGTCAATCTTCATGGGTCACGAGCAGCAACATTAGGGTTTGAAGCAGCTAGGGTTTGTTTTGCAAACCCTGATGGATTTTATGTTTGAGGGTCCGGATTACATCGTATACACTTCCCTGCATCTCAGAGCAAGCGGTTGCAGTAAAGAATTCTCTGTTCGGGGCAGTATAGTGTGAAGGATTTGTTGATTTGCATTACTGATAGAGGCTTAAGGGCCATAGCCAACATGGAGTAAAGACCCGCCACAGATGTAACTGCAGCAAATCTTAGTGGGTGCGCTTTTTGTTTATGATTTAAAACCCACTCTGTCTATCCAACAAAGTGGAAATTTTTAGGGTTTCAAATGTCGAAGGCAGCAGACAAGGAAGAGTCAGAGGTTATAACGAAAAGAAAACCAGGAGGTTTCATTTGCAGGTTAGAGCCAAACAATACAGACTGGATAATGAAATTTCCCAGGTCTACTAAGCTAATGAAGAAAGCAGGATGGTTTAATTTCTATGAGAAATTGCAAGGTTACCACTCACAGTTAACCATGTTATTTATTAAAAATTATTGAGATGAAAGAGTTCAGTTGCAAAGCCTAACGGTTAGGGTAAATGAGGATTCTATTGCTGAGGCAATAAACATTCCAGCACAGGGGGAAAAATGGTTCAAACAACAGGATTTCCAAGGCGATTTCAGTGAATTTTTGCTACCAGGATGTGAAAAGCTAGATTGGAAAAATGGTGTCCATGTTAGCAAAATGAAGCTAGACTGGAAGATCCCTCTGGAGATGATACAAAATTACATCACATGCGATGGCAGGTATGATAGAGTGCTAAAATGCCATCTAAAATTGCTAATGCACATTAATGGAAGTATACAAGTAAATCTCCCATTTTATTTACTAAAAAGCCTCCAAAAGATGATTTCCAAGGTGCAAAGCCATCTCAAGCATACTGCTCGCTCTGTGTATCACCAAGGCTTAATTAAATTATTGATTTTAGCTCAATTGAAAAAGGAGGGAAGAACATGGGAATCCCTGTTAACAGAGCTAGGGTTTAAAGACAACCCTAAAGAGAAAGGTAAAAGAATGATGGATGATACTGACCAGCAAACAACAATTCCAAAAAAGCCAGTTCAAACTGTTGAGAAAGAAGAAAAGAATACTGCTGAGAAACCCATCCAGGAAGGCTTGTGCCCTGAAGCTTCCTACACAAATGAAAATCCTGAGAAACTTAGTGTTATCCTGAAAAGTATATCTTCAAAGAATAAAATTGGTAAACAGCTATTCAAGACAGAGAAGCCAAGAACCAGGTTAAGGAAGAAGATGCAGATAGAAAAAGGAGCAACACATGAAGATGCCATAGATGTTGTAGTGATAGATGATGCTGGTAGTGAGGAAACTGTACATACAGCAAAGGACTAGTATTGTGTAGATAATGAAAGGTTTATTGATATTCAAGGCGTAGCAAGCTCTATACCAGAAGCTTTTTGCATAGACAAGTAGGATAATCCAGATGATGGTTCAGCATCAAAGAGTTTACAGGAAGAAGGAGTTCATATAAGAGAAGAAGATTTGGAAATATCTCCAGAACTAAGCCAATGTAGGAAGTCTTTGCAAACATACAAAGAACAAACCAGGTATCTGCAAGACACAAATGAAAAATTGATGGTGGCCAACAAGAGACTTTGTGAAGATCTGGAGGATAAAGAGATAGAATACCAAAAGTTGCTGATAATTTCCAAAGATATCCTAAGGGAGAAACGAGCCATTCAGAAGCAGCTGGAACACGTCAAAGCTCAAAACAAGGAGGACAATAAGGATGCTGAATTCCCCAGATTGCAGAAGCATTCACAGGTTTTGAGTGACTTAGCTACATTAGCAGAGGCTTCTAGAAGCCTTTAGAAGTTAAATTGTAGTTTGCTTTTGAACTTATGTTGTTTATTTGACAGATGTATTACACTTGTACTTAAATACTTTTTAAAAGGGATTGACTTCCCTATTTTTGAGGAGGTTCGATCCTTAGATATAGGATCTTATGGTTAGTTTAAAGAAAACAAAATTTTTGTTTTTAAGGGGTCTCGAGAGGAGACAGGGGTTGGCAAGTTTGGAGTTATGAAAGCCCAGTTTTGATCATTGTCTGTATAACATAAATACTCTACAACTTCAATACAGGTTCTATCTTGAATGAGCATGATTTTGATTTGTCTATGTATGTTATGAGTTGTGTTTCTGATAATTTATCATGTATGTGGTCCATAGAATTCCATTACAGTGATTCTTATTTTGAAATACAATTATCCTTTATACTTTTAGAAAACAGAGGCAGTTTCATTTCATGACTTTATGATCATAGTTACTGAGATATTGGACCTTGTGTTTGGTTTTATGTTATACAGTTCCTATATGATTTCATGATTCTCTTATAGCTCTGGTTGACATACCAGCCTAGTTCTTCGATAATTGTTTGATTTTCTTATAGTTCTCATGTTATACTAGCTCAATTCATTCATAATTGTGTGATTTTTTCCAATATCTTTGATTTCATACCAGCTTGTTTTTCAGTTTGATTTCATTGATTTGTACATTTTTGAAAAAGATTTCCTTAAACTTGAACCCTTGTAGTCTAGGTTCAACTTTAGGGATAACATCTTCTGGCGTCGTTGCCGGGGACGGACAAAGGAAAGGATATCTTCCCTGGGTAATCGACATTTTCATGAAACTGATTTTGCAGGGTGAACAAAATCAGTCTGATCTGATATAGACTACATTCAGTCACCTTTTAAAAAGTTACAATGGCTTCAAAGAAGGTAGGAACTCGAGGAAATCCCTCATCCCCTTTGAATCTAGGAGTCTCAGATCCTGAGCAGTTGTTAAAGGAGGCTAGGAGAAATTTAATTTCTACTTCATCAGAAAAATTCAAATAGCCTGCAGCTTTAGAGATCGCTGAATCTTCATCTATTCCAGTTCCTTCTTTTAACCCACATTCAGAAAAAGGAAAAGAAGAGTTAGACCTGTTATTTACCCCTTCCCAAGTTGACAATTTCTGCATCTTTACAAATCCTTTGCTGTCAGAGAAGGTCAAACTTGAAGCATTGCAAACAGGAGCTTCCTCTTTATTTGCAGCCCATATTCCTTTGGTTAAGACCATCCCAACAAATCCTGGTAATTTGTCTCCTTCATCACAGCAGTTAAGCAGCCTTCAGCCTAGAATGGCCCAGCCTCAAAATCGAATGGCTGCTATGATAGCAGCAAGATATGCCCCACTTGTTTTACCCCAGCCTCTCAATGCTCTCCCAGCAGGAGATTATCAAAAGTACCTTCCAAGGTTTAATGGCCAGGGAGATGCTACTGCAGAAGAACACTGGAATACATTCTGTAGTTATGCAGACAATCAAAATTTTGAACATCAGGATGTTTGGATGAGGGTTTTTGTTCAAAGTTTAGATGGTGAGGTTAGAAAATGGTTTAGGGAATTACCACCAGACTCCATAGACGGCATAAATGCTTTAGAAGAAGCATTTATGAGACAGTGGGGTGACACTAAAGACTATTTGTATTACATGACAGAGTTTGGATCTTTAAAAAGAAAAAAGGATGAAGCTGTGGGAGATTTTTCCAAAAGATTTAACAAAATGTACAGTAGGACTCCAGCTGAAATAAAACCTACTGAGAAAGTAGCAAAGTTAACTTATGCAAACTCATTTGATCATGAGTTTTCTTTGCTGTTAAGAGAAAGAAAATTTGTGTCACTTCAAAACATGCAAAATGCAACATTAGAAGTAGAGTCAAATATTTTGGCCTCAAATAAACTCAAAGAGGAAGCAGAACACCAAATTGTTGACAAAAAGGGCAAGAAGGAAATCATTACATCCAGTCATACAGGAAGGTCATCAGATAGCAAAATGGATGAAATGAGTAAAATCATAAAAAGTTTGTTTGCTAAGATTGATAGGTTGGAAATGGAAAATAGAAATCATAATAAACCCATACTTGAGGGTGATAGAAACCAGAATCAGTTTAGAAGACCTTTTGCTCCTAGGTTCTTGCTGAGAGAAAGATGAAATAATGATATACAGAGAGACAGACGAGAAAATGAAGAACAAAGGATTCAACCTCCTTTTCAAAACAATAATGTTAGAGATGATGAATCATATGAAATAGATGAAGGGGAGTTAGATGATTTGGAAGCAGAAGAACATAATATTAGTCAATTTGATGGTGATCCTTCCTCTCATTTTCTAACCAGATCTGATTATCAGTATGCTACAGAAATAGATCATTATGAAGAACATGACTATCAGATGTCTATGCCTGAAGTCTGTCAGGAAATGCCACAAAAATCATATGGTCTAATATCAGGGGTAAAACATGCAGCACAAGCTAGAAAATTGGTGAAAGCTCTTCCTCTTAAACAAAATATATCTGCAAATCAGAAACAAATTGTAAATGAAATAAAAAATGAATTTGTGAATCCCGAGGAGATGAATAAATCTGTAAGTGGTTTCAGTTTTGAACATGAGCTTAATAAGGTAAAAATACCTATGCCTTTAACATAGTTGATTAAGAGTAAAGTTTACAGAGATGCAACTTTTAAAACTTTCAAAAATGCAGTGAACTCTACCCCTATCCCATCTGATGAGATTAATTTACAAGATGAAAAACCTACTATTATTGTGGGGTCAAAAACTTTTGATCAGCCTGATGATAATTCAGAATATCCTCCTCCATTTTATGTAACCTTTTCAGTACACGATCAACTATTGCATAATTGCTTGCTAGATTCAGGAGCTTCACATAACCTCATGCCAAAATCAGTCATGGAAGCCTTAGGACTGAGTGTTACTAAACCATACCATGATTTGTATGCGTTTGATTCTAGGGCAGTGAAGTGTATTGGGGTAATCAAGGATCTAGTGGTGAATTTAACTCAGGTACCTATGAAGAGTGTATTGATGGATATTGTTGTAGCAGATATTTCTCCCAAATTTGGTATGTTATTGTCTAGATCCTGGGCAAAGAAAGTGGGAGGAACTCTGCAAAAGGATTTTTCATATGATACAATTCCAGTATTTGGAGGAGAATTCAGAAGACTTTACAGAGAGGTACAGATGGCATATTTGGTAAGTGATAGTAGACACCCTAATAATCATCCGATCTATTCAATTGATGAAAATCTTGGTTCTTGTATGTTGCAATTGAATGATGAAATTGAAGGGGTTTTACAAGTACAAAAAGATATCCCAGTACAGGTAAAGAGAGAGGAACCAGATGGGTTGTGGCAGATGTATTTTGATGGTGCATCAAGCAAGGAAGGAGCAGGAGCAGGAGCATTATTGATTTCAGCTGGAGGTGAGATTATTTCCCTTATGTACAAATTGGAATTTAAAACAACAAATAATACTGTTGAATATGAGGCCTTAATTCTTGGGTTAAGAGCAACAAAAGACTTAGGTATAAAAGAACTTGCTGTGTTTGGCGACTCCGAATTAGTTATTTAGCAAGTAAAAAGGGTTTACCAAGTAAAGAAGTATTTATTGAAGGTCTATAGGAATGAGGTCTGGGATCTAATTAAAAATTTCTTCATAGCCTTCAATATCACCTTTGTCCCAAGAGAATATAATGAGACAGCTGATTCCCTAGCTTTAGCAGCAACATATTTCAAGGTTCCAAAGGTAACTCATCTGAAATATCCAATTGATGTAAGGTATAGACCTGCTGTCCTAGATAATATCAAACATTGGAAAGTCTTTAATGATGATCAGGAAATAAAAGAATTTCTGGAATTGGTAGGTGAATTCTCAGATGATACTGTTGATCATGAACAAGACTCAGAATGGGTAGAAAATGAACCTTGTAGAAATAATTCAATTACTGATCACAAAATTGTTGAATTAAAAGGGAATTTCATTCCCAAGGGACTTGTTCCTTTAGAAAGATTGTTTTCAAAAGATGATACACTGATAAAACCTACCCTGCAGACTACTGAGGAAAATGTCATGTAGTATAATATTGGTTCTGAAAATCAGCCTAAGATGATAAAACTCTCAAAATTGCTGTCAGATGAAGAAAGAAGAAAATATGTTGGTTTACTGAAAGAATTTAAAGATATTTTTGCTTGGTCATATCATGATTTAAAAACATATGATACCAGCATAATTCAGCACAAAATCCCTCTAAATCCAAACACTAAGCCTTTTAAACAAAAGCTTAGAAGGCTTAACCCAGCATTGTTGCCAGTAATTGAAAAAGAGGTGAAAATACTACTAGATGCAAAAATTATTGTGCCTTTGAGGTATTCATCTTGGGTTGCTAATTTAGTGCCTGTACGTAAGAAGAATGGAGAGATAAGACTATGTGTAGACGTCCGGAACTTGAATAGATCTTGCCTCAAGGATAACTATTCATTACCAAAAATAGATCAGATTTTGCAGAGGGTGGTAGGTTCTCACAGAATTTCCATGATTGATGGATTTTCTGGTTACAACCAGATTGCAGTTTAGCCGGAGGACCAAAAAAAATAGCATTTACTACTCCATGGGGGACCTTTATGTATGACAAAATGCCCTTTGGGCTCATGAATGCAGGTGCTACATTTCAGAGGGTTATGGATATAGCTTTTGTGGGTGAAAATGAAAAGTTTGTAGTGATATACCAAGATGACATCACAGTCTTTTCTAAGTCTGATGAAGATCATCTTAAACATTTAAGACAAATTTTTGCTAAATGCAGAAAGTTTGGTTTATCACTAAATCCTAAAAAGTCTCACTTTGCCCTGACAGAAGGCAAATTGTTAGGCCATATTGTTTATGCTGAGGGAATAAAGATAGACCCAGAAATAGTCAAGGCTATCTTAAAAATCAACATTCCTAGAAATAAAAAAGAAATTCAATCTTTTGTTGGAAAAATCAAATTTTTAAGATGGTTTATTCCCAATTTTGCAGAAATAATAAAGCATATTACTCATATGCTTAAGAAATATAGGGAGGTAAAGTGGTATAACCAGGCTAAACAAGCATTTGGAGCCATAAATCAAGCATTAATAGAGGCCCCAGTGTTGATGGCTCCTGATTATACAAAAGATTTTGCAATCTTCTCATTTGCATCAGAAGGCACTATAGCTGCTGTATTGTTATAAAAGAACTCTGATAATTTGGAACAGCCAATTTCATTCTTCAGTAAAACATTAAGAGACTTAGAGCTGAAATACAATATAATGGAAAAACAAGCATATGCTTTAGTTAAAGCTCTTAAATTTTTTAGAATATATGTTTTACATTCTAAGGTTGTGGCATATGTCCCGAATTCAGTAGTCAAAGAGATTCTAGCACAGCCTGACAGCGAAGGAAAAAGAGGCAGATGGATAGCTAAAGTGATGGAATATGACGTAGAAATCAAACCAACAAGGTTGGTAAAAGGACATGGATTAGCTAAACTTCTGACAGAATCAAATTGTCAGGTTTTGAATCTTCATGTGATGACAGAACAGTCAGAGCAGGTTATGGCATCAGAACACAGTAAGCAGTAGGTTTATAACAGGTATGGTGAATCTAATTGGTATAAAGATGTTGTGTATTTCCTTTTGTATTTGCAATGCCCTCTCGAATTAAATAGGAATGAATGCAGATCGTTAAAACTAAAGGCAATGAAGTATGTTTTAATAGATCAAATTTTGTACTAGAAGGATCTGGGAGGAATATTGTTGAAATGTTTGGAGAAATCCGAAGTTGATGCTGTGATCGCAGAATTGCATAGTGGAGCTTGTGGGGGGCACAAGTACTGGAAGGCAACTGCTTTCAAAATCCTGAGAGCAGGATATTATTGGCCTACCCTTTTCTCAGATGTATATCATCAGGTTAGATCGTGTGTGGAATGTCAGAAATTTGCAGGTAAGCATAAGCTTCAGTCCTTACCTTTGAAACCTATTTCAGTGAATGGCCCATTTCAGCAGTGGGGTCTAGACTTCATCGGTGAAATCCATCCTCCCTCTAGTGGACAGCATAAATGGATTTTAACTGCTACTGACTTTTTCACTAAATGGGTTGAAGCAGTTCCAACAAGGAGAGCAACTGAACAAGTTATAATTACTTTCCTTCAAAAAAACATTTTGGGTAGATTTGGATGCTCTAGGAAATTAGTTATTGATAATGCTCCTACTTTCAAATAAAAAAAGATGGTGAATTTTTGTTAAGAAAATAACATTAGCCTAAAACAATCCACACCATACTACCCACAGGGAAATGGATTAGCCGAATCTAGTAACAAAAATATCATAAACAGTATCAAGAAAATGCTATTTGAAAACAAGAGGAGTTGGGATACCAAACTAAAATTTGCTCTCTGGGCTGATAGAGTAACAATTAAAAAGTCAATTGGGACATCCCCTTTCCAATTGGTTTATGGAGTTGATGCTGTTTTCCCTGTTCAATTAGTGACCCCAGTCATTAAGTTTATGTAGGAAATAAAAGAAGAACCAGATGATATCAGAAGAAGAATGTTCCAGATAGTTCAGTTGCAGCAGGAGAGGGAAGCTATCAAGGATACAGCTGAAAGACATCAAAGAAGAATGAAGAAAAGCTTTGATAAAAAGGTTAAAAAAGAGATGTTTGCAGTTGGTGACCTCGTTCTCGGATGGGATGCAAGAAAGGAAGAAAAGGGTAAGCATGGGAAGTTTGAAAACTTATGGATAGGGCCTTTTTCAGTCATAAAGATCCTTGGAAATAATACTTTTGTCTTACAAAATCTGAAAGGTGAAGAAATTGCAGGTCCAGCCAATGGACGTTTCTTAAAGCATTTTTACACATATTGAAAGACAAAGTGTTATTGTACATAGTCATTGTATATATCATTTTGCTTCAGATAAGACTCCAACCCAATAAGACAGAAATGACTTTAGCAGGTTTCTGAAGGCACTAGTCAACATGTTCTCAAAGTTTCACAGGAAAACTTTGTCCACAGATGGAGCCAGATGTTATCTCTAAGGTTGTTCCACCTTTTTATTTTAAGATCTTTTGATTGTGATGTGTTTTTATTTCTTAAATTTTGCTTGGTTTTACACCTTATGTTTGATTGAACGCCATTATGGTTTTCTTTTACTATCCTGAATCATCAAAATCTTCATTCAATAGTCATGAACCTATGTATGTGCAAGAGATTGTATGTTATATGGTGGATTGTTGAAACTGGTAGCATTATCCAAACTGGCAGCATTTTATAAACTGACAGCATTTTACTTATTGGCAGCGAATTTCAAAAGGGCATTTCATTGAAAAGTTTATTGTTTATTAATACCATGGAATGTAAAGGGGTAATAAACTTTGGTTATATTCATGATTATTTGGCATTCGGTATGAATATGTTTTAAAGGAGCTCCTGTCCATAAAATGATTGGTTTTATCGTGTCAGTTATGAAATGGTACACTTGTTATCATTTTGAAATTTGAACACTGCATGCAATGAATGTTAGTACTGTGGCAGAATCGACTTAATTCACTCTTTTCCCTAAAAGAAAAATCTGTTTCATTATTTTGCTGGTTAAATGGAGAAGAATAGTCGGAGACCTGTTTGTATACTGTCAATCTTCATGGGTCATGAGCAGAAACATTAGGGTTTGAAGCAGCTAGGGTTTGTTTTGCAAACCCTGATGGATTTTATGTTTGAGGGTCTGGATTACATCGTATACACTTCCCTGCATCTCAGAGCAAGCGGTTGCAGTAAAGAATTCTCTGTTCGGGGCAGTATAGTGTGAAGGATTTGTTGATTTGCATTACTGACAGAGGCTTAAGGGCCAGAGCCAGCATGGAGTGAAGACCTGCCACAGATGTAACTGCAGCAAAGCTTAGTGGGTGCGCTTTTTGTCTATGATTTAAAACCCAATCTGTCTATCCAACAAAGTGGAAAATTTTAGGGTTTCAAATGTCGAAGGCAGCAGACAAGGAAGAGTCAGAGGTTATAACGAAAAGAAAACCAGGAGGTTTCATTTGCAGGTTAGAACCAAACAATACAGACTGGATAATGAAATTTCCCAGGTCTGCTAAGCTAATGAAGAAAGCAGGATGGTTTAATTTCTGTGAGAAATTGCAAGGTTACCACTCACATGTAACCATGTTATTTATTAAAAATTATAGAGATGAAAGAGTTCAGTTACAAAGCCTAACAGTTAGGGTAAACGAGGATTCTATTGCTGAGGCAATATACATTCCAGCACAGGGGGAAAAATGGTTCAAACAACATGATTTCCAAGGCGATTTCAGTGAATTTTTGCTGCCAGGATGTGAAAAGCTAGATTGGAAAAATGGTGTCCATGTTAGCAAAATGAAGCCAGGCTGGAAGATCCCTCTGGAGATGATACAAAATTACATCACATGCGATGGCAGGTATGATAGAGTGCTAAAATGCCATCTAAAATTGCTAATGCACATTAATGGAAGTATACAGGTAAATCTCCCATTTTATTTACTAAAAATCCTCGAAAAGATGATTTCCAAGGTGCAAAGCCATCCCGAGCATACTTCTCACTCTGTGTATCACCAAGGCTTAATTAAATTATTGATTTTAGCTCAATTGTAAAAGGAGGGAAGAACATGGGAATCCCTGTCAATAGAGCTAGGGTTTAAAGACAACCCTAAAGAGAAAGGCAAAAGAATGATGGATGATACTGACCAGCAAAAAACAAGTCTAAAAAAGCTAGTTCAAACTGTTGAGAAAGAAGAAAAGAATACTGCTGAGAAACCCATCCAGGAAGGCTTGTGCCCTGAAGCTTCCTACACAAATGAAAATCTTGAGAAACTCAGTGTTATCCTGAAAAGTATAGCTTCAAAGAATAAAATTGGTAAACATCTATTCAAGACAGAGAAGCCAAGAACCAGGTTAAGGAAGAAGATGCAGATAGAAAAAGGAGCAGCACATGAAGATGCCATGGATGTTGTAGTGATAGATGATGCTGGTAGTGAGGAAACTGTACATACAGCAAAGGACCAGTACTGTGTAGATAATGAAAGGTTTATTGATATTCAAGGTGTAGCAGGCTCTATACCAGAAGGTTTTTGCACAGACAAGCAGGACAATCCAAATGATGGTTCAGCATCAAAAAGTTTACAGGAAGAAGGAGTTCATATAAGAGAAGAAGACTTGGAAATATCTCCAGAACTAAGCCAATGTAGGAAGTCTTTGAAAACATACAAAGAACAAACCAGGTATCTGCAAGACACAAATGAAAAATTGATGGTGGCCAACAAGAGACTTTGTGAAGATCTGGAGGATAAAGAGATAGAATACCAAAAGTTGCTGATAATTTCCAAAGATATCCTAAGGGAGAAACGAGCCATTCAGAAGCAGCTGGAACAAGTCAAAGCTCAAAACAAGGAGGACAATAAGGATGCTGAATTCGCCAGATTGCAGAAGCGTTCACAGGTTTTGAGTGACTTAGCTACATTAGCAGAGGCTTCTAGAAGCCTTTAGAAGTTAAATTGCAATTTGCTTTTGAACTTATGTTGTTTATTTGACAGATGTATTACACTTGTACTTAAATACTTTTTAAAAGGGATTGACTTCCCTATTTTTGAGGAGGTTCGATCCTTAGATATAGGATCTTAGGGTTAGTTTAAAGAAAACAATATTTTTGTATTTAAGGGGTCTCGAGAGGAGACATGGGTTGGCAAGTTTGGAGTTATGAAAGCCCAGTTTTGATCATTGTCTATATAACATAAATACTCTACAGCTTCAATACAGGTTCTATCTTGAATGAGCATGATTTTGATTTGTCTATGTATGTTATGAGTTGTGTTTCTTATAATTTATCATGTATGTGGTCCATAGAATTCCATTACAGTGATTCTTATTTTGAAATACAATTATCCTTTATACTTTCAAAAAACAGAGGCAGTTTCATTTCATGACTTTATGATCATAGTTACTGAGATATTGGACCTTGTGTTTGGTTTTATGTTATACAGTTCCTGTATGATATCATGATTCTCTTATAGCTCTGATTGACATACTAGCCTAGTTCTTCGATAATTGTTTGATTTTCTTATAGTTCTCATGTTATACTAGCTCAATTCATTCATAATTGTGTGATTTTTTCCAATAGCTTTGATTTCATACCAGCTTGTTTTTCAGTTTGATTTCATTGATTTGTACATTTTTGAAAAAGATTTCCTTAAACTTGAACCCCTGTATTCTAGGTTCAACTTTAGGGATAACACCATATTTTCCTTAACCATACGATTCCTTTTGTTGTAAATCCAAACCAATGTATCTGGTCCAACACCAATATGAATGCCTCCATGTTTAAGCCCAATAATATAATGAGTCCATAAGTCCTTTCAATGGCCGCCCAGATCAAGACCAGCTCCTGAGAGCCAGTAGTCATGTGAGCCAGAGTCCCAGTTGTGAGCATCCGAGAGATGTTAAATGCCATAGTCCTCCAGGTAAAGTATAAGGTCCTCAGGTAGGATGTAATCCGAGGAGAGTCCGGCAATAGGGTTAATGCCTATTTTTATAGCTTTTCCATTTCAAGTTTTCTAGCCTAGACATCTGGTGATTTAAGAGATAGACCTGATAAATCCATTCCACATATAAGATGTGCCTTGTACCGTGAAAGAGTGTTGAAGGAGCCACACATATACAGTCTTGTTTTTGAGGTATTTATGCTTAACTATTTGTGACCAGATACCATCACCATTAAGTGCTAACCATAGACTTTTCATGTGAAGAGCCAAGATGAACCATTCAAGGTTCTTTACATTCCAGCCACCTAGATCATATGGTCTAGAGATTGTGTGCCAATCGACCAAGTGGTATTTGTGGTTCCCAACAATGTTCTCTCACAAGAAGTTGAATATGAAGCAACAAAGGTAAGTTAAAATAGTGCTTGGCATTTGAGCCAATGAAAGCCAATATACTGCCATACCCATCAAAACAGATTTTTCCAGAATAAGCCTACCACCTAGTGACAAAAGTCTATATGTCCAATTGTTTAATTTCTTCTCAAACTTCTTAATGAACCATCTCTAGTCATTAACACTATAACCCAACGGTTTGAGATAGAAACCCAGGTATTTGAATCCATTGGTAAGGGGCTCCATTTTGTATGGCAACAGTTAAAGAATCCTGGTTCTGATAGTCTCATCAACATCATTATACAGAAAGGAGGATTTGGCCTCGTTGATTTCCATGCCCGTGGCATTGCAAAAGGTACCAAGAAATTCCTTGTAGTTCTGCCACTCCTCAACTGTGCCAATACCAAACAATATAACATCATCAACGAATAATAGGTGGGTGAGATATAAACTTTCTGATACTTTGATTCCAGAAATAGCCCCCCTGCGTTGAGCATTAGTGATCAATAAACTTAAGCTTTCAATGATCAGAATAAAGAGGAGTGGTGATAGGGGGCATCCCTGTTTGATGCCCCTTGTGACTGGGAAAAATCTAGAAGGCGTCCCATTGATGAGCAAAACGAAGTTGGAAGATTCCACACATCCCATAACCCAGTTGAAAAATATATCAGGCACCCCTATCTGTAGAAGGACCAACCTAAGGAAAGACCAGTTAACCTTGTCAAATGATTTCACAAGGTCTAGTTTAAGGACCGGAATCTTCTGCTTTTCCACTTTGATGGAATGTAGAACTTCTTGAACAAAACCAACTGGCTCAATGACCTATCTATTATTAGACAGGTCACCCATGGTATTAGACCCTAAGCCGCAACACATCCACAACTTATAGTACCTATTATGATCCAAGAACAAAATAGCACCCGTACCACAAGAGAAAGAGTCCTAAATCGAGGAGCCATACAAAAACCCCATCGGCTTGTCATTTAAAATTGGAGCCGATGTCATAACTGTTTTAGTAGCTTTGGAGCAAGATAACTTACCCACATAGCATTCATTAAAGACCGCCAAGCCCTTGTAACAAATTGACAATGTTGTAACAAACTTGTTTTCAAAATTTTTCCTATTCCTACCTTTCCAAAGTTCCCATGATATAAAACAAGCCATGGACTTCCACATAGGGTCATGATATTTCTAGGAAGCAAGACAATCTAATAGAGAACACCCCTTCCAAAAGATTGAGCAATTTAAAACCTAAGCAACCAACTGCCAAACTGCTTTTGTGAACGTGCAAGAGACAAAAAGATGGAAAATGGTTTCTTCAATCAAACCACAAAGGATGCAAGAGTTCGGGCCTATCATACCCCACCTAGATAGATTGTCCCAGGTAAGCAGATGATTATCCAAAGCCAACCATTGGAAAATTTTAATTTTGTGCAGGATTTTCCAGGACCATAATGCAGTATGCCACCATAAAGGATCGAAAATGATCACCTCTGATAACTGAAGGCAAGCGAGTGAGGCTGTCAATATACCAGTTTTCAAGTTATATTACCATTTTATCTCATCAACACTTTCATTTATAAAAATAGATCCCTTTTGAAGACCTATTATATACTGCAACCATTCAACACCCAAACATTCATTTCGACCCAGTTGAGATGCGAATATCCATCCACGTGGGATGTCAGCATTTACCGGAGGATATACAATATGATTCAAAATGAGAAAATCTTCAACCTTGAGTAAGAATTTCAAAACACTAGAGAATTTAAAAGGTATAGGTAGCCCAATAATTTGGCCATCCCCCAGCCGAATGGATCAACCATTTCCAGGAATCCAGGCAAGCCAATTTCCACATATGTCATAGGAATTGAGGAGACCATTCCAGATATTTGAAACACCTTTCTGCAACTTATTACCACTCCAGACCCATTGCATAAGAGCAAACTATCTGTAATATTTTTCTTTTAAGAATTTGGTCCACAGACTATGACCGAAGATGGAAAGCTAAAGACTCTTTTCTCTTAAAGCCAAAGAGAACTTATAGATATTTTTCAGTGCCCATCCCCCTTTATCCTTTGGCCTAGCAATAATCTCCCATTTTGCAAGATGATATTTGGTCTTAACCTGTGAGCCTAACCAAAGAAAAACAAAAAACTTTTTTTGATTGCATCTAAGATGGATCTTGGGATTTTACTCAATGATAACCAATAAACAACTAAAATTTCCAACACTTATTTAGCCAAAATCAACCTACCACCAAGAGATAACCAGTGCCAACAGCAGTGCTTGTTTCAAATATCAAATATTTTCAGCAACCAAAGACAGTCACCAACTCGATATCTGTTTGTCTTAATATAATATCCCAATTATTTAGTACTAGACGATAAAGGGTTCACTTTTACCTGAAAGGGAGAACTAATTTCTATGATTGTTGTGGATTCAACATCGTGCTCCAATAATATATACTTTTGAAGATTTATGGATAGCCCTGAAACATGACAGACCTTGTTAATCAAATCATGATAGAAAGACCATTTCATAATGGAGGGAAATCCAAATACCATATTGTCATCCACAAACAAGAGGTGGGACACCGATAGATTGGGGCCAAACTTTATACCCTTATTCTTACCCTCAAAAACTGCTTTTTCATCAGTCTATTGAGACTTCCGATCACAAGAATAAAGAGTAAAGGAGAGAGGGGAAAACCCTGTCGCAGACCCTTGCATGCTGAGAAAAATTCTGTAGGACTTCCATTTATCAGAACAACAAAAGAGACCGATGAGACACAACCCATTATCCATTTCATGACCTTGTAGGGAATCCCAATTTAGATGAGAATAAGTCTAAGAAAACCCTGTTGAACACAATCATATGCTTTTTTTAAGTCCAACTAAAGAGCACAAGCCTTTAGATTCCTATTCTTTATACTATGAAAAACCTCTTGTGCAACACCTATGGCCTCTAGAATCTATTTTTTTCCAAAAAATACAAATTGTTTGGGAGAAATGTATCGGGATAGGATAGGTTTAAGACAGAAAGCTATAATCTTTGATATAACTTTGCACAATGAGATGGGTTTGAAATCTCCTAATTCCTCTGGAGCATATTTTTTCGAGATCAGAGCAATGAAAGTTGAATTGATGGCCCCCGAAATAGCTCCACAAACTCTTAATTCCTCAATTGCTTCCAATAAATCTTGTCCCATAAAATCCAGGCAGTACAAGAAAAGTTCCATGGTCCATCCATCTGGACCAGGACTTTTCGAACTTGTCGAGGCTTGAATTACCACTTTAACTGCGTCCATGGTTACTGGAAGAAATAACTCCTCACCCTCCACCTCATTGAATAATCTAGGATATTCATTAAACACCATTAACTGATCCATGGCAGAAATGTTACCAATATCCTTATAATAAGCCTCAAAATGTGAGGAGGCCATCTCCTGTAGACTAACCATCTCTGAGAACTATCTTCCCTCATCATCTTTTAGATCCCAAATGGTGTTTATGTTCTGATGATGTTCAACAAACTTACGAAAACAAATCGTATTTTTGTCTCATGCCTCCAACCAGTTGATCCTGCTATTAAGTCGAGCCTTTTCATAAGAAATCCTCAATATTTTTATCTTTTCTACTTCAAGAATTCTGAAAAGGTTCAGATCCGACTGTTGAAAGATCCCTAACCCAGTCTTGGCTACGATCTCTGCTATTTGATCCTCAATCATGTAGATGAGATCCTTTTTAGCCAATACTTTCTTCTCTTTTTCCCATTTTATCACCTCTGTTTTTAGCCTTTTCAGCTTCATAGTTAGACATTCCATTGGTGGCAAAAAAAATAATTTAGAAGAGGAAACCCATACCTGTTTCACCATCTCAATAAACCCACTCTCCTTCAACCACCCATGATTGAATTTGAAGGGTCTTTTCACAAAAGCATCTTGTGTCTTGATTTGGAAAATGATAGGGTAGTGGTCCAAGAACTTACTCAAATCAACCCAAGATCGATATTTATCCACCTTATCAATCAGTGAAGTGCTGAGGAAGAATCTGTCCAGGCGTTTTGCAATCCCCTCATCACCCAGTAGACCATTCCTCCACGTAGGGAAGATAGGAAAGGGTTCTACATCCACAATTTCCCCCCTTTCAAACAGATATGAGAAATAAACACCAAGAGGATCTTGTTTTTCTTTGTGTCCCCATATTTCATTTGTCGACTAGGTAAACTTTAAATCCCCTGCTATAGTCAGATTTGGAATAAAAAGGTACCCTCACTCTCCACTTTGTCCCAAAACAGTTCTTTTGAGTGATAAAGACCATATATATTTAACAAATTGATTTCTTCCGAGAAGCCTATGAGCTTTCCAGTTAGGAGTATGCCTGCAAACATAGTGAAATCCTTTAGGTCAACCTTTCCTGGATCCCATGCAGTCAACAGGCCACCCGAGAGACCAATAGCATCAATAGAGACCACCTCCAAGCCCTTTTTGATACCCAAGAAGAATGAGCATGCTTTTACCCCAGATACCATAGTTTCCTGTAAGAAGATTACATCATGCTTTATACGGTCCATAAAACGTCCGAGGGCAATTTTTTTGAGGAGCTCCCCCACTCCTCTAATGTTTATAAATGTACAAATAATTTCTTAACCCTAGCAAGGGATTTAATGCCTCTAAGCACCCTAAAATTTGAAGTGGAAGAGGAGAGATCAAGAGTGACAAAAGACTCGGGAGGGTGATAAACAATGTTCCTTTTTTTACACTTCCTCGCACTACAAGTCTTAACTGGAGAGAAATAATTGTTTAGACCCCCATTTATGACATATTTGGTGATTTTCCCTTTGGGAGGGCTAATAGAGACCAAATGGGTTGGATCCACTTTGGCAGGATGAAACAATTGCTCTATTGGAATGGGCATCCCTGATCCAGAGAGGCCAGAAAAATACTGCAGAGGGGATTTTATCAAGGTATCACGGTATGAGGGGGTTGGAGTGGGATGTGGAGAAGGACATGGAAGAAGGGACTGTTAAGAAGAATAAGGCTCCTCCTCTACAGTTATCTCGATGCTCACCCTGGTATCCAAAACCCCGAACCCTGATTTTGTAGTAATTATTAGGTTTTGTTCAGTATACAATGAATTTAAAATAGGGAAGGATTCTTCTGAGGTTTTGATCTGGTCAACTAGATTCCCTTCCTGAAATTTTTGTGGCTCAGACCCCATAGTAATTACTGAGATACCCTTATAGAAATATGTCTCCCCCATAAGAGAAGCTTCCCCCACCGAGTCCCCCAGGTTTCCCAAACTCTTTACAAACTCTGTTTCTGACGAGTTTAAGGAAGAAACGAAGGAAGGGTTAAGAAATTTGAGCTTACCCAGAATTGGCTGGTCCACTAGTAGCATACCACTTGAGGAACCTAGATAATTTTATTCATGGGTCGAGATATGCTCAAGATACGCTACACTAGAATCATCAGATGACCAGGCTTCGATTACTTCATTCTCGCTTTCTGGATCTGAACCAGAAGATGTACAAAACTTCCATAAATGCCCAACTTCTTTGCATTTAAAGCAACGAAAGGGAATACCCCAATAATCCAGGGGCAGATAAAATGTGCGCCCGCACCAATCAATTACTAGTTTTTCAAATAAACCCTTGGACATATTGATCTCCATCAGGATTTTACCCAATCTTATGTCGACCCCGAATATCATCTCGTCTTTCAAATGAATAAAGCGCCCATGGTGGTTCCCAATGGATACCAGTACATCCATGTTCCATAAGACAAATGGAAGGCTCGAGAGAAGGACCCACATGTGCCTCTATTTGATCCCCTATGCAACCGAATCAATTCCATAATGCCACCATTTCAACATTACGCTTCCATGGCCCTTTAGCCAAGTATTGTCCAAAACAAATGTAGCATGAGCCTCAAACTTGAATACAAAGCCATATCATCCTTTTTGAAACACATAGATGGACGGCTTGTATCCCAGGATAAGAGACTAGACAACCGAAGCCGAATCTTCTATATCATGACCGTGCATGGCCTTGTAACTAAACTTGACAGCTAAACCCCGAAGCGACATGCCAACCACACTTTCTAGGCCAACCCCCCTACCTAGGTTCAATCTGTCCTCGTCAAGTCAAACCTTCCATTTTCTGAACTAATATCTTTGAGGATTTTTAGCCAAATTGTTTCGGCTTACTAAGGCATCCTGACTAACCCTATCATTTCCACCTTTTGAACCCTTCGCATTGTGTTTTGTGGACAGAGGGACCTGTGCTTTTGCATCCTCGACAACTAATTTTTCTGGGCCATCCATCAAGGCAGTAATAGTTCCAATCTGACCAACCACACCCTTTCCTAGGACAAACGCTAAAATACCTTCTGACACCGAACACTCCGACAGAAAGGTCCCTTTTGGAGAAGTAGGTTTTCTAGACAGCGACCCAAGTTTACTGGTGGTGGAGACTAGGAAGATAATATCAGAGGGTCCATATTACCCTGCTGCATGGCAGAAAACCAATATTATTAGACCCTCGATCTGTCCTATTAACAGTGCAAAGGTATATTCCCCACTATGGAAATGATAGGAAACCCTGAACAAACCAGACTTGTTAACCCCCCATAGGTTAAACCTATAAAACCCTGTAACCAACAAAAAACCCTAAGGATACATTTGGAACACACCCTAAATCATTGGAGAAACACATTATATCACCACATATGCTGTGTTTGACTCATCAGTATTTCACGTATGCAGAAGGTGGTAGAAGTGTGCCTGCCACAAAACCCTAGTTCTCTCCTATCCTCGGTTCCCTAACTCTATGTAAGGCTACTGAGAAACCCTATCTCAAGTTCTACCCTAAATCTAGAATTTCAACATGCTTAAAACCATTTCAAAGGCCAAACGTGTCAACCAAAACCTATCTTTGGTTATGGTTCTTCCATGGAAAAAAAATCAAACTCATTCTCCACTCTAACAAATCCCCAAGAAACGTTACCAAAAAGCCACATGGAGATCACTATCTCTGGTTTTGTTCACTCTGTTTTTACTCATCCTCTTAGTGAGACACACTTAGTCACCTAAAAAATCAAAGTACAATTAACATTATTATAACATAAAGTTCAACTAATAATAGCTTGTGGTTGAATTAACCAACAACATTTGAATGTGCAAACAAAAGTTGAAGCAATGTTGACCATCATTAGGTGTCACCTAGTTTTTTTAATGAAGGCATCCAAGGAGACGTTTAAGATTCCATGATCTCCATATATCATCATTCATGCAACAAAAATTCCAACAAGTGCATAGCTTAAGTATCCAAATTATCTTTGACAAATGCATTTTTTAATTTTCCATTGAAAACACTATGTAATAGAAAAGAATTAATGTATTGAAATGATATATTGTTGTGAATGGACAAGACAATATTTTAATTAGAAATTTCTTTATATTTAATTGAGTTTTTATAAGATTGATTTCAATGGTTTAAAAGAAAGATAATTGCACCGAGAGAAGCGAGGTGCTCTCAGCCCAGTATAGGGGAGATCCTGTCACGTTATGCTAGCCGACATTAAAAAAAACATTATGTTAACCAACATAAATAAAAAAATAAAAATAAAAATATATTGTGGATTCATATATTTATATAGTGTAAACAAAAAAGAATATAGAGAAAAACATGTCACCTAATTTATCAAATAATAAAAACCCAATAATAAAACTAAATGAAAAGTAATTAAAAGATCCATGTTAAACCCGGATTTACCAAATACTAAAGGGATCAAATTGTTTGAGGTGTAATTTTTTATGAACATTTAAAAATTTAAGATAAAAATAGCTTACACTTAAAGAAATTGGATCCCTCTCGGTGCTTTCTAGATCCAGGTTTAAGATGGATCTATGCTGGTATTTATACAAATGGCTACCTTCCCAAATCTTTTATATTCTTTAATGAAATCCAAGTCAAAGCATAAAACACTACTCACTCACTATGTTTAGTGTTTTTCTTGTATCTAATAATTTATTGGCTCTAAAACAAAAAACAAAGAAGATGTAACTCGGCATAAAACCCAAGTTCATCACTCCGTTTAGTGTTTTTCCTATGTAAACTTTTTTCACAAACAAACTTTTTAAATTTTTTGTTTTAATGTTAATATTTAAACTTTGATGTTATAAAAAGTATTAATAAATTTTTTTACTTAAAGATTATAAAGCTAAATTATTATATTTTTTATTATTATACGACATCATTGCGTCGAGAGACACTCTACAGCTCAATATGGGGAGATCTTATAACATAATGTAACGTTCCTCTTGTAAATGTCGGCCATAAAAAATTAAAAAAATTAATTATCGGCTAAAAAAACGTCGACCACAAAAACAACACAATATGGGGGAGATGTTGTAATGTCCTACTTAACAAGATAATAAAAAATAAAAAATTGAATTATCCGCCAAAAAATGTAGGTCGTGCACATGGTTTTAAAACCATGTGCAAGGCCTCCTAAAAAACCCATGGTTTTATTGTACATGGTTTAGGAGGGCATTGCAAATGGTCTTAAAACCATGTGCAAGGCCTCCTAAACAACCCATGGTTTTATTGTACATGGTTTAGGAGGTCGTTGCAAAAGGTTTTAAGATCATGTGCAAGGCCTCCTAAACAACCCATGGTTTTCAGAGGGCCTTGCACATGGTTTTAAAACCATGTATGGGGGAGATGTTGTAATGTTCTTTCCTAACAAAATAAAAAATAATAAAAAATATTATATGTCGACCATAAATAGTATTAAATAATAATAATAATAAAATATTATATACATCGACCTTAATAAAAAGATGCGTCTTTTGGTCTGAATCACACCAAAGTTGATAGTTGAGTGCAATACTTAAGAAGAGGTTTGCACCTTCAAAGATTGGATCCCTCTTGGCACTTGATAGAGTCTAAGATTTGGATCTATACTGGTTTAAATATATTGATATGCTGATTTAAATACATTAACATTATAAAAAATATTAATAAATTTATTTATTTAATAATTATAAAGCAAAATTATTATATTTTTTTATTATTGATACAATTATGACATCATTTAAATACATGGAAGCCTTCTCTCAACTTCATAATATTGAATAAAACAATGTGCTCAAAATATAGTAATATTAATTTAGTCTCACAAAACTTAGGATAGATATTTAGATCTCTTTTAATATATATATACTCTCCTTTACACCTTTTCTTCCCATTATTATGTATTATTTAGGATAGATATTTAGGTTCTTTCAATACATATATATTTACACATTTTCTTCATATAATTCTTCGTATGTATCATTTTCATTGTGTTACAAAGTTCAAATTGATATGTCAATACATTCAAATGAACTAAAATGTTGAATCAAGATAGAGAAGATTTATGATAATATTGTATTCATATGAGGATATCTCATAGTGATGTATTTGGAATTGATTTGCTTTTACAAGATATCTGATAGTGATGTATTTGGAATTGATTTGCTTTTACAGGAGAAAGGGAAAGGGAACTAAATCTCTAAGGGAGGATTAATTCAATTTTAATTTTAAAATAATGACATATTATCCATTTACTATGTAAGCAACTTCAAAGTTGACAATAATATATATATATATATATATATATATATATATAACAAGTTTGTAGATGTAAATGGTTAGCTGAAGTATATACTTGGTTGAAAGGGAAAAAACTTGTTGTAGAAAACTTTTTGGCAATTCACAAGTACATTTATTATTAGCAATTTTGTGTTAAGACAAATATCACAATTCATTTTGTTTTAAAAACAAATAAATTGTTAGGATATCAGTCAATGAATTCATTTATTATTGTGAAAAATAATTGCATAAGAAGTACCCAAAGATGAATACACTAGTTGATCCCCAGATAAGACAAGCCTTCACAACCGCACTCTGAAAGTATGTCAATGCAATGGTCATGAATGTTACCACAATAATAAGGAATAACATGGATAAGAAAAAAATGAAGAGGATGATATATATATATATATATATATATATATATATATATCATAAATTGTGACCCTACATGCTTGGACAAATTTACTATAGTTCAATGTATATTGCATTGAATGAAAAAATCCCACGACAAGGATGTATCCTACACCCAAGAAGAAAATAAAATAAGGACATTGAAAACAATGACAAGGTTGTTGTATATTGTATAAATTTGTGACCCCACACACTTGTAGAGATATAGTATAATTCAATGTCCATTGCATATTATGTGGAAAATATTTCCGTATCCATCTCTGTTCCTCTATAACAAGGCAAAGGTGAAATTTATTTGGGATAATTTGTGGTGTAAAAGGATCCTAAAACTTGATCTTGCTATTATTTCCAACAATGGCACCCAACAAAATCAAAGGAGAGGTAAAAAGCGTCTAGATGCAAATAATGACAACAATAGTGCCAAATGGTAATGTTGCCATGACATTTTAAATAATGGTAACATTGGTTTTACATATGTCTCAAATTGTATGAATGTGAGGATAAACAATTTGGACCATATTTGAAGGAAGGTTGTTTTATTAATAGGAATGATGTGCAAATAGTTTTTGTGTCCAATTAGGACATCATTGTAAATTTTTCTAGGCCTAGCTTATGGCCTCATTAGACACTTGTTGTCAAAATTTGAGGTCATTAGGGAGGATCATGAAAACAAATGAGTTCATTGCTTTGTGGCATTCTTCCATTAACGTATTATGACCTTACATTAGTTTTGTGTTAATCTAGACTTGGTAAAAAAATAGTTATATTAGTGTAGTTGGTCATTAATAGGTTTACTATTAGTGTTTTATGAACCCATGGTACTAGGTAATCCTTGGTAATTTCCCATGGTATTAACATGTGATGAAGCACATTTAAAGGCTTGAAGAACTCCATTGTAAAATGTCTAAAGTGGTTGGTGTCAATAAGATAGGCCATGCTTGGTTGGATTAGCTAAGGGTAATGAAATATATATTTTGAAGGCTAGTTTTCTCAGTAAAGGGTTTCCAAGATAAATCATAGGTATATATTTATGTGCTTACTTATTTGTGTTTTCTTATTTCTCTCGCCATGCTTGTAAATTTTAATATGGTGTTAGATTTGTGATTGGTCGCATAAATTTCTTCATAAGAGAAGCCCAAGTTCATTGACTTTGATGAGTATGCACTGATGTGAAGCATTGGTGAAAGAAGCACACATAAGATATTAGATGAAAAAGTACTTAGTTAAGGAATGTTTGATTTGGTGCATTATATTTGGAGTGTGGAGGATGTTGGAAACGAAACAAGTTGATGTTTCATAACATCATAAACATTCATTTTTTAATGGAGTTGTATTTAATCACATATTTAAAGGGGTATACGATTGTGAGTCCTATTTAGTCATGCATACCCTTGGTTTATTGATATCATCAATATAAAGTCTAGATTTAGTAGTTGTTTACCTTAAGTCGAGTCTAAAGGGGGGAATGCTAGATTAATATTGACTTCGTAAAAAAATAAATTAAGATCTATTTGGTCATTAATGGGTTTATTGTTGGTCATTTACGAGCCCATGGTATTGGGTATTTCATGGTATTAACATGTAATGAAGCCTATTTAAAATCTTGAATAACCACATTGTAAAATGGCTCAAGTGGCCGATGACGGTCGGGTAGACCTTGGCTTGACCAAATTGGCCAAGGGTATTAATAGATATCTATTGGATGTTGGGTTAATCTTGATTTGGTTATAGAGTAATTAAGATAACCTTGATTTGGTCAATGATGGGTTTACCATTGGTGGTTTACAAGCCCATGGTCACTGAGTAACCCATGGTATTTTCCCATGGTATTAGTATGTGATACAACCTATTTGAAAGATTGAAGAAATCCATTGTAAAATTCCTTATGTGGCCGAGGTTGGCCAAATTAGACAAGGTAATAATAAATATCTTTTGGGTGTTGGATTTCCCCATAAAGGGTTTCTGAGGTAAATATTGGTCATTCTTATGTGAATGTTAGGGTCCCACCCTAACCCTTCTTACTTAGAAAAATATTGGTCATTATTATGTGAATGCTATGGTATCACCCTAACCCTCCTTCCTTTAGAGTTAGTCAACTAATGTATTCCCATATCCTTTGAATAAATCTAACTAGTTAGTAGTGGACAATTAATGTAAAAAGGGTATCTCTATTAATTAAGGTCCATTAGATAGTTAGTGTTCACTAACTATGGGACCAAATTAAATAGTTAGGGTTTTGAGATATTGAAAGAATATTTAAAGAGTTAGGAAGCTATGGATTTTTTGGTGAAGAATTGTTGTATTGGACCTCTGCTCGTGTGAAGGGTCGCCCAACCTTAAGAGGTGAGTGAACATGGATTCTTGAATTGATTATCATAATACAATATTTATTTTTGAACCACCTCCCTTATCTATTTCCTTTGTTTAGTTAATTTGAATTATTATACTTGGTTTCTCACATTGTTTATCTCTATATATCTTATGATTTTTCTAAGTTTCGAGATTAGGAACACCATAAGTGGTATCAGTGCAGTTTATTGATCCAACACATCTCCACAATTTTAGTCGATTGATTTTTGGTTAGAGACATGTTCCGATGTATTTAAATAACATAAATATCTATCATTCAGTCGATAAACCCATGGTTGGGGAAGCATACACACAAAGAATACAAGATATACTAAGTCACATTTGTTGGACACCCTTGTAACCTATGTCAGTACCCCTTTGAGTGGTACTGCATCAAACAACACATGTATACACTATATCACTTCCATGTACCCTTAGGTATATCTAAATTCCCCTAGGAAACCTAAAACTAGTAGTAGATCATTCGATCGATCTTCTAGTTGTTATATTGGCATCGAGCACAACACTCGAGGAGATACTCTCTTGTACCTAGGTAGATGGCCAGTAAGGCTAAAGGGACTATAGAGACTCCTTGGTTAGCGCATTAAGAGATTGGATTAAGTACTATTGTTGGACTCTGTAATTATATAAAATATTTATCGCATTGAAAATACCTTGGAAACCCTATCCTCGATGTCCCGCCAAAAGGAATTTGGAAATTTTGTCAATGCAACATTATTCAATAGAGAGTAATACCTACAACATTTTTGGAGACCTATCTCAAAAGGATCCTTGCATCATATTGATCTTACTGGTATACATATTTAACAACCCTTTTTATGTGGACCTGTCAAATCCACATTTTTTGTTACATCTCAAAAGACTCCTCTTTTTACCTTGATCATTTGGACACAAGCTAGAGTTAATAATTTTCAACTCATAAGTGGTCCTCTGGTCCACACTTGCAATCGACCAAGCATGGAGTACCTACACAAGGATTCACCCAAAGATACCAAGGATCTTGAATCAATGGTCTTGAGCTAGTTCAAAGATAGTTCAACAAATGCACATCGATCAAGCTAACCAACAATATATGTTGAAAATCCTAACTAAACATCGGGATCTAGATCCCACCCCAGAGGATCAATCCAAAGATGTTGTTTCCAATGAAGGATGAGGCTCTTACACTCTCTTCCCTAACACCCATTTTCCACCATTTCAAGATAATAATTCATAGCATTTCTTTTGAAAGGTTGACATGTGTAAATTTGATGGTTTAGATCCCATGGGTTGGGTTACACAAATGGTACACTATTTTTCTCTCCATGGCATTAAGGATGGTCTCCAAAAGTTAAAAGTGGTTGTATTATATTTAGACTCAAAACATTGGAAATGGTGGCAATGGTACCATAGATCTTATCATTGTTATGCCCCTTGGAGAAAATTTATGAAGATCATTCATGATCATTTTGAAAGGGACACTTACAACTTGGGCATGTTGGTCAAATTATGTCAAAGCAACACAATTTTTTATTATATTACAACGTTTGAGCAAGTGGAAATATACATAGATCACCTCTTTGATTCTTTTTTCTGGGAATGCTTCATCATTGACCTCAAGGAGAAAATTCTATCATATTTCATTATGCAGTGCCCCAAAACATGGTTAGAAGCGTGATAGAGCTCAAGAAGTTGAAATGGTGATCAACACCCAACCCAAAAGAACTTCATTTCCAAGCAATATGTCTCCCATGGATCATGCTTCCATCACTTCCAACATGCAACCGTTGAGAACCCAAAAATTATCTCCAGATGCAATGGTCGAACTAACGTCAATGCCTTGGACTTAGCTGTGACTATGATGATAGATATTTTTGATGGAATAGGTGCTAAGAACAAAAAATATTCCAAATAGATGTATCCTTGCATGAGCACCAAAAGACATAATGGTGGAAGTACATCAAGAACCATAAGTGGAGGACACTGCTTCACCTGTGGAAGATGACCACACCTTGCACACTCCTAGGGAGGAACCCCAAGTATCACTCTATGCCTTATCAAGTTTCTCCACCCCCCCCCCCCCCCCCCCCCGCCCAGGTATTGAAGTTTATAGGCTACATCAAGCATTGTAAAATCATTGTATTAATTGACAACGCCATCACCCATAACCTTATTCACTTTATTCACAAGAGAGTGAAAGAAGGAACCCATCTATATGTTTGATCTATATCAAATTTCCAAATTATTATAGAAAATGGTCTTAAGATGAAATGTGGGGGTCACTATGAAAACATCAAACTCCAAATGGGTGACTACCTTCTTAATACACATATATTCTCTATTGACATGGGGGTTGTGATGTAGTTTTGGGGGAAAAATGGAAAAGGAATTTGGGGCCTATCACTATGGATTTCAAGGAACCATATAACGATTTTTCTAAGGAAGGGTACAACCATCATCTCAAAGATATTACTTCTGGTTCTCCAAAAATTATCACCTCCCACTTTATGGAGAAGTTATTAAATAAATGTCACTTGTGTATTATTTGGAAATCCAATGCCATCCAAGTAGTGGACATACCCCCACATGACATTCACCCTAGTTTGCAGTAGGTTCTCTTCAAACATCAACTATTTTTGAAATGACCAAGGGTTACTATCAACTCGTGGGGAGCATCACCGCGGTATTCCACTAATTATAGGTAGTAAACCCCCTAATGCACACCACTATTGATACCCTTTTTACCAAGAGAATGAAATAGAAAAGACCATTCATGTTTTATTGGAGGCTGACATTATTCATCCCAAATACAAAACCTTATTCCTCACTAGTGGTTATGGTATTGAAAAATGAAGGAACTTAGTGCATGTGTCCAAAATTTTGAGATCTCAATAAGTTTACTATCAAGAATAAATTGCCCATCCTAGTCATTGATGATATATTGGATGAGCTTGATGGAACCAAGTTCTTCACTAAACTAGACCTTCGATCTAGCTACCACCAAATTGGGAAGAAAGAAGCAGACATCTTTAAGACAACTTTCCACACCCCTGAGGGTCATTATGAGTTCTTAGTCATGCCTTTTGGCCTTTGTAATGCTCCATACACCCTTTAGAGCCTCATGAACAAGATTTTCCCATTGTTTATCCACAATTTTATGTTGGTTCTCTTCCATGATATCTTGATCTAAGACACCACATGGGAAACCTACTTGGAGCATGTTGATCACACCTTGCAATTACTCAAGGACCATTAATTATCTATGAAGCATTCCAAATGTGCTTCTGGGGTTAATGGGGTTGAATACTTGGGTCACATTGTCATTCAGGATGGAGTGTGAGTGGACCCAAAGAAAGTGGTAGCTATGTAATATTATCCACGCCCCAAGACTCTCCAGAGCTTGAAGGGGTTACTAGAACGTAGAAATTTATGGAATAATTGCAACCCCCTTAACATCATTGCTAAAAAAGAATGCCTTTGTCTAGAGCGATAAAGTTGAGTGGGCCTTCTCCACCTTAAAGGATTCCATGTGCGCTACTCTAATGTTATCAATGTTTGATTTCACTAACTTTTGTCTTAGAATGTGATGCCTCAAGCCTAGGTCTTGATGCAAGAAGGATGTCCTTTGGACTTCACCAATAAGCAATTATCTGATTGACATTTGGCCAAATCTACATATGAAAAAGATGTGATGGCTATCCTGCACACACGTGTGATATCATGCCCTTATTTAATAGGGAGGTGATACTAGATCAAGACCAACCATCATAGTTTAAAATATTTCGTTGACATCGTATGTCCTCTCTAGAGAAACATAAGTGGATTACTAAAATATTGGGGTATGATTATGAGATCATTTATAATAAGGGTTTAATTGTCTAGGAAATTTGAATAGGAAGGATCTCTCTTTGCATTATAATTATAAGTTCCAAGTTGGCTCAAGGAAGCACGTTAAAAATGGATGGTGAATGAAACCATTATACAACTCATAAGGAGATATCATGTACTTGAACCTTGAAATGCTACAGTGAGTAGGAGACAATACATTGTCCTTTAAAATTGTGGACTTTTGGGCCAACCAAATTCCCCATGCGACAATCAAGGTTAGAGCACAAAATAATTTGCTTTCATCATGTTCACACCATCTCTTTAGACCAACCTTGATGGTGTTTCCATCCCAAGACCATGATAAAGCAAGTTGAGATACAAGACCATCAAGGCCTTCTCACTAGATACTAAACAATGTTTTCTTCAATAATCAACAATAAATCACATGGACTATAAATATTCTCAGAATATCTCTAAATTTATACTCAAAATCATAAAGTGTTAATTAGGTCAATCTCTTAGACATTAAAACACAAAATAGAGACTTGTTAATAGGAAACAACAAGGAAAAATATTATTCATCACACTAAATTTAAGGATCGATAAATAATATTAAAAAGATGAAATAAGGAGTCAAATATTAGGGTAAATGGTTGTCATAAACTAGTAGAATAAATGCATGCTATTAGATATGCACACAAAGTTTAAGGAAACCTATGTGTAGTATGTATATTTTCCAAAATGGATAAGATGTACATGTACGTTACAAAAAGGAACATCATGCCCAAAGTACATATAAAGAACCTCCTAGTCTCCTAGAATACTAAATTAATTGACAACATCATTGGAGATGAACTTGTGCCAAATAAAGAATGTCTCCTTCTACAAACTATAATATCTAACATGCAAAACATACCTCAACACCTATGAGGTCGCCTCCTAGCCAATAAATTAAGAAAAAACCAAGTGAATTCTCGATAGGGTTCCACACGCTCATCAACTTAAATGTGGCATCCTCTCAATTTATCATCACACAGATGCATGAGCCAAGTTAACCATAGAACAACATGGGTGACTTGATGATCATATTCATTTTTATTGCATCGCAATATTTTCAAAAGAGGACTTGTGTGGATTTTCCATAGATCATTAGCCAGAGATTGTCCCAACATACTCAGATGGTTCTTATGCTTTGGTTGTGCCTAGTGGAGATGGTGTTAGATGTGTTAGTGAAGTAAGTAGGTGTTACATCCATTTCACAACATTTTTCCTAGACATTTTTCATTTCACTATCCCTATCATCCATTTTCATCAATTTCTCCTTTGTAAGTGATCTATCATATGTAATTATTTATGGTCTCATAATGATTCCTAAACATGGATGCTTAAATCAAAGATAAAAAGAGCACTCTAAACTTGATGCTGCTAAATTAAAAGGTAAAAGTACATGAGCTATGCCCCCTTGCTAAAAGCCCATTCCTTGAGTCTCATGGTGATCAAATCTAAATCTAAAGAAAAAGGCTCCAAGTAAAAAAGAAAAAGAAAATAAAAGGAACAAGAGGGCATGGGGAGGATGTAACTCATGATAAAAAAACAATCTCTTTCATAAGGCACATATGGAAGAAAATAATAACCCCTAGCTCTTGAAAGTTAAGGGGTAGACCCTTACACCTAGTTGTTATGATGATTAACTTGTAAAAAACTCATTTTCTTCACGAAATACCCCATTCATTCCATCACCCTCACCTGACTTAGGAATATATGTATTGCACCTTGACTTAGGGGTTTCACATGTAAGAAGGTTTTATATTGGTCACACCATGGGAAGCCTAATGTTTAATTGGATAAAAAACAACCAATTCAATGAGGGATTAGAAGGGTATAATTGTTAATTATTTCATGACTTTTCATCATATTTTGATGCATTTCATAGTTAAATGTGGTTGAGCTCCTTAACACATGGCTTCCCTAGTGTTTAGCTATGATTTGCCACTTGTTATGAAATGTGTTGATGATTCCTAGGCCTATTTAGATGAGCACCCCACTTCCTCTCACATATTTGGAGGCACACATGGCACTTAGAGACTCTATGATGGAGTCATTCCCTTCCTAATTTATTGATATAACACTTCCTTGGCATGTGAGAGTGAGTTGGCTCTTGTTTTGACCATTTATAGCACATTGGACCATTGACATGCATTATAGAGAAGTTTGTTACACACTTGGCATCCATTTATCCACATTATTAATGGGGCGTCTCACACATGTGACTCATTTTAAGGAGTTTGTTGCACTCTAGGGTTTTTACCAATGTTGGACCCTAGAGGCATTCAACACATGGTTATGATGAGGCATTCTTCGTTTTGGAGCTTTTTTGTTGGAGAACAATCCCTTTTCAGTGATTTCCACACACCTTAGCAACCTTTTTCAGGAAGACGTTGAGTCATTAGAGAGATTTAAGGGGTCAAACCATAGATCTAACATATTTTCATCATTCTTTGAGATTTTCTAAAGGAACAATATCTGTTTTGGACAACCTCACATGTATTTAGCTTTGATCTATTAGTGTGCCCCCACTTTTTAGGAAATTGGTTAAGATTTTGGGGTTGGTTAGTCCACCCATTTCATGTTTTATGCATTTTTAACCATTTCTAGAAAAGATTATTCTTGTTTACTCCTCCCTATAATAGATCTAGGGTTTTAGACTAAGATATTATTATTTTATTTGAAGGTTTGTTGAACCAAAGCTCTATATAAGAGGTCTCCCTCTCATTTGTAACTTGTTTTTGATTAGGGAAATTGAACTTCCTTTGTCTAAAAGTTGTTGGAGCATATTGAAGACCTTTCTTGCAGTGTGAGGCATATGTTGTGGTAATTTCAAGCTTGGAGATAACACTTCTGTTTTTTTGATCGTAAAGTTAGTATATCTAGTTCACAAAGAGTAAACAATTACTATTTGGATGAAAGTAAATAAAAAATATTTTGTTTCTTATATGTTGTAGCTATTGGTAGATTGTTTGCATTTGGAATCCTTTTGGAGTGTTTTTAGATTAAACTTTTCATTTCTGGAGTATATGCTAGATCTCTAGTTGGAGGTATATGCCCAAGGGTGACCCTACCTTGGAAAAATGTCTAACCTTTTATAACAACCCTTTGAGATCTGTCCTCATGACCTCATAAGTCCAATGATTGAAAGGACTTGTCCTCTTCCTAAACCATCAACCAAAAACCATTAAAATCTCATTCTCATATTTTCCCTTGGAAGCCTAAATATCACCTTGTTGCCCCATCATTTCCAGATTTCAAACCCTTTCTAGCCTAAAGTTTATTTTTTGTTCCAACAATATAGCTTGTTTTTCACTAATCTATTTTTTTTTTATCATCTCATAACAACATTAAAACATAAGTGGTACTTAAAACACCAATAATTTCCTTGGTTTGTATGGTAATCAATTAACTACAAAATTTGTTTATTTATTTATTCATTTTATAACAAATTTTTAATGGTTTTAAAGTGCTAATGGATTCACATAAGCAATCTAGAAGGTAATGCTAATCACTTTGCTAATTCTAATTTTTTTATGAGAGCTTAAGACATCTTAATTTCCATATTTTACAAGTTTTATTTGCTGCAATTTATCATCTTTCTTGTGGGTTCTATTAAGTAAGAAATTGTTTCAAATCCATCATACATAATTATAAAACAACTTTTGTGTTTAGACATTTATTTGGATTATCCGAGTCTAGGAGAATTTTAAGATTTGCAATAACTAAACTCATCTAAACATCATTAGGAGTGATCTTAATCACTTATCATTTTTGGAGTTTATTTCTTGCATTTATCACTTGATTTCAAATTTGCAAAGACTTCAATGTGGTTAATTCTTCACACTTTGTCTTTAATTGAAATAATGCTATGTATCATTTATGAATCCATTTCAAGCATTATTTTATTTTTTATTCAAGTGTTTGTTTCACTTTTGCACTCCGATAATATCATTGGCATACACTTGATTTTTGGGTTAGTAAAATCTGCAATACACTTGTGCAATCTAACCAAATCTAAATCAACTCTCCTAGCTCTCTTCATCAAATAATCAAATATGAATTCAATTAGCCTTAAGGGAGGCCCCCCATGACTTTTGAAGCACATCAAAAGTGAGAGGAGTTGTCCATTAAGGTGATAGTGGTGCATTCTCCTATAGTTTCTTCTTGGACCACTTGTGAATTAGGACTTTCCCACTCAAGTGCCATATCAAGTTGAAACATTTTGGTGACATTATTGGAGGCAAGTCTATTTAACCCAAGCTTCAAATGTCATTTTAATAATTTTATTAATAGCTGTAACAATTCCGAAAATTGTCGCTAGGCGAAAATTTTCAGGCTTAGCTAAATTTATAAGGTTGTGATAGTTGATAAGTTGTTATAACTTTGGCCTTATTCCGTACTTTGACCCTAATCCAACCTATTAGTTAAGGTAGTCTCGCTACTTGTTTTAGAGTCTTGAAGTGTACTAAGATAATTCGTCCAATTCGAACATAAACATATTTACTATTATTTATTTTTCATCATAACCAAACCTTGACGCCATATATATATATATATTAATAAATTAAATCTTATTAATAAACAATTATAACATTCATTCATAAATTTTCTTTTAGTTTTCCTATGCATATTCATTAGCATAATTAGTGACATGATTGCTAAGGTTATAATTAATGCTTTTCATATATTATAACTACTCGACCTACTTGGTAATGACTAGACATAACATGACGGTTAACATATTATTTAATATGTGTGTGTGGACAAGAGTTGGCCTACGACTGGTTGTCGTAGCTTGCTTAGCCCCTTGGCTAACACCATTTCATGCTCGTACAGGTGTATGCTAGACGTAGTAAGAGAGGGGTCATTAGATTACTTCCAACGAGCACAAACTATTGATACATAGTAAACACTTCTTTGTTAGTTTAATACGTATACATACCAACTAACACGTATACATAGCATAGACATTAAGGATTTTTTGAGTTCTAAAACAAGTTATACTAATAAAATAAAGTACTAAAGTACTAAATTTTGGAGGGGAAAAGAAAAACTATTTTTTTATTGTATTTTTGGCCCATCTCTTTATCGATTCACCCAAATTTCGATTTTGAGGACTTGTTGGATGTAGAATTTAATTCTGCATCCAACCCATACCTTTTATCAACCAAAATTGCACTTCTCCGTTTGAGTACAGACATCAAATATGTCGGGACACAGAGGACAAATAGGATTGAAGTAGCCAAAACACTATAGATGTGCATTACTATTGATACATAATTTCCTAATCAACTCAATATATTTTTATTTGGAGATTAGGGTTGCACACATGAGTATTTGCATTGCAACCTGTGAGTCACACGCGAGTGTTTTCATTGCAACCCGCATGTACATTGAACACGTGAGTTGCCTTAAAGAAAAGAGTGTGTCACACACGCCTTTCCTATGTCAATACTCGCGTGTACCTTAATTTAATGTTAAAAAATATAAATCACGATTAGTCAAGATTAGTTGAGCTCCTAATCATAAATATCTCAACTGTCTCAACCATCATAACCTTTGAAACCTCTCTATTTCCCCATGTATAAATAGAGGGCATGGGATGGGGGTAATCAATCATTCTTAGAAGAGCAAAGTTATGCTGGTGGTATGCCTTCAGAAATCTTGGAGTAGCATAACTCAGTGTCCTCGGTTTGTAGAGGAGTCCTTGTTTTAGAAGCTGGGTTGTAATCTCACTATTGTACGTTAAAGAAAGTTCTTCTTCCAATCTTGGTATTGTTGCATTATTGTATATGATGGATTATGAATTGTTTGAATTATTTTATTATGAATATGCATCTCATTAACCATTGATATATATACAAGATATTGTTGGAAGAATTTGTTCTTTGCAGGTGAATTGGAGAAGCCCTGGAAGCTTTGTAAGAGACTGAAAGAGGAGAAGACAAAGCTTGGATCAACCATCATAAATCAGGTTTTCCAAGTTTCCTTCCTATTCTTATTTCAATTTCTACATAAGCTGATTTTATGCAAGTGTCTTAGTAAGTTGGTAACCTCAGAGACCCTAGGTTATAAGGGTGCATTGTCCTGGACAACAATACCCACACTACATACTTTTGAGGTACCCATGACATCCAAAAATGAAAATTACAATAAAAAATGTATTTAGGTGTCGTGGGTACCTTAGAAGTATGCAGTGTGGGTACGGGTTGGATACGAAATTAAATTCTGCGTCCAATGAGTCCTCAAACTCGAAATTTGGGTGAACTGATAAGGAGATATTTCAGAAAAAACGATAAGAAAAGTAGTTTTTCTTTTTCTTTTTCCCACCATTCTTTTTTACAAATTTTACCCTTATGGTTGACATCATCATCTTGAATCTTATTGATTCTTATAAAGTGAATTTTAATGATACAATTTTTGTTTTGAGACCCATTTTTTACCTCAAAACTCCCCTGATGGAAATGGGCCTTCCACTTCCCACCAGGCACATACCACTCGGAAATAGAGCAGCTATCAAGCTTGGTCTACAAGTGGGGAGTGCAAGGTCTGTGGCCTCCACTTGTCCATTGTATTCCCTCTCTCTTTCTAGAGCACGGTGGGTTATTCAAATACATTCTCCTTGTTTTTGCATATCATTTGCTATTGGAGAGGCTCTGCCTCCTCCATGGTTGTCTTGGAGCTCGACTCCTTCCAAAACTTAATCGTTTGATGGAGTGAGTTCGACCATCCCATCAATTTCTTAAGTGGTGAATACAAGACGGGGAAGGTGCTCTTCTGGGCGAGTTTGTGATAAGGCTTCTTTTGTATGCAGACGACCTTATTTTGATTGCTAAATCTGCTCTTGGCTTGCAAGAGCACTTACTTTTCCTTGAGCACTTTTGTAGAGCAGTGGTGATGCAAGTTAATACTAGCAAGACAAAAGTAGTAGTCTTCTCTAGCAAGAGAAAACATAACCAACATGAGTTCTACTTTGAAGGAAACACTCTTGAAGAAGTGGTAGATTACAAATATCTTGGGATTGACTTCAACAAAAATTTAAGTTGGGAAGGTTGCAGAAAAAAAAGAACTTTGGGAGGTTGGAAAGCATTATACGCCCTTCAAAATAGATGTAGAGAAGCAGAGCTATTGGATTGGAAGACTACACAAACTCTTTTTGGGTTGTTAGTGATCCCGGTTGTTCTCTATGGGTGTGAAGCGTGAGCCAACAACACCTCTGACTTATAGTGGCAACAAATTGAGAAGATTAAAAAACAATTGATTATCAACAAGTTCAAAATTAAAGCTCAGTCCCCTACGATATCATGCTTAGTGAAGTGGGGGCAGCCCCCATTGAAGCAATTGCTATGGTGCGACTCATAAGATATCCAAAAAAGATTGAGAAAATGGAAGACGATAGATGGCCTAAGGTGGTCTTCAATGACATTATGCAAAAGAAAGAAGACTTGGATGTGGCAAAACAACAAATGACTTAGTAAATGGGATATTTACCTGAACACATGTCCTACAAACGGTAAAAAGATAAAGGCCTTTGTTATCGACAAGTTCCACAAGCAAATTTGGGGCAAAGGGATAGGGAGTGGAGGGCTAAAATGCTTATTGCTCAACTAAGAACCAATTCCCACCAACTGCGTTGTGAAACTAGACGCTGGAAAAGACCAAAGGAAGCTTGGGAAGAAAGAGTGTATACGTTTTGCACCTCCGAAAAAGTGGAAATAGAAAAGCATTTCATTTTAGAGTGCGGGGCCTTAAAGGACAACATGGACAGCTATGTGAATATCTTGACAACTAGTCCTTGGGTTAATTTATTCAATAAAGGGACCATGGTGAAATTAGGGGAGCTCGTCATTAGGCTGAACAGGAAAAGGGTGGAAATGCAAAAATCAGTCGGCAAGACCGTATGCCCCGTAGGCTATTTTTAACCTCGCAAACGTTAAAATAATTTATTTTCTTCTTCTTCTGCTGCTTCTTCTACATTATGCAAAGGTAAACCAATTACAAGTTCAATCAATGGTTCTCGTGCTCGCAAGGGTTTACTTGAGCATTCTCCGAGTCAACGTGATAGCCTTCTCAACTCTAAACCCTCGTAAGTACCATTGTTCATATTTATTACATTTACTTTTGATTTGTTTTACGCATTTATATTTGGAGGGTTCAACCCTAGGTTCAGTTCATGCTTATATTGTATATTCACCCAATGATTTTGTTCCTTGCCCGCGTGCAAGTTTTTGTATGCTCGGTCTCGAACCAACAATTAACATTAAAATATTTGCCTGTGTATCCTGTAATGAAGGCATTTTTTCCCAAGATAATTTATAAGAACTAAGTCGTTTGGTCGTAGCATTGTTGATATTATTTTGGTGGTTATCATATGAATTCTTATAAAATATTGTTTGCATTCCCAAAGTTATATAAATAGTTAAATTAAATGAAAATATGACGAAATACTAAATTAACTTAATAAGAGAACTATGTTGGTATTGAACAAATCATTCCAAATATTAGTAGTCGTCCTATACATTTAAACAAAATAAGCAGAATATTCATAATTGAAATTTATGAATAAATTTAAATAAAACCCTAAACCCGGTTGGTATAAACAACATTATAGATGTTACACTGTTTATAACAAATAAATAATGAATACTAGAGATACTTCAAGAAATGAGTTAAAAATAAATACATAAATAGAAACAAGAGGTACTAACCATGTGCAGAATATAATCAATCATTACAATAGTTTAAGTAGTCTAATTAAACATGTATAGTATTAGTCATAACAACTTATATGATACAAAAATAGATATAAAAAACTTATAAGACTTGAATGTTTCCAACTATGTGGGGAACTTCCATGTTCCTCTCAGCCTTAGACCTTGAACAACTCAACTGCTCATCCCACATGTCACCCCCAAGCCAGACCAAGTACACTAGAAGTAGGCAACTTAGGGTTTTGCTCACTACTGCAGAGTAGCAATAAGATGTTTCACCAACTCTATGTAAATCCTGTAATATTCCCCCCCTTAACACAGTCTTCCTAGGACCAACCATATACTGTCCATGGTTTACTGAGCGCTTAAGGATATACAGTTGAACCTTCTAGTGAACTAGGGACCATTACTCCTTGTAATGTCCATTCTCTGCAATTTTCTTTTGAGGAAAATGTTCTTGTTCATATCCAGATTGCTCTCTCTTAGTTAGGGAAAAAGTGTTTGTCGTTGCTATCTGTCTTCGTTTGTTCTCTTTCATATTCAAGAAGTACTAAGGTTTTTAGTTCTCTCTATTTCTTTTTTTTTTAATTTATTTAATATGTATTTATCCTCACATTGATTTAACTCTTCATTAACTCTTTTTTATGCATAATTTAAGAAGTCATTCCCCCTCCTTGTATGTTTGATCCCTCTTTTAAGTGGTTGTTCCCCAATAGTTAGAAAAATTAAAGGTAGATAAAATAATATAAATGATCATGTCATTTATTGTCCTTGATGTTCTAGAGTTTCCTAACTCAACATCAAGTTAAACATAATTAAGTTCAAGTATTATTTGATGCTCCAGAGTCTCAACTCAACATCAAATCAAAATTATTTTAAGTCCAAACATTCTTGATGCTCCAAAGTCGCCCGACTCAACATCGAATCAAAAGTATTTTAAGTCCCTAGGATTTTATTAACAAGGGTTCAAACTTGGGGATATTACAATAACACATCCGACAAATCCACTAAATGAACTTGTGCCTAAAAGATACTCTACGAAAGGATCTTCTCAAGCCCTTGTTCCTTTTAATCATGAACACCAAATACTACAAAGAAAAAAGAAAAGTTATTCAAGTTCTTTGCCAAGGAAATTCTTCTAATCAACTTAATCCTACAATTCCAAACATGGTTGCTCCTTGGTTGATTGAATGTTACAAGCCTTTTGACTTTTCTATCATTATTTGGTTAATCGTATGACTTCCCAAGTCACCTAATAAATTATTTGATTTCCATGGAAACAATGTTATTTATGCCAAGGACCACTTAAATGCCCTCATGGGTTTTAACCGATGCGAGAGGGATGTGCATGTTGATGTACTATTTTATGTTGTTTTCCTTATCAATGAAATGGTATGCATGCAGATGGTTTACTAATTTACCCGCAATAGCATAAAATATTTCCAGATGGCATGAAAAGAAAGGCACCGAATTTCTATTGTTGTGTGAGGAATGAGAACAAACCTATGGATGAACTTAATGCAAGATTTAATAAGTAGGTTAATCATGTTCCTATTGACTTCACCCCTCTAGCTGCTACAATTTTGTTATATTACATGGACACTTATCAAAGTCACTTTAGATTATTCCTTAATCAAGATAAACCCACATATTTAAAGAATGCACAAACAAAAGCAAACAACCTTGATAAAGATCAAGTAGTTAAATCTAAGGTAGCACTTGTGGAATGGGAATTTCCCACTTAGGTGCCAATCCAAGCTATCACAAATTATTTCCTTAGAAGAGGGACACCACAACAGTGAGCATCCAGAAAGGCATCAACCTTGAAAATTGTGAAGACCTTATAAAGCGTCAAAGGCTTCAACATTGAACCAAAATGCTTAGAACATCATTGAACCAGTTCTCATAAATCAGATGCTTCATGCGCTCATCGCACCTTCCCCAACTTGGACGTCCAAAATTTATTTTCCTTCCACCTCCCTCCACATACCACTTATATGTCCAAAACCATGAGAAATCCTTATTCCCCTATGACAAAGAGTTGATAATGTCTAAACAATATGGTTTGAGTTTCTGTCTCCTTTTCCATTGAATAGTGTACTAACACAAGATGGCTATATTCTTGATGGTCATAATTGCATCAAAGTATCATCATGGCAACTATAAGGGCAATCTCTCATGGGCAATACACTTGAGTGAACATCTCGCTTGTGTTGGCTACAAGGGCTCATGTAGGTTGTTCACAAGGGCTTAGGTCCACATATTATTGTTAGCCTCACTTACCTCTAATATAAATAAAGGAATGAGTCATTTTATACAAAATCATCAAATCATCACTTGTACACTTCTCTTTGTGCTTGTCTTCGAGGAGAGATTTATTGTGGTTTCCTCATGAACCCTAGGAGAGGATAATGGAAGGGAAGGAAGTTGTCTTGGTTGGAATTTGCTCTTGTCAACAGGGTTTGCTCTTGTGGATGAAAAGTTGGTGATGATCTTGGCTTTCTCTCTCTCTATGATATTCACTTGTACTTGTTTATCTCTCTCTCTTGAGGTGCTACGGCTTTTTGGTCTTCTTTTACATCTTAGAGTTCTAGGGTTAGAGTTTTACCTTTGGATATTGGAGATTAAGGTTTTGAGATAAAACCCTAGCTTGCATTTGTGAAGAAAAAAGAGGATATCTTGTCTTGGAGACAACATTTGAGAGATTTTTGTACTAAGATCTTCTTGGTCAAGTTAGGGCTTGATGATTTTACAGAAGTAAAATAACAAATTGTCAAGTGATTTAACATATAAAAGAATATTATAGTGGATTGCATTTACTACTACTATATTTATTGTTGTTAAAGTACATTTTCATATATGGTTGTTTGCTAATATGTTGTCATAGTGCTTAATTTAATGAAGTTGGATCTTCATGCCTGAATGAAATCAAATGTGAAAGAAGATTGCAAAAGAGAGAAGCAATTCAATAAACTCTGATAAATAATTCATGGCAAATTAAACACACATGAGACCAATAATTTGAAGAATTACATTACATCCATTAATCAGTAAATAATATGTAATACAATGGTGTTACAAATAGGAGAATTCAAATGCCTTAGATAGGATTCAAATCTACCAACCTAGACGGACTCCAGAGCTAACTTGATGTGAGGAAATCACCACTAGAGCTCACTAATGCAACTCCAGATCACTGAGTCAATTCACAACCAGTTAACTAATTGAGTTAGGTGAGCAAGGGCACTCTACTTCTCTCAAATCATGCAAAGTGGCGCTAGGTTGATTGAGAGTGAACTAATTGATGGAAATCAGAGCATAACTGAACATAATTGAACACCTACTAGAGTCAAATGCTGAATACTGCTGGTGACACTTAAAGTGGATTCCTAAATTATAGGGATTGGACCTTGGAGCTCCTAAACTCATGCAGAATGGTGCATTGAGTGGTAGGTGGCCTCTAGGTTAGTCCCCCGTGTCACTAGTGAAGTGGCAATGATCTCCTAAGCTAGGAAAAGACAAATAGACTATGGTGTTCAAGGGAGGATTTATTAATAATCCTAACACATAGAAGAGTTGAAAACTTTTTTCTTGATTTGATATATTTTCTCATTGATAATTGTGAAGTTTGGACTTGTTAGAAATGAATGATTGTTATCTTTCCATTGTTGTTTTACACTTTAATTTACAACTCTATTCTAAAGGTTGAAAAATCTAGGACTAAGATTCAAGAACCCTTCTAGAAAAAAGATGGAATTTCTGTTTTACATTAATTGTCCAAGTGCACAAATTTCAACACCTACACTTTAATCAAGGCCATAAACTTATTCCTTGTCAGCATCATTGAGGCTAAAGGTATGTTGGCATTGTCCCTCACCTCCTTCATCCAAGCCCAAATCGTAGTCTCTACAAAAATGTAGCAAGCAAACTGTCCCATAAATTCTATTGCTTATACCCACATATAGCCTCATATTTAGGAACATAAATATCCAAGGAGTCTCTACATAATCATTTCATTGTGTCATGAAACACCATGGAGATAATTTTTTGGGTTCTCTTCAAGGGTGTTGTTATTCCTTGATTGACAACTCAAATTCAAATAAAATGATGTCATCCCCTCACAACCTTAAAAAAGGATGTGATGGGATCATGCATATGGTTCACATCTTTAAAATACTAAGATTGCGAGGATGTTTTCTGATCAACAACTCAAATGATGGATTACCTCCCTCAATACCTATTGATTCGAGAGTCCCATAATGATATCATTCTCAAGCTTTTGCAGTTGGATCCATTTGAGATTGTGTTTCAAGACAAAAGGCATTCTTATTAGTTGTAGACTAAATGTTTAAAATTGGACTAGCGCGATCAATCATCAAGGCAATTGAACCTTCTCATTGTCTTAAGGACAATGTCGTTTATCGTGAAATGCAATCTCAAACAGTGCAATAGTGGTTTAATTCCATAATCATATTTTAAAAGATGCATACTCCAAGCATTTCTATCAAGATTAATTCTATCAAAAACACTAGAAATGACTATCAAGATTAATTTCTATCCACATTTCACCTTTTTATTGTCTTCCAATACAAAAATTAAGTATTCTAGCATATCCATAAACTCCCTCACTATAGAATACCTTTAAGAGGAAAATTTCAATTACATTTTCACTAGGCTTGAACTAATATAAAAAGACAACACAAGTATTCCTCTATTACAATTTATTGTTACAGACAAGAAACTAATAATATTTCCTAATACATACATATGCAAAAATATAAATTTTCTACCAGACATTCATCCTTGGTGATTTCAATCATGCACTTCGTCCATGTGTTGTAAGAAATATGTGATTGTTTTGTAACAAGTTTAGCTATTAGACATCTCGAGCACCATGCTGGAAAATAAATGTAATAATACTCACTAGGCACTACCAGACATATTAAACATTAAAAAAGCACAATTAAAACAAATACTTTGAATGCCAAGACATACCCATATGTAATAGATGTTACAAGTTTTAAAATAACATTCTATAGTGGTATTTCACAACAAACATTACTTTTAAATAGAAGTACATCCGTACCTCAACTGTATACATGGTCTCAAAGTTTCACAGAAATAGGCTTCTAATACAATCACTAACACTGAAACAAAGTTTGGCTTATATACAAATAAAAAACATATTTAGAGGTTTAAGTTTCAAAGATCGCCAAGCAATCCGAATCAAGCCTGCGTTCATTACCAATATTGTTGGCGAGACACCAACCAATTTGCATCCATCTAAGCAGGTTCCACTACCTAATCGGAGCGCCTATCTTATACTCCCGGCTGCAAGAAACAATAACATGGTATCTTTAAAGATGACTAAGAGAGGTAAAGACTGAGACACAAAATTGAAGACCAGAAACAAACAGAAAAAGGGAACCAAAAAGTAAGACAGGAAAATCTGGAGAAACCCAGCAAAGCAATTTATAAGTGTTACATCCACAAAAGATCGGCTTTCAAAATCTGTTGCATCTCCAGAAAATATCACGTTTTGAAGAGAAAACCGCTTTTGCAGTCTACTAAAAGACAGCACATATGAAACAAAAACAAGCTAAACCTGCACCAAACTAATGAAAATCTAACAAGCTAACATCTACATAATCCAATTGTATTAAACCCATTAAACATGAAGCTTTCACTGACCTTCTAAGGTCAAAACTAAAGTACAAACATCCAGTAAATATGCATGGCACATGAATACTTTGGAAGCAGCAAAGCTAAAACAAGTATCAAACAAATAATAGATGAGAGAATTTCCGTAAACTTTGAAGGCATGTGCAATATTTAACATGCTAGTGAACACTTTTGGAAGCAGCAAAGCTAAAACAAGTCTTAAACAAATAATAGATGAGATAATCTCCATGAACTTTAAAGGCATGTGCACTATTTAACAGCTATGGCCACCACAAAATGCTACCATCATACCTATATTTGCCAAACTTAATAGTATCTTTTACAGATAGTTCATAATAATGTTTGTGTTTGAGACGATTATCCTGCACCCACAAAAATTATTTCAGTTTTAACATAAACATGAAACCAAAAGACTTACAACGCATAGTCATAGAAACAAATGGAGATGGCAAACTGTGCCAGAATGAAATTACAAGGTGCACTATTTTAGAAAGAAAGAGGAAAATCAATCACTTAACCTTCAAACTGAAGTCTTACATTTAAGCGTGTGCCATTGGAGCTTCCCAGATCCATCAAGTAGGGCCTAATGATCAACAACCATAAGAGTTGGAGAAAACCCAAATCCCACACCAACAACAATAGACATGCAAGATCTTCACATCATTACCTTACTTGCTTTGATACTGTGCCGTCAGGTTCTTCTTCCTCCACCAGTCTACAGAGATGCTATAAAGTCAGATAAAATGAAATAACAAATAAATTTTTTAGATGCTACAGAAACTCCAAATAGCCTTCATATAAGATATCTAGCTCTGAATCTTAAATATAGAACCCATTTTGATAGAAGAGTACCTGAATTGAATAACAGCATGCTGTTTACTGCATGAGGAATGATCAATTAAAACATCTGCCACACTCCTTTCTCTTCCAAACAGATAGCAGCTTTGACGATTAATATAAATAGTCTCTAGGCATCATCCATTCATAGCTAAGTAAGAGACTTTCATGAATGGTCCAGTGCAGAAAAGAAAATGAAAAACGAAAAACAAACTGAAAAGGATAAAGATGCAGATAAGTTTCATTCTAGGTTTAACTAGAAGGTACTAACTGTTGATTTTTCTGATCTCCGGCCTAGATAAAACAATTCCTAGTTTTCCTTTGCTTAAAATTTAATTTTCAGCCAACTGATTATTTTACAGTGCCAAGATCTATTAACAAAAATTACAGAGGACGCAAAATAGAAAACAGACCACATAAACACATATACATTTCTGCCCGTCAAAATCAGTTTTTCATTAAATAAATTTCAAGTTTACAAGAGCTCCCTTACTAAAAAAATGGCCTTGAAAAATTCCACAATAAACTTGGCAAATTCTGCTTTACAGAAGATGAATTTCAACCTGCAAAACTGCCCCTGAAAAACACAGCAAAACCGAGAAAATTCCACCTCTGCAATCTGTTGTACATCCTGTACAGTCCGTACAACTGTACAGATCTGTACGGTACAATCCGTATGACTGTACGGATTCCATACACATGTCCATGTGGCCTGTACGAAAATTGATACGCCTATATGGATCCATATGACAGGTTCGTGCAGCTCTATGGCATGTTGAAAATATTAGCTCTGAAGGCCCTCTTTATGTTTTTGAGTGTGGTGTGATAAGGAGGACATGTAATTTGTTCCTCTTCTACATTTATATATAAAAGTGACTTATGTATAAATTAATGATGTTTTATACTTTATTGTATTTGGTCTCACTTAAAAGTATTTAATAATTAAAGTGAATTATTATTAAATAAGGGTGCATCAAGTGAAGACCCTAGATTTTGTAAAAGCATCTTAACCATTAGATCAAATTGGTTAGATGAGGTAGTTATGAAAGTTAAAGTATAAAAATAGGGTTGAGGACAAACTAATGACCACCATCAATGAGAAGAGGAAGAGGAGATTGAGACTAAAAGAGAAAGAACCCTAGAAGACTGGCACGTTTCCCAAGGCAAATTGCAGCACAAATAGAGGCAAGTACAGCAGCATTTAATGCATCCTGTCAAATCCGTACAGCACATGTGAAGGCACAGAGCCGTACAGCATTTATTGCTGCTGGGCATGAATCCCAAGGCAGGAAGAAAGTACAGAAGTACAGCACGTGTGCATATTCGTACAGTCTGTACCACACGTGTAAAAGTACAGCAGATTGGCATGGTTTTCAAGGTATTTGTAGTTGTTTTGGTGAATGATTTTGTTAGTAAGGGTCAGACGAGAAAAAAATTGTGTTGTTGGAAAATATTTCTGAATTTCTCCTTTTAATGATAATTTCTTCTTTCTAGGGTTTCTCCTAGGAGTTGGGGTTTTGCTCGGTCTTAGACCAAAATTTCCTGTGTATTCATGTGTGAATGACTTACTTGAGTATTGGAACAGTTCTTGATCTTGGTGGTTCATATTTTTAATTTTAATCATAAACCCTAGTTTGAAACTTTGATCAAGTGTTTGACATAATGTGTAAATGGGAAATTTCATGTTTGTCTGAATTTCTTCATGGCATGTCTATACAACCTGCGCATATGGTCCATACGGTACCCCTGCACAGAATTTTGTTTTGCTCCCGATCGGCTGCCTACTCCTAAATGTTTCCTTTCTCTCTCTTGCCCAAGAGACTGAAAAATCAGAAAGTCCTACTAATCATAGTAGAAAAAATCAAAATCGGCAAAAAATCGGCGAGGGTCCAGAAAACATCTTCTCGGCAACATCGACGAAAAAATCGGCAAAAATCGGGAAACCGCGGCAAGCATTAAAAAATGCAAATTTTGTACTTTAGTAGGGTCAAAATTTGCTTACCGATTTTTTCCCCTATTTGCCGATTTACCTGATTTTTCCCTTATCTTTCCTGATTTTTTCTCAATTTTTGCCGATTTTCGCCGATTTTTCTCGATGTCCGATTTTTTGAAAAATCGCGATTTTTTCGGGCCAAAAAATCGGCAGCCAAAAAATATCGCGATTTTTCGGGACATCGCCAAAAAATCGGAGATTTTTTCCACTATGCTACTAATTCTCCATTCAATGCTTGAGCTTCTCTCTTGAAAGAATAATGTGTCTTCTCCTCTCCCTTTGGTTTTCTTTTATACTTTTGGTATGAACCAAAACCCTAATTTCAATGGCCAAGATAAAATCACATCCACTTGAGATCAAATGCTATGATTCATTTGATTAACTTAAATCACTAAAGCCACAAAACTTACGCTTTTCTCCCAATTAACCCCAATTAATTATAAAAGCACATTCACTTTAATTAGTCCTTTAATTAATGTGAATTTTCTAATAAGTACATGAGAGGTCATGGTGACGATTCCCATGGGCAAGACACCCACCTATGGAAATACTTGTCCACGCTACAAACAACAACACTCCTTTTTAGGAGGAAGGTATTCTCCACCACTCCTAGCTAGTCTTTCAAGTAGACAAGCTTCCTTTTTACCAAGGGCTTGGTGAGAATGTTTGCAACCTGGTCTTCTGTGAAATGTACTAGAGCTTGACTGCTCCCTTCTGGACCCTGTCTTGGATGAGTGGTAGCTGATCTCAATATGCTTGGACCTGTCATAGAACATTGAATTCTCAAAGAGTTTGATAAAACTCTGAATATCGCAATGGATCACCATAGTCTCCATCTCCTAACCAAATAACCCTGTAAGCAATTTGTGAAGCCAAAGCGCTTCATACTCGCCATACTCATTGCCATGTACTTTACCTCTGCTAAACTAAGTGCTACGAAAGTTTGCTTCCTGCTGAATCAAGAAATCACTACTAAGCCCAAGTTGAAACAACACCCTGAGGTGCTCTTCCGATCAACTACACTCCCTGCAAAATCTTAGTTTGAGTAACTTTGCAACTCTACTCCATCACCTCAAAGATACCTCAATCCATACTCCAATGTGCCCCTCAAATATCTGAGCACATGCTTTGCTGCTACCCAATGCTCTTGCCTTCACTCCACAATGAACTGACTCAAGGTGTTCACAGCAAAACATATATCGGGCCTGGTGTTGACCAAATACATCAACGATTTATCCAATTCTCTGTATACTCTGGAATCCACCCACTCTGAATCTGAAGAGTCAATCTTCTTCAGATTGGATACCATAGGCGTGGCCATCGGTTTACAGTCCTCTAGCTTGAATCTTTTCAGAAACTCAACTATGTACTTCTCTTGTCCAAGGAACATCTCACTCGATCTCTGCCAAACCTCTAACCCTAAGAAGTAATGCATCAAGCCAGTGTCCTTCATCTCGAACTCTGTGGCCAAGTCTGCCTTGCACCTCGATATAAGCTCCTCTACACTTGTGAGAAACAAATCATCCACGTACAACAACAAGATGAGTTGATCGAATCCAACAAATATGAAGTACAAGTTAGGATTTGCCTCACTCTTGGTGAATCCCATGCTTTGCAAATATCCGCCTCACTCTTGGTGCCTACTTGAGTCTGTATAAGGCTTTCTTAAGCCTGCACACATGAGACTCCCTCTCATGTGCCTCAAAGCCCTAAGGTTGCTCTATGTATACTTCCTCCTCAATGACCCCATTGAGGAAGGCTCTTTTCATGTCCATCTAGTGAATCCTCCACCTCATGACTGAGACAATAGATATCATATAGCCCAAATGGAAGCATACTTGGTGACTGGAGCAAATGACTCCACGTAATCCACTACCTCTCTCTATGAGAATCCTCTCGCCATGAACCTCGCCTTGAACTTCTCTATGCCGCCATCTGAAGCATGCTTAATCTTGAAGAGCCACTTGGAAGTCACCATAGACTTCCCCTCCAGTCTCGACACAATATCCCAAACATCATACTTCATGATGGAGTTGTACTCCTCCACCATGGCATCCCTCCAAACCTCTTGGTCGACTGCTTCCTCATAACTGGAAGGCTCGAAACCAATGATGTTGCTCATCAATGCTATGTAGTTCGAAAACTTCTTCAAAGGCCTGCTCTCCTTGAACGATCTCTTGGGAGCCTCAACATGCTCTCGAGCATCTCTCAGTGATCGCTCAAACCATCTAGGTCTCCTAACAAAACTGAAAGGAGTTAACTCCTCATCACCTGAAGGTTGACTCCCTAAATTGGAAGTTTGTGAACACTGTTCTCCCTTCGGAGCCTCCTAATCCTCCTCTGTCACTGTTGGTAACTGATGAGACTTCCTAGATACCAAGTTCTCCTCGAACTTAACATCTTGGCTGACAATTGTCTTTCGTTGTGCTGGCATGAAGATCTTGTAAGCTTTCGAGGTCTCGTTGTGTTGAATTTTAACATGTGCATGATATTCTTTAAAATTGCAGACTGTAATAGAGATAGAGCTTGAAAAGTAAACAACAGTAAGATAAATGTAGTAGTCAACCAAGCACCAAACAAATTTAACACATGATTTTTCATGGGGAAACCTTTAAAGGACAAAAACCCCAAAGCAATAGTAATTCATCCTCTAAATGAGATGACTGAGTTTGGACATGAAGGAAGAATAATTGTTCTCAGAATTTTGAGATGAATGTACAAAGAAAATTTTCCAAAACCCTAGCAAGCTTACTGTTGCCACGTGGAGGGTGGATTAGTGCTCATACATGTGGCAACCTTCTGTTGCAAACCCTAACTTTTGGTGACCATCAACCTGCTGCCTGAATTGTAGCTGTTGCCTGTGATTTCTACCGCTGCCCGAGATCTTTGCTACCCGGACTGTGTTGCTGCTACCCGAGACTGTTTTGATGTTGCTGGTACAACAACGAAGGTTAAGCTGCTACCAGCGAAGGTGGTGGTGCAGTGGTCTGCTGCCACCGAGGGTATGGTAGACTTTGGCTGTGGACACCGGCAAGGGAGCAAGTCTACTGCTGTAGCAGCCTGTAAACACCACCGTGAGCATTAGGAAGGTTGTTGTAGCTTGTAGTTGCTCCCCTTTTCACACCGTGACTTGCGGGCTGAGTATGGAGAAGCCCTAGTTGGCTAGGCTGCCACACTATGGCAAGAGAGAGAACCAAAGAAAAATAACTCACCCACAAACTCTCCTTCAAAAATAGCGAAGAAGAAGATAAAATCCAGTCAAGAATTTCTCAGTCAACCTCAGTCAACAAATTTACCTCAATCTAAGTTGGAGCAGTCAAGTGATGAATGTTGTGTGTAAAATGAATTTCAAATGTCATTTATTTATAGGCTTTCAAACATTTGAGTTGGTCCCACATAATTAGGAGTTGACATTAGGGTTTGAATCTTTTTCCTCTTCGACCCTTTGACTTTAATCCTTTTGTGGTACAAAAGGTCTTCTTGTATTTTGACTTGTGCCACTTGGTCTTTCTCATGGACCAAGGCTTAGGGTTGGATGGTCCTCCAAATATTTTGTGGTCAAAGCAAGTGGTCTCTAGGGTCCTTCATGCCCGCTCAAAGTACATCTTCATAAGTAAGGAGAATTACTAAATGCTTTAACTTGATCTCCTGGTGCCACTATGATCAGGTGCTAGGTCTCTCAACCAGGGGTAACTAATCCGTGGAGAAGGTCTCATAGAGTCATAGACCATAGATCAAGGAGGAGTGCATCACGTGCCCAGACCCGGTCTAGGGCTTATGGTGATGACCTAGTAACTGACTAGGTACCTCAACCCTAGGCTACATCAAATGACTCAATGTCAAATACTTGGTAACTGACCAAGCGCCTCCATTCTCCCGGAGAATGGCCCTTAGCCCCAGGCTGGGTCTCCCATTCCTAGATGGGTTCAAATTCCTGGTAAATGACTAGGTGCCTCCATTCAGTGAATGGCCCTTAGCTCTAGGCTGAGACCCCTAGTCCTAGACTGGGTCAATTTCCTGGTAACTGACTAGGTGTCTCCATTCTCCTAGAAAATGGCCCTCAGCCCCAGGTTGAGTCCCCCAATTCCAGACTGGTTCAAATTCTTGGTACCTGACCAGGTTCCTCCATTCAAAGAATGGCTCTCAGCCCTAGGATGAGTCGCGCTGAGTCCCCCAGTTCCAGACTGGGTCAAGTTTTTGGTAACTAACCAGGTGCCTCCATTCTCCAAGAGAATGGCTCTCGATTCTGCTTAGGAAAAATCAACACGTATCCCACAAACACACCCTTCTCTCCTGAAGGCTCAAGCTTCATCCTCTTCTCCTCAAGCACATGGATATAGACTAGAGAACCAAAGATCCTAAGACAACTAATCTCTGCTTTCACTCCTATGAATGCCTCTATATCAGATGACTCACATTGGCCCACCAAAGTGAGTGGTATTTGATCCTGACTTAGTGGAGATCATAGACATCTCAACTAGGAAGACTATAGCGAAAGGAATTGCAGACCATGCCTCCAAGGCATATACATTTTCACATTTTCTGCCATACTCAGATCCAGTGCATTCTCAACTACCATTTGAAAGGGGAGGTAAAACCATTATATCTACTCCTTTTGCATATAATAATGTTTCCATTGGTGTTTCAAATTCTGAATCCAAACTAGAAGACTCAGTTGAATCAGTTTATGAAATTGAAGTTCACAATGATCCAGATCCAAATCCAGTCCCTACTCCTAATCCTAGGCCCAAATGGGCACAAAAGATTATTGGGGCAGCGAGGAAAACGACTGGAAATCAATCTGACATAAAGAGGACAAGAAATCAGTTTCTAAAAGAGAACCTTACGCTATGTCAAGCAAGATGACTTCCTTCAGGGAGATGCAACAAACTCCTAGTGAGATGCTACATGCTAAGGACTGACCAACTACACTGCTCTCAGAAGAACAAAGTGGATCATATCTCTCCTCCAAAAAGAGACAATGGTAACATTCCTCCTTCCTTCCATCATTCCGACATGCCAGGCCCCATGATACCTGTGCATAGAAGAACAAGCATGTTGCTAAATGTTGCAGCAATATTTTCTCAAGTTTCTTATTCAAGAAGAATTTTTCTCTTGATATGAAAGCTTGATCCTGATTCTACCTGATTATTTTGAGGGGGGGTATTTTTCCCATGAGGTTTTTCCTCGTTTCCTTGGTTGTATTAAGCAGTTACTTTTTGCATTTAGGTTGTAATGGGCAACCTGAGGTCTTAGTTGCCAAGGCCCAAGTTATCTAAAGTCATGATTAAAGGGGGGTGTTAGGATAAATAATCCTCCCTTTGGCTAAATCAACCTAATTTACCACTTGTCCTAAGTTTTTGACTCAAACACGTGCTTACATCAGCAACATGTCATCAACCTCAGTGATCTGGACATCCTCCTTCAATCAGGGAGCCTAATTGAGCCTCCTCCTTCAATCTAGGAGCAATTTTGGGTTGATCTGCATGACATATGCGCCCCCTTCAGTTCACTAGAGGTTGTTTCACCTACCTTTCAGTTAAACTAAAGTTGCATGGGTGCCTCCATCATTATTTGGCCTATTTTTGGTTGATTTCAGTTAACTGGAGTGATTAAAGGTGCCACCACCTACTTCTGGTGACTAAGTTCAGTTCATCTCACCGAACTAAATTTAGATAGGCGCCCTCACCTACTTGTTGGCATGCAGTTGAGTTCTAAGTCAGTTAGAGTCAATTATGGTCTAGTTTAGTGGTTAATTGATGTGTCGAGTGGTGATTAACTGACAAGTAAGACACTCTCATGCACCTAATTTGAATTTACCTCCTTAGGATTCAAATTGCTTGGTTGTTTATACCAATATAACATATTGTAAATTATCTTATGATTAATGATTAATGAAGCATACTGCTGCAAGCCTTTTGCACATTTTTTCTGCCATTTCATCGAGTTCATTGATTCTAACAATCTGTAGTGAGTTTTGTATTGATTCTAATATTTTCCGTTACACCAAAACCTCTAGATATTGATGAACATTTGAAACCAAGCACAAGGCCCTATCATCAGGAGTGGCGGTTAGTCCACATTTTTTATATTCCCAGAGGTGCGGCGGTTATACCATGCGGTTGTACCGATACTCCAACACCCCCCCTTCGACGTAGCTCAAGGGAACTGAACCTGAGACCTATGCTNACCTCCAGATATTGATGAACATTTGAAACCAAACACAAGGCCCTATCATCAGGAGTGGCGGTTAGTCCACAATTTTTATATTACCAGAGGTGCGGCGGTTATACCATGTGGTTGTACCGATACTCCAACAAAGGTGTATGTCTTTGTTTCTTATAGATCTGGATCAAAAAACTTTACAAGTTTTAGAAATGAAGAAGGAAAGAAGAATATTGCTTTGGGAGGGCCTTGGATGGTTTAGATCTTTGATTTTCCTGTAGCACTTCCTCTTATCTATTTGTTAAAGATAAAAACCAGCCACATGAAATGCACCGAATGTGCCAAATAAAGTGTTAAAAACATGAAATGTTAAGTACTTGAAAGATATACAATAAGCATAGATACTTAAGCAATCTAGATCTACTCAAAATAAATCTTTTCAGACTTAGATCTAGCAATGTACTGAACTAAATCAGCCCTTTAAATGTTCTTTTAAAAAGTGAACCAATTTACTTAAGCATGTACAAAAGTAACCAAGAAGAAAAAGAATTTTAATTTTTGAATGTGAAGGAGAGAAGGAAGAAGGAGAAAGCTCAAGCTGAATGTCCGAATCTATGGATTCCAACGGTGGGAAGCAGAGGGACTATGTCTTTCTTAAAAGCGCGTGAAAAATGGGAGAGTCAACTGAGATCATCCACTCCATCAAGCGAAGAAACTTGCATCACTGACAATACTTGCACAAAGAGGATTAAATACGGTACTTCTACAAAATAAAATTAGAAGAGCATGAAGTATAACTGGCTACGACATGCTACTTCTAGATCTCTATGAGCAGAAAGATAGTAAATGAAATCAAACTAGAATCATTTACCCTATCAGTTGATAACAACTGTCTCCAAGGCCAGATAAATCACAACAATAAGCAAAGCAAAAAGCAGCAATACAGTTACCTCATATACTAATGACAATACTCATCCACATTAAAACGACACAGCATGGACCTCCAAAGACTTTCTCTTCATTAACAAAAATATTACAAATAAGCTCAGAGCTTCAGCAGGAGTTCCACCCTTTGACCCTGAGAAATGAGGAACAAAGCACTTGCTTAAATAGGAAAATAATGAGGGGGGGGTGGGGGGGATGCATTCCTCAAGTAGAGATGAAGCTTAGTTCAAGAGTTATGTGGGATTGATTGGGAGTTAAACTAGAGAGGATGGCGCCACCTCTTAAGAAGAGATGTGCCCCCTCTCTTGGAAAGATAACCATCCAATCATATGAGTGCCACATAGAGGATCCACCCCCCTCTTTAGAGAAATGTGCCCTCTTGTATGGAGGAAACTCGCTCTTGATTGATTTGATACCGATTGACCGATTTTGAGCTTGAGTTATCTCTCCTTTGACTTTTAGTTAAATTGCCAACATTCCAGACATGTACTCGACATGTTTCCACTAATTTAAGAATTTGTTTTGGATATTTTCCAATTATTTTTACTCTATTTTACCTTTTTTGGAGAAAAAAGTAATTTAAGTGAAAAATAATCACTTAAATACTTAGTAAAGTGGGTTTGGGGTAAAATTGATGCTCTGAGTTAGAAAACGAGCACCCCCATGGCAAATTTGGACATCTAGCCACACTTTTATGACATTTTACATTTTTTAATTAAAACATTAAAAATTTCATCGGTTTTTTAAAAGAAAAATTATTTTTGCAGAAATTTAAGAAAAACATAGGGGGACCTAGCAAATGTTTGTATGACTTAAAAATAATATCTAGTATGGTAATATACATTGACACATGAACTTTAATGACCTCCTAAGGCCTAACACCAAGACAACCATTCCATCTTTGAAGGAGCGGGTGAAAAACTCGATTATTCAACAATGCATAATTAACAAGGGGAAAAACACCTTGGAGCAATCGGCTTGATGTCTATGTTCTAGGAAAGCCATGTCATCATGCTAGCACATTTTATACAATACAAGGTCATCATGCTAGCACATTTTATGCTAGAAGGTCATCATGCTAGCACATTTTATACAATATCCCTGCAGGGTATGAACGTGTGAAAAAATAAAAATAAGGGCCATGGAAGGCCTGAAAGGACTTCAGAACTCTGATTATGAACACTTAACATGTTCAAGCTTTTCCCGCTCGCTTGAAGGTCCAACTAAGTACAACTTAGATGGTAACAACCAGTTACATTGGGTGAGCCCAACTGCATGGAGGGTGTGCACTGCTGGAGAGAGAGAGAGAGAGAGAGAGAGAGAGAGAGATAAGATCATATCAATATGCCTCTTCTATAGTCTTCACTTGCCCAACTAAAATTGCGCACTTGAGAGGAGCAATGAACTTGCTTGAGTTTGTAGAAATGAGTTGCTTATTTATACACATTAGATTACCTAATTTTTACTTGGGGACGACTTGTCTTCTTTAGTTGGGGTCGACTTGCTAGTTTGCCCACTTCAATTGTTATTTATTTGTTGACCACTTTATTATTGGATTCTTCTGTCTTCTTAGGAAAGGTTGTCCATTGTGATGCTCCGTCACATGCACATCTATTCACCGCATAGAGCCCTAATGTTGGTTTGACCCACACTAAGAAGTCCCGGTCACTTCTTAGTGTTCATGTCAAATTCAATATTAGGCTAGACTTGTAGATTTCACAAGGGGATGAAAGCCCCTAATAAAATAAACAAGTCAAACACTCTAATATAGAATAGATCACTCCATTACAGGAGCAGGCAATGTGAGAGCATCCCGAGGTCCATTCTCCACAGCATATGACTGGGAGAGTCACTACCCATGCCCGGGCCATTGACCTCTAAAATGTAAATTTATCATTCATTACTAGCCAAATCTGCATGGCTATCCGTGAGTGAATGTCTGCTCAATGCTGCACCTGGAGGAACATCAACAAGAAGTTCAAAACGAAACAACATAATAACAAACTCTCGTTCTCACCAAGTATTGCAGCCATTTATTTATGTGCATTTGCATTTTTTTCAAGTTTCTACAAACTTATGGCTATAGTTTAATGTGTGTCTAAATTTTATTTTATGGGTGTGAATATTGGGTTGGCGTTGCTAGAATATAATTGTGATCAAGCTACAACTATCAAGAGTTTTTTGTTTTGTTTTTCAACTGAGTCTCTAACTTTCCTGTAATCTATCTATGTTTAGTATTGATATAAGATAAGGTAATCAATCTACATTGTTTCAATAAAGAATATAAGGTAAAGTAACTTCCATGGTGAGCTGTGTAGGTCAAGAAATTTCAACTGGAAACCAACTTCTCTGGAGCATGCTAAATTTACATAGGATACAATTATGGTAAAATTACCATACCAAGAAGAAGAAAACTTCGATGCACACTATAATAGCTGAAACATGTCTGAAATTTTGGTGTTCCAGTGATAATATCAAAATATTGGTATAGAAGAATTAACCAAATCCATAATAAATTTATAAAGGGACATAATAAGGTTTCCCCGTCGTTTTTTTTGTCTAAACATTTGTGCTGAAACTAAAGCCCTTTTTGTTCTTTTTGTTCATCCATCCACCACCTCATTCTGCGTTTATTGTTTCCTCCACAACCTTGACATATCTTTTGAAGTTGTACATTGTGGATTCAATATCAGGTTTATTCAATATTGGCTTTCATAAATATTTTGTTTTTACACAAATATCTCCCTAAAAACTTTGCACCGAATTCTTTCCAATGGACAGATCTATATAATTATGCGATTCTTACACATGGGATTGTTTCTTCTTCATTAGGATACGACACTCAACTGTATTCTGCACATTCTAGACCCTAATTTCGGAATTGGAAATTATAGTTTTGAAAACTTAAGTCTAACAGATCAACATTCATATCCTGCACAAGTCAATCACTTCAACTAGCAAAGTTATGAAATCGTCCTCTCAACGTGTGGGGAAATTGGGAGGGATGTATGTAGGAATTTTTGTGTATACAAGCCTTCCATGTTTTTGTATTAAACCTTTTTTAAACATGTATGCATATTTGCCTGTAATATGCTTGTTTATATATATTCAGTAAATAATATTAAAATGTTTTCCGATTCAGTGAGAAGATACAAGAGATCACATAGATGTGGTTAGTATTGCCCATGTAAACTATGATACATATGAATACATTTTCAAATTGTTGGTATAATCAAAGATTAGTTGTCTGAAAGGAATTTGATGTGGAACACTTGTACCAAGTGATATTGGAGCCAATATGTTTCTCAGACCAAATTCCTATGCCTTCAAAGAAAACAAGATTTGAGACAAGATTAATTTGTATTATAAACATAAGCTAAATGCAGAAAATTGTAAATACCAACAATGACTTAGATTAAGTGGAAAGAGCAATAAGTTTGTCTCCCATATCTTTGACAATTTTATGAAAAAATCAAATTCTCCAAAGCTTGTTTGACAGAGGCATATAATCTCAGTTGCTGCCCAGATTAATATAACAAATGAATATAATGTGGAAGAAAGGTGAAAATTCCAACTCAACTATATTCAGTTTCAAGTCCAAAAGTTTCTTGAAGGAAAATATCGTCCATATCCATGGACTGCTATCCTAAATGCAAGCTCTAGAGCAAAATCTTTGGACGTAATGTATAGGAGTCAAATTTTCAGTTACTAAAATCTCCTTGGACAGATTTGTAGGCTTTGCATTGGACTACTAAATTGCACTAGCCTGTGTAACTATAACGTTGGAGCTGTCCCAAATATGAATAAGGATCCTCAAAACTCTTATGTAAAGATGTTTTAAACCAGAAGTCCTGAAATCAGCCTCATTTATGTAGTTGTCAAACCTGTGGAAACATTTAAAAAAGTAAAAGCTAGAGATCATTTAACAACAGTAGATATGCATTCTACCAGTAATCCATCATGTACAAGGTGGAGAGTAATTTTCTTCTTTTCTTTTCATTTTCCAAACTATTTTCTTGAATCTGGGTGATATTTGTGTTTAACTGACATTCACTAACATTTTAGATCACATTTCTACAGCCTACTAAATTGCAAATATGATGGTCTCCATCAATTTTTTTTAGAATCACACACATCTCCTTCTTGGACCATCATCCTTGATATGGATGTGAGTAGCAACATCAACGTCTAAGGGATTGAATTTTCAGAGACATCATGAAGTCATTTAAATAATGCTATGTATCTATTATATGGATTATAAACAGATCATATAACCTCCGTAACAAGAAACATACATTACATTATTTCCAATGCAGGCCAAAATCAAAGGATTTCATGCCAAAATTCCCAAAACATGGAAATATTGTTTTGAACATAAAAATAATACATAACTTATTACGTAGTAATGTCTATCTATGAATATAGCACCTTGCAAATATGTTTGCAGTAGAAAAAGTAAACACCATGTTCCCCTATTGCGCAGAAAGCATTACTTCATTAGTCCTGAGGAAAGACAATGTCCAAGGAGGATTGTAGCGAACTAGCACATAAACCCTTGTAACCTGCTAGGCCCCATCCACCAATGGCTTCTTGAGTTTTTGCACCATGACCAAAAAATAATAAGTCTCCCGCCTATTGGTTTCAAGTGTGTTCTAGCACCCATTGGTATTATCATTGAGAAAGTGATAAAAATGGAACTCTGAGATTCAAACTCCAAACAATTTGGGCTTTTCGAGGGAATGGCCTTGGAGATGCAAATGGGGCATTTGAGGGGATGTCCTTTGAGATGTAAATGGGCATTAGAAAACCAATTCCAAGATGCAAAAAATGTTGGAAATTAAAACCCAAAACAGTCATCGTGAATTTTTTAATGGAAACTCAAACTTTGTGCAAGTTTGTGTCTTTGTGGGGGTACTCGATGGTCTATTGACAAACCAAGCCACTTGTATAGCAGAAAGAAGAAAACAAAATTAACATACTATTTTTTGTAAACCTTCTCCTTCATTTCCTGGTGACTTAGTTGGCTAGAAGATCCATAGGCCCCAAGTATGGAACCTTGGCTCTGATATAATCTGGAGCTTTTACTCTCGAAAAGAGTCTCCTTCATATTTTTTTTGTAATTATTATACCCCATTGATGTTCGGGTAATCTCCTCTTTTCTCTTCCTTTCTCACAATTCTCTTCATGCATGTTGTTGAGTATTCCATCCAACTTGAATCTATACACAAGACTAAATATTTTCCAGCAACCGTGGGAAACTGTCAGTGTTGACGTTTTGTAGCTTGGACAGGTATTTCCATGGGTTGGCGTCTTGCCCATGGGAATCGTCACCATGACCTCTCATGTACTTAGAAAATTTACTTTAATTAACAGACTTATTAAAGTGAATGTCCTTTTATAATTAATTGGGGTTAATTTGGAGAAAAGCTTAAGTTTTGGGGTTTTAGTGATTTCACTTAATCAAATGAATCTTAGCCCTTGATCTCAAGTGGATGAGATCTAATTTTAGCCATTGAAGTTAGGGTTTTGGTTCATCCCAAAAGTATAAAAGGAAGCTAAGGGGCGAGGAGAAGACACATTATTCTTTTAAGAGAGAAGCTCAAGCATTGAGCAGAGAATTAGGAAGACTTTCTGATTTTCAGTCTCTAAGGCAAGGGAGAAAAAGACATTGTTCAGGAGAAGCAGACAGCTGATCTGTAGCAGATTTTCCTATGTAGGGGTACCGTATGGACAGACAATACAGACCTGTTGTATAGATCCGTACAGTCATATGCACAAATCTGATCATATGGATTTTCATATATAGACCATATGGACATGTGTACTAAATCCATAGTGTGTTATGGATTGTACTGTAAAAATCCGTACCGTTGTATGAACCGTACAGCAGATTGCAGAGGCAGAATTTCTTGGTTTTGCTGCGTTTTTCAAGGGCAATTTTGCAGGTTGAAGTTTATCTTCTCTAAGGCAGAATTTTCCAAGTTTTGCTGTGTAATTTCTTAGGGCCATTTCCCTAGTAAGGGAGCCCCTGTAAGCTCAGAATTATTTAACGAAAAGTTGATTCTGAAGGGCAGAAATTTATGTGTTTTTGTGGTCTGTTTCTATTGTGCTTCTGCTGTAATTTTTAGTTAATAGATCTCAGCAACGTAAAATAATCAGTTGGATGAAAATTAAATATTCAGCAAGGAAAAGCTAGGAATTGTTTTTTCTAGGTTTGAGATTAGAAAAATTAACATGGTATTAGAGTAGAGACTCTGAGAGGGGGTAGATATAAAATCTATTGCAATAGATCTAGTAGATCTGAGTGACCAACAGGCTGATCTAGTGCAAATATGGGGTTTACGGCAGTAAATCTTAGTGGGTACTTGAAGGACAACACAACAGTTTTTGCAAATCTAGTTATGGCAACAACTGGTTTCAAATTTGAAGACAGGTTAGATGGGGCATCTAACTTCCTGTCATGGAAAGCAATGGTTACACTACTCTTGAAAGATCATGAACTTTGGCACATTGTGGATCAGGTAGTGGCTAAATCAACAGATCCAACTCAGTTGGAAGCACATGAGAAGGAGGTTAAAGCTCAAAGGATGATCATGGATGGTGTGAATGATCGCTTGATTCCTCATGTAGTTGAGAAGTCAACAACCCATACGATGTATAAAGCTCTGACGGATGTATTCCAGAGTGATAATGCAAACAGGAAGATGATTTTAAGGGACAAACTCAGAGATATCTGGATGACTAGATCAGACAATGTTACCAACTATCTTATGAAGATCAACCAGATTTGGGATCAGCTTGCAGTCGTTGGGGAGAAGATAGATGATGCAGAGCTCACCAAAGTTGCATTGAATGGATTCACCAAGCATTGGGAACCAGTTGTAAAAGGTCTCTGTGCTCGGGAAAAACTTCCCAACTGGGAGAGGCTATGGGATGATTACATCCAAGAGGAGACTTGGGAGGAGTCTAGAGCCCGCAAGAGGGAATATGGTGAGGAGAACTTGGCCCTTGTCAACAAGACATGAAAGGGTAAAGGAAAGAGTTATGGTAAGAAGGGTACCTATGATGGGGAAGCCTCACAGCCAGGGAAGAAGAAATACTTTAGTAAAATCAAGTGATTTGTGCGCCACAAGAATGTGTACTATACATGCCAGTGTCCGAATAAGAAGGAAGGTAAGGGGAAGAATCAGGAGGTAGTAGCATCTGCAGACACTCAGTTGAGTGAGTTTGCTGCAAAGTTCGAGAGTGACATCTCTCTTGTTTCTTACCTTTCTAGCAACACTGTTGCCGACAGCGCTTGGTACTTGGATAGTGGTGCATCTCATCACATGACAGAAGCATGGGAGCTATTCAGCAGATTGACGGAGTCAGACTTGGATCCATGTGGAGCTTGGTGATGATGCTAAGTAGCAGTTAGAGGATAGGAAATAGTTTCCTTCCAGCTTGAGTCAAGTGTTTCATTTGATGCCTAGGATGTGCTATTTGTACCAGGATTCAAGAAATTGCTCTCAGTATCAGTTCTGGAGGATAGGGGTTTTGTCATTATCTTTAGGAGAGGGAAAGTACTCATATATATAGAGGGAGCTAGCCCAAACACAACAATGAAGATTATGGTTAGAGAGGGAAACTTATACAGGTTGCAAAGGAAGCTTGTTCAGGATTTGGTACATGACAATGACAACTTGTGTGAGCATTAGCATAGGAGGACGGGACACTTGCATTACAGAGTGTTGCCAATTCTGAGGGAGATTGTCACTGGTCTTCTAGATTTCAGTGTTGAGCAACAAGGAGTATGTATAGGGTGTGCACCTAGCAAGAATATCAAGACTACTTTTCCAAGCAGTGAGAGTAGGTCCAAGGGGATCTTGGATCTCATTCATTCATATGTATGTGGGCCTATGTCTATAGTATCGGTGCAAGCAGCATCATATTACATGATGTTCAATGATGTCTATTTCATGAATACCAAGGATGAGGTCTTCATTTGGTTTTGAAAAGCTCAAGTGGAGAACTTGATAGCAAAGAAGAACAAGGTCTTGAGGTCAGACAATGGATGAGAGTACACTTGCAATGACTTCACGGAATTTTGCAAGGAGGCAAGGATCAAGAGGGATAAGACAATCTCATGTAACCCTTAGTAGAATGGGGTTGTGGAGAAAAAGAATATGTCCATCATTAGTACTGTGAA
>LPNX010733209.1:115135-130531 GCA_001517045.1 Pseudotsuga menziesii | reverse complement strand
TTATTGAAATTCTATTGGTTCTTGAATTCCAACTCACAAAAACTTATTTTGGCACGTTTTCATATAAGGCCCATTTTAGACCCCAAATTTCCTCTAATGCTAGCAATGTTATCTCGATATCCTCTTTCCACTAATGATGGTTGAAAGGAGTGAGAAGATTGCTAGTAGAAGATGCCATTTTGCAGCTGTAGCGAATGCAATTGAAGATTTGTGAGATACCTGCAATCACACAAAACAAACAAAATAAAGTCGAACAACCTGCATTGGAGTTGCTTCACACCCGACCTGGTCAATCAAGCAAACTTGATCAACTAGATCAATCTTGTCGAGGATTTATGTGGAAAACTCTCCGCTTCTGGTGCAGTGCTGGAATAATTCTGAGCAATTTTGCTCGATCTTCATCAAAGATCCATCAAAAACCCTGTAGAAGAATTGACTTGTCCTGCCATGGCTCTGATACCATATAAAATTGAGGCACAACAATCTTAGAATCAATACAAAACTTACTACAAATTGTTAGAATCAATGAACTCAATGAAATGGTAGAAAAACTGTGCAAAAGGCTTGCAGCAGTATGTTTCATTAATCATTAATCAGAAGATAATTTACAATATGCTATATTGGTATTAATAACCAAGCAATTTGAATCCTAAGAAGGTAAATTCGTATTAGGTGCATGAGAGTGGCTTACTTGTCATTTAATCACCACTCAACACATCAATTAACCACTAAACTAGACCATAATTGACTCTAACTAACTTAGAACTCAACTACATGCCAACAAGTAGGTGAGGGTGCCTATCTGACTTCAGTTAGGTGAGATGAACAGAACTTAGTCACCAGAAGTAGGTGGAGTCGCCTTTAATCATTCCAGTTAATTGAAATTAACAAAAAATAAGCCAAATAATGATGGAGGCACTCATGCAACTTCAGTTTAACTGAAAGGTAGGTGAAACAACCTCTAGTGAACTAAAGGGGGCGCATATGCCATGTAGATCAACCCAGATTTGCTCCTATATTGAAGGAGAAGGCTCAGTTAGGCTCCCCGATTGAAGGAGGATGTCTAGATCACTGAGGTTGATGACATGTTGCTGATGTAAGCACATGTTTGAGTCAAAAACTTAGGACAAGTGGTAAATTAGGCTGATTTAGCCAAAGGGAGGATTATTTATCCTAACAACCTTGAAGTTGTAAAATTAATAAAAAAAAGCAAGTGGGATACCCACTTTCCACACTCCATCCCCCCTGGGGGGATTTGTGTCGCTTGCTTTATGGTTTGCTTTTCATTTCCGTATTATTATTTCTGTTGCTAACTTTAGATTAGTTTCATTTTGCTTTTAGTTAGTTTTCTTTTAGTTTCATTTTGTAAATTGCAAAGTAACGAACCCGGCCTTGCTTTCCCGAAGTACCGAAAGGGAAAAGAGATTCTTGGCCTTTAGTAATTAGCAAAACATTTTTGGCCTTTAGTAATTAGCAAAATATTTGTTTATCTTTGCAATTTACTTTTCTTTTAACTGTAATAAACATTTGGCTTCCTTCCGTGTCTACTTTATCCATCGCATACTTGTCTAATCTTTGGAATATCCAAAAGCGAAAGTTTAGCATTTTACAAGTTTCCACATATAACTAAAAACCCAACCTTAATCAAATCAATTCCCCCTTAACAACGCAAATATGACGTTTCAAAATTTCCCATTTGTGGGCAAATTCTTCAAAGAAAGCGAGAACAACTAGATAGTGACCGTGGGGCCCCGTCAGGTTACACCCTCGTTTGGTGTAGTGTTGGACACACCCCTAAAACTCCGATCTATCCCACACGTTCTCGTGAGGAGCCACTTTTGTCAAGATTCGAACATATACCTTGCACCTCACGGTATATTTGGGATTCCTTCGTCCCCTAATCTACTCATCATTTTAATAATTTAAAAATGACCAATTACACTGCAAAACAATTTCCATTTTCTGCAGCACTTATTTACTTTTGACTCCATTTTGGCACTGGTTTACTTACAACAATCTTATTTGCTTGAATTCATTCCATGTTGTGAACACCATATCTCCTTTTTATGGTGTTGAACTTAGTATTTACTTTGCAGTATCTTGTTTAGTATTTGTATCACCTTTTAACTCCTAAAAACAATCAAACCCATAACTTAAAATCACTTGAGGGCCTCAATAACTCGTTCTTAGGGACTACTCCCATGGCTTTGTTAGGAGTTAGCCTAAATAGAGGAGTCAAGATCAGGTGACAAAACTTGACTCGAGACTTGCCCTCAAGGATGCACCTACTAGCTTGAAGATTTCTACCACGCTAACCTCGAGGTGCGTGAAAGTGTTAATGTAATTGTAACTTCAGAAGATATTCACTTGTATATTGCATATTGTATTTTATTGTACCTCGATGGAGATGTTTATTCCTCCAATCAAGAGAGTCGTTATTGTTTTTAAGTCATGTAAAGTCATTGAGGTTAACCTTCCACTGTATGTCGGGGCATTAGACCCCATAGTTAATTTGTACAGGTTATTAGACTCTCCTAGAGAAGTCAGTCGTGTTGAGGGAAAAATTCAAGTCAGGATAAAGTATAAATAGAGAGTGTGACTCTCTATTTTAACACACACTCACTCATCAAGTGTGCATGAGAGAGAGAGGGCAAGCTCGCACAAGGGAGAGAGAGAAGCTGTCGAAGATCATCTTTATAATTTTTAGGTTTTACTTTTGCTACTGGTGCTCATTCTATCTCTGAGGAAGTTACGAGGTTTTCTTCTTTATGGTTTCCTCGACGAAAAATATGTCTCTTGTCTCTTGTGATTATTGATGTGCATGTTATACTCTCAGAGAAGATCCTAGATCATATTGAATAAACAGTAAAAATATAACATGGTATCAGAGCCAAACTGAGAAGAAGGCATAGTGCAACTGCCAGTTTTAAAAATCAGTGAAATCGGTTTTGGAATCGGCCGGTTCACCAAGTTGAAGGAAAACCGAACCAAATCGGTCTGGAAATCGATTCGGTCAACCGGTTTGGTACCAAACTGGCCGATTTATGTAAAAAACCAATTCAATCGATCGACTTATGTAAAAAACCGGCCCGATCGGCCGATTATTTACTGAAATTTTCTACTCAGATTTTTGTTACTCTCAGACATGGGGGGTCTGCAGACTTGAAAAACCACAGAAATTTCATTGTTTTCCTTGCTTTTTCCTAACCTAACCTAATCCTAGGCCCTAAATAACCACCCCTCACACTCTATTTCCCTATGCCTATTCTCATTGTGGAGCAACGCTGCAGTAGTAGCAATTTGCAAATAGTGTGATTGTGTCAGTGAGGGGCAACCATGGGGACAGTGGACTATATAGTATGCAGTCGATGATGTATGACAATTGACTATGTAGTATGTAGTTAACTATCTAGCATGTTTTTTGGACTCTACATTCCATATAACCTATAGGTAAACTATAGGCCTCATAGATTATTTATTTTGTTCCAGTCCTAGTCTCCTACATATGTATTGCACAATACACTTTGTCCAATTATAAAATATTCACTCTTATATGGTATATAGTATATACATGAGCAGACTTTAGATATTTTGTCTCTAATGCTTTGGAATCGTGGATTAAAATCTTGAAAATGTTGTTTTTCTTTAAAATTTTAATATTTGATGTATTTTTTAGTAAACCAAGTCATTAAATTCAAATCGGCCGATTTATGACCGATTCATTACCGATTCCGAGTTGAGCCTCGACCGATTCCGAGTTCAATTCTGATTTTTAAAACTATGAGAAGCTATGGCTTCTTAATTTTTGGGTCTTTCTCCACGGATCATCAAGGAAAGGAGGCTAGGCTAACTCTCCTTAGAAGGGCGCATCTTCCCGTCGAAGCAGAGACCAAGATCGAAATATTTGGTTGGGTAAAACTATGGGAAAGTCAAACCCTAATTTGACCCCGGAGCAGATAACCAACACTGCAGAAGACCGGCTTCATATCCAGTCTGGGCAACTCAACGTGGTAAGATCTAAATCTTTTGTATTTCCATTTGAGGTTCTCATTAAAGATGTCTCACCACACCAAGCTTGAGGATAAGCTTGAAGGAACTGATAATTTCCGAGCATGGAAGTACATGATTTCACTAGTCATTGAAGAGAATGAATTGGACACCTACATAAATGAAGAGGTTCTAGTTCCAAAGGGAGATGAGGCTAAAGGCCTACACAAGAAGAACTTGGTCAAGGCCAAGAGGATTATTGTTGATTCTATCAAAGATCACCTTATACCACACGTGTCTTCCTTAAAGACACCTTAAGAGATGTTTGATTCCTTAACCAAGCTATTTGAAGGAAAGAATATAAATCGAAAGATGACTTTGCGAAATCAGTTGAAAAATGTGAAGATCCAGAATGCAGAGACCATATAGTCATACTTTACAAGGGTCTTTCAAATCAAGGAACAACTTGAAGCTGTGGGAGAAGACATAGCGAATGGAGAAGTTGTGATGACCACCTTGAATGGTTTCCCTAGGTCATGGGACTCCTTCATTCAAGGAATTTGTGCTAGAAGAAAGTTAATCACTTTCAATAGGCTGTGAGAGAAATGCTCACAAGAAAAAGCTCGAATCGTAGCTCGAGAAGAAAAGATGGGAAATGAAGATCAAGCTCTCACAACACATAGCAAGAATAACAAAAGTGAACACTCTCATAACAAGAAAGAAAAACATCACCACCAGAATGAGAGGGAGAACCAGAGAAGACCCAAGAGAGATCTATCTAATGTTAGATGCTATACTTGTGATGAGAAGGGACATTTTTCCAGAGATTTTCCCAAGAACAAAAAGAAGAACAAGAAGAAGAGACATCATGCTCACACTACAGAGGATGATGAACCTCCCAGGAAGAGAACCAGAGGAGACAGTGAAGATTTTTTCAAGTGATGAATATGTTTTGATTTCAGCTCTCACAGGTATGGTTTCACATGGAAGCAACGATTGGCTTGTAGATAGTGGGGCTTCCAAGCATATGACGGGATTTAAAGAATCCTTTGTGAATGTATCTGAACATGAGTCACCTCACATGGTGAAACTTGGGGATGACTACCAATACCCTATTAAAGGAAGTGGTGAAGCCTCTTACAAGCTAAACTCTGGAGAATCTTTGAAGATGAAGGATGTTCTATACGTACGATGACTCAAGAAGAATCTTCTCTCCATAACTGCATTGGATGCAAAAGGTATGAGGGTTGCATTTATTGATGGCCAAGTTCTTATGTGGCCAAAAGGAAAGACCATAGATGATGCAGTAGTGATTGGAGAGCAAGAGGAAGGCTTATACAAACTGAAGGGCCAACCTGAACAAGCCTTGGTCCATGACTCCATGGAGCCAAGTGAATTTTGGCATAGAAGGCTTGCTCATATGCACTATAGAGCACTATAACTTGCAAGCAAAGCAGTTACCGGTCTTCCTGAAATCTAGACAAAGCATGAAGGCATCTGCAAAGGATGTGCGAAATGAAAGAACATAAAGAAGACATTTCCAAGTAGCAAGAGCAAAGCAAAAGGAATCTTGGAAGTCGTCCACTCTAATATATGCAGTCCAAATGTCATCTAGCTCATTGAGTGGGTATGTATATTATGTTTCTTTCATTGATGATTTTTCTAGGAAGACCTAGATATATTTCTTGAAGAGAAAAGATGAAGTATTCAACAAATTTAAGGAATTCAAAGCCATGATGGAGAATCACATGGAAAACAAAATCAAGACCTTTCGATCAAACAATGGCAAAGAATTCACATCAGAAGAATTCAAGGAATTATGCAGAGATTCAAAGATTAAGAGGGAGTTGACCACTCCATACCGATGTTCCCCCAAGTTTTCGGGATGCGGGAGTAGGGAAACGCACATTGGGGACGTGTGGAGACTAGCCCCAATTTTTAGCGAAATTCGGGGGGGGGTCCAAATCTTAATAAAAAATAATATTATAAATTATTAAATCCCAACAATAACAGTTCAATGATTCATACCATGTAAACTACTAAAAGGGGGGGTGTCGGGACCCCCCCCAGTTTCAGGAGGGGGCGTCTGGGAGCCCCCCAGTTTCAGGAGAGGGTGTGTGGGAGCCCCCATTCACCGGAGCGTGCTGCAGAACAGGGGGACACGCCCCCTTGTGCATTTTCGAGAGTTTCCTGATTTTGGGGACGCTGGGAAACGTTTCCCCGGGAGCCCTCGACCCCTCGTGGTGCAGGGAGCGAGGGGGGCGTGCCCTCGACCCAGGGGGGTGAGTCCCCGTGTAAGACTACTCCATACAATCCACAACAAAATGGAGTTGCAAAAAGGAAGAATAGAACGATTATGGAAGCAGCAAGAGAAATGCTTCATAATCAAGATCTTCCTATGCATTTATCGGCAGAAGCTACAAGAACAACCGTGTATGTAAAAAATCGTACTCCACATAGAATACTGGACAACAAGACACAAGAAGAAGCTTTCTCCGGTGATAAACCAGAAGTCAGCCACCTTAGAACATTTGGTTGCCCAGTGTACATACACATTCCGAAGGAGACAAGAACGAAGTTAGACCCTCCAGGAAAGAAGGGCATATTTGTGGGATATGGTGAGAACTCGAAGGCTTGCAGAATATAGTTTCCGGGTTACAAGAAGATCGATATCAGTAGGGACGTGACATTTGATGAAGACTCGGCATACACCAAATCCAGAAAACTACCTATTGAAGACATTGAAGAACCAGAAGTACCCAGGATCCGAGATACAACAATGAATGAAGCAACTCCAAAAGAAGATCGAGAAATAGAAGAACCTCACGAACATGTAGATCCACCCCGTGAGAAGAATTCTCGCAAGAGGAAACCGGCATGGGTACAAGAGGCTATCCTATATGTAGAGAGATATGGCGCTCTAGAAGGAATGCACAGAGAAAGCAAGAGACCTAGGCCATAGTCCAATTATGTAGCCCTGTTGTGCAACATCATTGACAAAGAACCTTCCAACTATGAAGAAGCGGCAAAAAAGAAAGAATGGAAGGATGCCATGATCGAGGAGTACCAGTTGATCATGAAGAATGATGTCTGGGATGTGGTCCCGAGACCAGAAGGGAAGTCTGTTGTGACTTCCAAATGGATCTACAAGATCAAGCATGTTGCAGATGGCAGCATAGAGAAATATAAAGCGAGATTTGTGGCACATGGCTTCTCCCAAAAAGAAGGGATAGATTATGAGGAGACTTTTGCACCTGTAGCCAAATACACTTCCATCAGAACAATACTTGCTCTGGCTGCAGTAATGAAATGGAAGATAGACCAGATGGATGTCAAGACAACATTCTTGAATGGTGTAGTGGAAGAGGAAGTGTATGTAGAGCAGCGACTCAGATTTGAGACACATGACAGGCAGACTTGTGTGCAAATTAAAGAAATCTTTGTATGGATTGAAGCAGACACCCAGGACATGGTACAGCAGGATGGACAACTTCCTGACTAGTTTGGGCTTTACTAAAGTAAAGCGGACTCCAACCTTTACTACAAGGTTGAGGAAGGGTACCCAGTGATACTCCTACTGTATGTAGATGGCCTATTTGTGACAGGCAAGGATGGGTTGATTACAGATACAAAGAGGAAGCTTGCTGCGAAGTTCGAGATGAAGGACTTGGGCATGATGCATTATTTTCTAGGTATGGAGGTGTGGCAGAGTGCAGATGGAGTATTCCTTGGTCAAGGGAAGTATACAATAGAGATCCTAAATAGATTTGGGATGATGGACTGTAAGGAAATAGCCACACCCATGGCATTGGACTTGAAGTTACTTTGCGATGCTTCATCAGAGTCAGTTGATGCCACGATATATCGTCAGATGATTGGATCATTAGCGTACCTGATGAACATGAGACCAAACATATGCTTTGCTGTGAACACCTTGAGCCAGTTCTTGACGAATCCAAGACAAGTTCACCTGGTTGCTGCAAAGCATATATTGAGGTACCTAAAAGGTACAATTGGTTATGGGCTCAGATATGACGTGAATCAAAAAGTTAACCTACAGGGTTATGTTGATTTGGACTGGGCTAGCAGTGCCATAGATAGGAAGAGCACTTCGAGGTGTTGCTTTAGTATGGAATCAAGTGTGATCTCCTGGTTTAGCAGGAAGCAGTCCTGCGTAGCACTTGTTGAATTTTCTTTGAAATTGTTTATATGATAACTTTAAACAATTAACCACTAGAAGATCACTGAAGGAACAACATGCACAAAAACATAAGAACACAGATATTTTCCTCGGGGAAACCACAAGGGAGAAAACCCCGCAAAACTTCCTCAGTATAGAACTTGACCAAGACAGTGTAAAACTCCAGACAACAACAACTTCCTCCTTCTTGGTGCGCTACTACTTCTCTCTCTTGCTAAAACCAGCTTGAGTGAGTGAGTACAAATGAAGAGGAGTGCCCTCCTATTTATATTCTTCTGTTGACTTGACTTCTAACTTGGTGGGGCCGACTTCACTAGATGTCCCAGCCTACATGTCCAACTGGACATTACAAATAGCATTTATTATATTGACATTTGGGTACAAATGACCTGACTTACATTCAGAGGTTTACATTGCATCCTCAATGACTCTAACAAGACCAAACTCATCTCCAATAAGAGGAATACAATACAACTGAAATATCTTCCGAAGTTACATTATTTTAACACTCCCTCTTAACTAGGAAGGTATTCAACTGTAGTAGCAACTGCTATTATTACAACTGTACAATTGAATGGTGAGACTCTATATGTCATAGGAAGTTTTGGAACACTTGTCTAACATCTTCATCATCGATCTCAGCTAGAACATCTTCTGTAATCTCCATCTTCAATATATTCTTGAACGTCTTCTATTTGTCTTTGCCATCTTCTAAATCTTCTTCTTATAATCTTCGTCTTTCGTACATTCTCAAACATCTTCTATTTGCCATCTTCTGGATCTTCTTCTTGTAGTCTTTACAACTTTGATCATCTTTTATTTGTCTTCTACTTGAATCAACTTCTGGACCTTCTTCTGTAACATCAATATGTGAATACTGAATATTCTTCTATCAAATTAGTATATGAATATTGAATCTTCTTTGTTTCTACTATCTACAATATCTGTGTAAGGATATTGACAGCATTAACAATCATCATCAGCTTGTTAGTACTAGAAAATCAATCATAACTCATGCTAGAGCATTATCTGCATAGTCAGCACAGAGATGCTGGAACATCATCATACTATAATCATCAGTGTATCATTACTGATATGGACTCAATCAATCATTGATCAAGAAGCAAACAGACATCTCAATAACAGTATAATTATCGATAACATTCATCAAACAATCATCAAGCATGACATCAATCATCAACATCTTAGTAGTATGTCAATACTGCATCAATCATCAAGCCTTTCAGCAATCAACACCAACTAATAGTATAGTAATACTGTAACAACCATCAAGCATCTCAGTAGTCATCAACAATCAGTATAGCAATACTGAAACATCTATCAAGCTTTTCAGCAGTCAGCAACAATCAACAGTATAGCAATACTGTATCAACTATCAAGCATCTCATCAATCATCAATCAGTATAACAATACTACAACATCTATCAAGCTTTTCAGCAATCATCAACAATCAATAGTATAGCAATATTGAGGATACATCTTTTCTTCGAAGCAGCATCACGGTGAGTTATCTGGTAGATCCATCTGGGCATTTTGTCAAACTTACTAACTCTTTCGAGCCAAACAAGCCTAGTTAGACAGATGGATCTCCCTGGGGACCAAACAAGCATTGTCTGGCTTACTAACCCTTTTGGGCCAAACAAGCCTAGACAGACATACTAATTCCCCTAGGATTGATGGGTCTTTAGTCTGGCTTACTAACCCTTTCGGGCCAAACAAGCCTAGCCAGACGTACCCTCCCCTAGACTGACCTAGTCACCACTGCATCCAACATCTGCTGTCACTCCCTCTTTCGAGAGAGGTCCTTTCGGACCAGACCAAGCTTGTCTCGAAAGTATTCAAACTTTACACGAGCCAGAGGCTTAGTCAACACATCTGCTACTTGTTCCTCAGTGGGAACATACTTGAGCTTTACAGCTCCCTTCTGCACCATAACCCGTATGAAATGATATTTGATCTATCATGAAATACAGGATTCTCTGTCATCTTGATACAACTCTGATTATCACAACGAATACCAGTGGCATCTACCTCTGCATCGAATAATCCTGACAACATCTTTCGAAGCCATACTACACTGCAGGCTGAACATGCTGCAATATATTTTGCCTTGGCTGTGCTAAGTGCAATACTGGTCTGTTTTCTACTGAACCATGAGATCATGCCAGATCTCAAACTAAAACAGCATCCCAATGCACTCTTTCTATCTTTGGCACTTCCACCCCAATCTAAATCTACATATCCATGCAACTTGATCCCTCCACTAGATGTATATCTCAGCCCATAACCTAAAGTTCCCTTTAGATACCTCATCACATGCTTTGCACCAATTAGATGAACGTGTTTAGGATTCACCATGTACTGACTTAATGTGTTTACTGCAAAACATATATCTAGTCTGGCATTGGTGAGGTACATCAACGAACCAATGATCTGTCTATATAGTGTGACATCGACAGCTTCTGAAGTGTCATCATTCAATAACTTCAAACTAATAGTCATTGGAGTGGTCATAGCTTTGCAATCTAGCATTCCAAATCTCTTCAAGATTTCAACAGTATACTTTCCTTGATTTAGAAAAATCTCATCTGAATGTTGCCATACTTCAAGACCTAGAAAGTAGTGCATCATTCCAAGGTCCTTCATTTCGAATTCTGTAGCAAGCCTCTTCTTACATTCGATTATTGACTTATCTTCACCTGTCAAGAACAGATCATCTACATAAAGTAACAAAATTAAAATTCCATCTTCATCAACCTTGTACTGGAGGTTGGAGTCTGCTTTACTCTTCGTAAAGCCTAAGCTCATTAGGAATCCATCGATCCTTCCATACCATGCTCTGGGTGCTTGCTTTAATCCATACAATGCTTTCTTTAGTCAACATACATGAGTCTTCTGATCATTTATCTCGAATCCTTGTGGTTGTTCGATTTAGACTTCTTCAATTATTCCATTTACGAATGTCATCTTTATGTCCATTTGATGTAGCTTCCATTTCATATTGGAGGCCAAGGCAATAACAGTCCTTATAGAGGTGTATCTTGCTACCGGGGAAAAAGTCTCTTCATAATCAATTCCCTCTTTATGAGAGAATCCTCGGGCTACAAATCTGGCTTTATACTTTTCTATACTTCCATCTGCTGAGTGCTTAGTTTTGAATATCCATTTAGAGGACACCACTAACTTGTCCTTTGGTCTAGGTACTATTTCCCATACATCATTCTTCATAATAGATAGGTATTCTTCGACCATTGCATCAACCCACTCCTTTTGTTTTATTGCTTCTTCAAAACAAGATGGTTCTTTATCAACTAGATCACTCATCAAAGCCATATAGCTGGGGTATGACTTTGGCTTCTTCCTTTCTCGAATGGCTCCTTCGTCCCACCAAGTCTTTTTGCTTCTTCAATTGCTTCACGAGCCCAGGAAGGTTTTCTCTTTTGAGAAATCAGTTCACTGGGTAAATATTCAGGTAGCTGGGGTTCAGTTACATCATGATCTTCAGGTATTGGGTCTTCTTCTTCAACTCTGACTTCTTTAGAACTTTCAGTAGTCTTGGGAGTTTCATGCTCCTCTTCATCTTCCTTGTCTTTTCTTGATTTCTTGAAAGCTAAATCTTCATCAAATGTAACATCTCTGCTAAGCTTGATTTGACGGTACCCAGGAATATATATTCGATATTCGATAGGCTTTTGATTGTTCACTATATCCTACGAACAATCCTTTCTTCCTTGAAGGATCTAATTTTGATCTTTTCTCTTTGGGAATATGAATGTATACATGACAACCAAAAATCTTAAGATGACTTACCTCTGGTCTTTCGTCGGAGAACATTTCTACTGGAGTCTTGTTCCTAAGAGAACTGTGAGAGATTCGATTATGAACATATACTGTTGTTCGTGCTGCTTCCGCCCGTAGGTACATTGGGAGTTCTTGGTCATGGATCATGGCTTTCACAGCTTCCATGATAGATCTATTCTTCCTTTCTGCCACACCATTTTGTTGCGGATAGTAGGGAATGGTGAGCTCCCTCTTAATTCCAGCCTCTTTGCAGAAATCATTGAACTCATTTGAAGTAAATTCTGCTCCATTGCCTGACCTCATAATTTTAATTTTCTTTTCCAAAAGGTTCCTACTAGAGCTTTAAACTCTTTGAACCTTTCAAATACTTCATCCTTCTTTTTCAAGAAGTATATCCAAGTATTTCTAGAGTAGTCATCAATGAAGGAGGCATAGTAAGAGCACCCACTTAATGAAGTGGTTTGCATTGGTCCACAAATATCTGAGTGGATAATGTCTAGGATCCCTTTTGCCTTACTGTTACTTTTCGGAAAGGGATTCTTAGTATTCTTCCCTTGTGCACATCCTTTGCACACTCCTTCATGTTTTACCTGGATTTCTGGTAATCCAGTTACCACCTTGCTTACAATAGGAATAGCCTTGTAGTGAACATGAGCAAGCCTTCTGTGCCATAGCTCACTTGGATTGATGGTGCTGGTTGTTAATGCAGAATCTGTATGTCCCTTTAGTTTGTAGAGACCTCCTTCTTCAACTCCAATCTCTACTGCATCATCGATGGTTTTGCCTTTGGTCCACATGAGGACTTTTCCATCGATAAAGGCAACTCTGAAGCCTTTCTTGTCTAAGCTTGAAATAGAGAGAAGATTCTTCTTTAGTCCTGGGAAATATAGGACATCCTTCATCTTCATAGGTTTTCCAGAATCCAATTTATAAGATGCTTCTCCTAGCCCTTTAATTGGATATTGGGAATCATCTCCAAGCATTACTTTGTGTGGAGATTCCTTTTGTTCAGGGCATGAGAGTCACTCCTTGAAACCAGTCATGTGTTTGGAGGCACCATTATCAATTAGCTAGGTATCATTTCCTGGTGAGACTGATCCAGTTAGGGCAGAGATCAAACATACTCTTCATTGGAATCTTCATCCTTCTTTGTTTCCTCTTCTTCTCCTTGATCACTGTCTTCAACAGCATGTGCTTGAAACCTTCTCATCTTTTTGAGTCTTTCTGCTTTCATGGGACAGTTGATTGCAACGTGTCCTAACTTGTGACAGTTGAAGCATTCAAAGCTTGAGAAATCTCTCTTGGGTCTTTTAAACCCTCGAGTCTTAGGAGGATGGTCATGGCTCTTTCTTTTGCCTTTGGTATGGGCGGTTAAAGCTTGATACTCATTGTCATTTAGGTTTTCTTCTCTGGCTGCTATTCTCTCTTCTTCGTGGACAAATTCTTCCCATAACTTCCGGAATTTGGTTAGCTTTCTTCTTGAACAGATTCCTCGGATGAAAGCTTCCCAATCTCTTGGAAGGCCATTAAAGGTTGTCATTACAACCTCTGCTTCTTCAACCATGTCACTGATGGCTTCTAATTGATCCTTGATTTGAGCTACTCTTATGAAATAAGATTGCATGGTTTCTGACTTCTAAGCTCTTACACCTTTGAGTTGATTCCTCAAGGTCATCTTCCTGTTAATGTTCCTTCCTTCAAATAGACTTGATAGGGCATTAAACATTTCTTTTGGAGTCTCCATGGATGATACCTGAGGGATCAGGTTATCTTTGATTGAATCAGCTATGATTCTCTTAGCTATGATCATATCCTTCTTGTGCTTGGCTTTGGCTTCAGCTTCTTTTGGTTCTTTCACTTCCTCTTTCACAAATTGATCTAGATCATTCTCTTGGAGGATGAGCATGATTATGTACTTCCATGCTCTGAAATTTTCAGCCCCTTCAAGCTTTTCATCTAGCTTGGTATTCTTTGTCATCTTTAAGAAACTGAGAACCTCAAATGGAAAAAGATAAAAGAATACTTACTTGCAGAAGACAACACTTGATTCAGAGGTTCTAGCGTTTGGAGTAGAAAGCCAAATTTTGCAGCTGAGATCACAAGTGGAGTTGAATGATGGAAAAGATGCGCCCTCCTGAGGTGAGGTAGATTGTATCTTCCTTTTTCTGAGATTGATGATGAAAACCCTGGAAAACTGAAACCCTAGTTTGTCCCGACAGTAGTAACCGGTCCAAAATTGAAAATTCCTGGTATTCAGTTTTGTCACCACAGAAAGATGCGCCCTTCAGAGGCGAGTTGGAGGAGCCTTCTTTTCTGGTTGATCTGTCGAGAGGTTTGTCAAGAACAACAAACCTTAGATGTGCAGTGTCTCCTTTCACGGTGGCTCTGATACCATGTTGAATTTTCTTTAAAATTGTTTATATGATAACTTTAAACAATTAGCCACTAGAAGATCACTGAAAGAACAACATCCACAAAACATAAGAATACAAGAACACAGATATTTTCCTTGGGGAAACCACAAGGGAGAAAACCCTGCAAAACTTTCTCAGTGTAGAACTCAACCAAGACAGTGTAAAACTCCAGACAACAACAACTTCCTCCTTCTACGTGCGCTACTACTTCTCTCTCTTGCTAAAACCAGCTTGAGTGAGTGAGTACAAATGAAGAGGAGCGCCCTCCTATTTATATTCTTCTGTTGACTTGACTTTCAACTTGGTGGGGCCGACTTCACTAGCTGTCCGAGCCTAAATGTCCAACTGGACATTACAAATAGCATTTATTATATTGACACTTGGGTACTAATGACCCGACTTACATTCGGAGGTTTACATTGCATCCTCAATGACTTTAACAAGACCAAACTCATCTCCAATAGGAGGAATACAATACAACTGAAATATCTTCCGAAGTTACATTATTTTAAGAGCATTGAGTACAGCTGAAGAAGAATATGTCGCAGCTTGTTCAGCTAGTTGTGAGGCAGTATTGTTGAAATATTGTAACTTCGATGAATATTTTATATGTATCTTTTGTGGTCCCCGATGGTCCTACCGAGAGAACCACTTGTATTATCTTGTACCCCGATGCTTCTAATCGAAAGAACTAATAAGAGTCATGAGGTTGTCCCCTCTAATTGTAAAGGTGAGTCATTAGCACTCCAGTGTGGTTACTTGAGCCTACATGTGTAACTCGAGCCTACATGATTAACTCGAGCCTACATGTCGGATGAGTTAATTGAAGTGAACGGATGAATATAAATAGAGGTGTAGCTCTCCTCATTTGAGCACACACTCTCACTTGAGTAGCGCACTTGTGGAGGAGAGAAGTAGCTAGAGAAGGAGGAGGATTAGGTTTTTGATCTCCTTGCTAGTTTTATCATTTAA
>LPNX010733209.1:18414-103577 GCA_001517045.1 Pseudotsuga menziesii | reverse complement strand
AACTACCTTATGAGCAAGTTTTAGATCTATGATTAAGCTAATTGCAAAAAGGGCAATTCCTACACCTAGATCTATCTTTATGAAATGATATTCTTTATGAAACTATAGATCTAAGCAACAAGACTCTTATGAAATAGATCTAATAATGTATATTCAATTCCTAGAACTAGATCTGATCATAAGAGGGAGAGACAGGTAACCGAAAGATTGAATTTTTTTAAGAAATGAGATGAAGAGGAGAGAAGGTCGGCTCATTGCTTGAATGGAGCAAGCTGAAAGGAGGCCCTTTTGTGGAGCACTGAGGGACAGAGTCTTGAGCTTATTGAATAAGGAATGGCGTCAATCTTGATCCACACCTTCATCCAATCAGGAACCTGCAACTAGATAACACAAGCCTGCACAACACCTCGTGAGATCTGGATATAGATGTATAAAGCAACAAAAATGAAAGATCATGCAAAAATAATCTTATTTAAGCATGTAACTGAAATCCTTGAGCATACATCATATGGATAAACAAGATCAAGCAATCTAACTTGCCTAGTTTACACTCTTACTTGATTTAATCGAATTCCTGAAGCCAGAACACAAAAGCAGCACAGAATTTGGAAAGAAATTGCAATTACCACATTAGTAGCATACCACTGAGAATCCACACAAACACATGCACTACACGGTATAGCCTCCAAAGCTTCTTTATTCACAAATGATGATCAATACACAATTACAATAGCAAGCCCTTCAATCCAGCTCTAGCTAGCTTGGAAGAGGGAGCCTCAGCCAGGATATATACAAGAAACAAGACATCCAGCCCAAGGGGGGCACAATTCCTCAAGAAATCAGATCAAATCAGCTGATGGAGAGTCAATCAATGCAGATCTGAAGCTGAACTGAGCCTACTTGTCAACTAGGGGCCTGATTGAGCTGACACCAACCCATAAACCGACACATCAGTCCACAGAGCATCCAGGAGAGTCCACACATGTGGAGGAGGGAGAGAGGGCGCAATTCCCCATGAAGACAGCTGAAGATCAACTCTGGATCTGATTTGATCACCTCCTTCAGTCAAGGATTTGTCAGATCCAGTCAATCTGCTTCAGATCTGACTGATTTCAATCAAATCAGCTGAGAATCCATTGATTTATGATTTTGGATTTGCTCCATTATTCATCAATTTATTAATTAAAATCATCAATAATTGATTTTTGGGGCTTTCTGACCTGAGTGATGGAAAATCACTCAAAACTAGGAAATAGTGAGTCCATGGGTTTACATGGTGCTCTTAGCTTGAAAATGAGCACCTACATGACTGAAACTTATTATTTGGACCACTTTTATTACAAAATCATCTTTTCCAATTAAACTATTAAAAAATAGCCTAAGTTTTGGAAAAATTAAATTTTTAATAAAAAACATTGAAAAAACTAAAAAATTGAAAAATTGAAAAAACCTAGGGGGACTTAGACATGTTCATATGACTCGACCATGATGTCTAGCATGCTTATACATTGACACATAGACTCTAATAACCTCAATAGGCCTAAATGCCAAGCCGACCACCCCAACTTTGGAGGTATGGAGTGAAAAACTCAAAAATTATCAGTCGTTTATTCAACAACCAATAATAACCAAGGGAAAAAACACCCTGGGCTGATCGGATTGACAAATAAAGTCTAAGAGATCAAGTCTTTTATAGACACTATCATGCTAGAACAGTTATTACAATTCCCCCATGGGGTATGAACATGTGATATAGTACAACAAGCACTTCCCCGAAGTATTTCCAAAGGTCTTTTGAAGTCCGAACAAGTTAACCCTGTCCGGTTCACCAGGCTCACTTGATAAAAAACCACTAAGTACAACTTAGGTGGTAACAAGTCGCATGGTTCGAATTTGAATTCGAGTTCGAGAACCATTTGATTCGGATCGAATTCGAATTTTTGGATGAGGTTCGTTTGAGATTCGTCTTGAAATTCAAATATATATATAATAAAATTGTTAATAAAATATGCTATTGAAATAAATTTTAACTTGTAAAATGAAATATATTATGCAGCATGCTTAAATAGTTTAAAAAATAAACAATAAAACTGAAATTCCCGGGTTTTTTTTCGATTTTTTATTAAATTCGCTTTTAAATTCGAATTCGATAAAATTCATTTTCAAATTCGTTTTTAAAATTCGACGAATTTAATTCGAATTTTTTTTTCCTCTGAAATTCGGCAAATTTCGAACCTCAAGGTTCAAATTCGCCGAATCCTGTGACTTAGGAAGTCACCTAGGGGAACACTTTCCTAGGTACAAAAATCAACAATTTTTTTGTTGTCATGTATGTCACCCATGTGACCATTTCCCCCATACTGGGCTGTAGACCACATGTGACCTCGCTACTCTCGGTGCAATCATATTTCATGAGATGCATTTATGGATAAACTGTTGTTTCTTTAATGGATGGAAAATGTTATTATTTAATTTTCTGCACCAAATTTCCTGCAGATTGAGTATTATTTCTATTTGCCAAGTTTAACCAAGTTTTCTTGAGTTGCAAAGATTTGTCAGGTCACAAGCTGGCCGACATTTTGCTGAGTCCAAAACTGAGAACTATGACTTGTATATTATTCTAATTTCTGACTTGTGTGTGTTGTGTTTTGAAATACTTGTGAGCATTCTAAAGATGTTTAAAACTTGCCACTCAGACTCCCACAGAAGGTTTGTTCTTTATATCTACACCTTTGCATCATATTTTTCCAATAATGATGCAGGTATCATTATGCAATACTAAATTTTTTAATAGTGTCCAACTAGTCAACACGGGATGCTTGGTTTTTTGTTAACGGAGGGGTGTTGTTATCCCTCCCCACCAAGGTTCAAATCCCCCTGGGTACATGTTAGACACTTGTAACGCAACATGCCCATGCAAGTGGGGCATTTAATGCAGCTGGGACCAAGTGCAACTCACCAATTTTGGCAAAATATATACTCCCCACTTTTGCTGTGTGAGATGTATTTGCTTCACTGTAATACCCCATGTCGACAGTGCCACTTGTTTCTGTTGACCGTAAGCATCTATCAAAAAAATATTCTCCAACTGATTCTCTTAATGATATATGCAGAGATGGAAAATGCTAAAATAATAATTTTGAAGGACCACAAAGAACTTCGTAGCCGAGAAATTGTCCACTGGCACAATTTTCCATCTGGGTGCATAGCTCTCTTGCTAACTGATTTTGATATAATACATACCAATGTCTGGTCTTAACCGAATCAAATTAAAATTTAAGAAAATCCATAAAACACATCCAGTGCTGTAAAATAAATGTGGATAACAAATAGATGGAGAGAATTGCAGACAAATTGGACAAACACAAACTAAATTTCAAAAAGTCTGTAATTACCAGTGTGAACCTCCAATTGGTTCTCTTAATGATATATTCATAGACAGAACATGCAAAAATAATAATTCTGAACAACAAAAAGAGCTTCATGGACAAGAAATTGTTCACTGGCACAATTTTCATCTAGGTGCATAGCTATGCTGTCAAATGATATCAATATAATACAAATCAAACCAAGATGGAAGAAAATTCATAACACTGTCAGCACAGTTAAATAAAGGTGGATAGCAAATAGGTAGACAGAGAAATTGCAGACAATTGAGATGAACACAAACAAAAATTGCAACACTTGTGTAGTTACCAGCGAGGGCCTCTCCACCCCTGAGAATATAGAGACACCATTTAATCGTTGGTTTCTGAGCATCGGGCGGTTCATTGAATAACAGTGCTATACCTGTAACATATGTTATTAGTTTTGTAAAATCTTAAGATGTTACAAGACATTCCAAAAGAAAAGTTATTCTACATTTCACATTAACACCCAATTTGAGACGACGGATAACGTAAACATGCATTTTATTAGAAAAGATGTAGACTCTCTTGAGATTGGAACCAAGACAGATATGCTTCCACTCCTTGCCTATGTAGAGAGAAGTGGCCTACACAATCATACCTTGGCTCAATGATGTATACATATTGAGGAAATCAGGCATTCTTTATTGTTCAGCCACGATATACAAGACCTAATTTCTGAAAAGAAATTACTTAAATACTGACATCTGGACCAAAAGAAATATTAGCTGTCCTAGAAAATTGCACTATGATGATACTGGCTAATGAATACGGCAGAGCATAGAGACAATCACTAAAAGTTATACCAACACGATTTTCTTATGCTTTGTTATTAGAGCATGAAAGCAGTTCCAAAATATGTACATCAAATCTAATTAGTTGATTATATGCAGAAGGCTGTATTCCTCACCGCTTACTTTGTTGGTTTCTGCAGCAAGCTTCCCTGACAGTTCAAATGAAGGTTTGACCTACAAATTCACAAAAGACAATTATTCATATAAAAACATGATATTTTGCAGTACTTAATTATATTTTAAAACCTCAGTAATATGAAAAATAGTGCATGCTTCACAAATCCTCATAAGTAAATTAAATAGATGACAATGTCACAATAGACCTTATCATTTTGTTTGCCTTCTAGGGCTTCTTCAGTAGCTTTCATCTTAGCTAACGAGTCATGAGAAAGATTTTCACTCCTGTAAAAGCCATGAATCAGTTACATCTAAGTATCATCCTTGCAGTTGTTACATGCTACAAAGAACTACAGAAACCACAAAAAATAATCATGTGACTTAATATAGCAAAATAACAACTGTAAACCACCACAAAGGATGCCAATAGTCTTTTTATATTATAAACAGCTAGAAACCCTAAACCATGCAAGAGATACACATAATAACACAATATTGTATTATGAGTAACTGGTGCACAAATTACAATGGACTTCACCTCCTTATATACCAATGTTCACTGAGCAACATTCCACTCATGAATGTGGGATAAACCATAGTTTTAAAAATCGGAATTGAACTTGAAATCGGTCGAGGGTCAACTACGAATGGAATCAGAATCGTTAATGAATTGGTCATAAATCGGACGATTTGAATTTAATGAATCGGCTTGCTCAAAAATACATAAAATATTTAAATTTAAAAAAAAACAACATTTTCAATATTATAATCCATGATTCCAAGGGATTGAAGACAAAATATCCAAAATCTGCTGATGTATATACCATATAAGAGTCAATATCTCAAAATGGTACAAAGTGTACTGTAGTCTGTGCAATACATATCTAGGAGACTAGAACTAGAACAAAATACATAACCCATGAGGCCTATATAGTAAAGGCTATATGGTCTGTAGAGTCCAAAAAACAACATGCTACATAGTCAACTACATAATAGTGACTACTATTGACTACATAGTCAAGTGTCACAATCAGACATCATCAATGATCATCATCGAACTCAGCACCACTGCTAGAACTAGAAGAAAAACTAGAAGGACTAGCAAAGGCATCATGATCTGGCACAGTCTTGTTAGTTTTTTTACTTTAATTCAAATTGATTATGATCTTTACCTGAAAGAATAACAAGCACAGCAGGATATACACAAGACACAAAGATTTTCCTCAGGGAAACCATAAAGGAGAAAACCCCGCAAAATTCCTCAGAATAGTTTCGTCATTAATACAATATCACAAGATGGAAAAGCCCAAGAATAAGAAGTCTTCTGCAACTCTCTCTCTTTCTCCTCTAGCGAACTTGTCCTCTCTCTCCCTCTAATGTGAACTTGAGAGTGAATGAGTGTGTGTCAAATGAGGGAGGGCGCATCCCTATTTATATTCTTCAGTTGTGTGACTCACTTAACTAACTAGGTCGGCCAGTTTACCTAATTAGTGCCGACCTACCTAGGAAGACTTCAAAATACATTTTCCTTTATTTATTTTGGGGACTATTGCCCCGACTTACAACGAAGGTTTAACCTCAATGACCATATATAATAATGACATCCCGAACAGAGGAAAAACATCTATGACGGGGCTACAACAATATACAATGATAATATACAACATAATATCTTTCAAAGTCACAATTACAACAACACTCCCTCTTAACTAGGAAGGTATTCTCTCGTCACAGTCATCAACATTCTGGTCACGTCATCATCGTCGTTGTTGTCGTAGTCCTCATCTTGTCGATCATTGATCAGTGACATCTGTCGAACCTATCAGTCATAAGAATTTTCTTCAGATCCAACCCTGTTTCATGTTGGGTGTAGGCCTAGTCCTCATCTAGGTCTTCATCATATCCACGAGCAAGCCATTGCATAGGTACAACCCAGGGCCATACATTACATTGGCACTGCAATCACCTACATCTCCTACCGTCGTCTCGTCATATCCAGATCATCTCATCGTTGCACACGGAAAGCAGCCCAGATATACCTCATGTTCAATAAACTACTTGCGTTCTACCAGCATGGGAGCATGCCAAGACACATTACCTCCCAAGGACTACCTGTGTCTTCCACCATGCAAGGATCGCCTAGGAGTACACAGTGTATTATGTCTCTTCACAGTCAGCCCGCATTCTACCAGCATAGGAGCACGCCAGGACGCATTACATCCTAAGGACTACTTGCGTCTACCACTATGCGAAAATCGCCTGGGCGCACACCAAGTGGGTTGTGACTAGTGGACTTCTCATCGTCTCCAGGATGGGAGCATGCCAAGACACATTACGTCCTAAGAACTACCTGCGTCTACCACTATGTGAGACCTCGTTCTACTGCATCTGCGTCTTTCGATCTTTCGTCATCTCCAGCATGGGGGCACACTAGGAGCACACCAAGTGCATTAAGTCCCGAGGATCACTTGCGTCTACGACCATGCGAGAACTCATCACTCCCTTTTTGTATGGACCCCGATCTAGATGACACCAAGTCTCTCTCTAAAGTATTCAAACTTCACCCTGGCTAATGGCTTGGTCAATACATCAACTATCTGCTCGGCTGTCGCCACATACTAGAGTTGCATTGCTCCTCTTTGCACCATATCCCGAATATAGTGATTGTTGATGTATTTGTAACTTTGGAAGATATTTTGATGTATATTATCTTTGTATGTTGTTGTACCCCCATTTGGGATGTGTTTACCCCCTTGCGGGATGTCTTAATTGTGTCTAGACCTTGAGGTACAACATCCATTGTATGTCGAGGCAATAGTCCCCAATGTAACATCATGTAATGTGTATTTGGAGTCTCTCTAGGAGAAGTTAGACATGTTAGGGAAGACATATGGGCCCCAGTCTTATGTTTGGTCAGTGACTTGAAAGGGTATAAATAGGGAGGCGCTCTCCCTCATTTATACACACCTCACACTCTCAAGTTTTTATGAGAGAGAGAGAGATAGAGGAGGAGAGATAGATAGTTGTTGAATACTTCTTATTACTGCTTTTGATCATCTTACTATTCTGAGGAAGTTTGCGAGGTTTTCTCCTTTATGGTTTCCCCGGTGAAAATCTTTGTGTCTTGTGTATCTTTTATATCTTATGCATCTTTTTGTACTTGTTATTCTTTCAGATAAAGATCCTAGATAATCTAATCAGATCTAAAGAAAAACTAACATGGTATCAAAGCCTCTCTGAAAGAAGGCACTGTGCAGCTGCAGAAAATAGGGCTTCCTAGTTCAAGGTGTTCTCTCCACAGATCATCATGAAAAGAGGGCTACGCTAACTCACCTCAGTAGGGAGCATCTTTTGGTGGAAGCAGTTTCAAGATTGAAGAAATTTCATTTTTTGCCCTGTAACTGGTGTCGGGAGGAACTAGGGCATCAAGTTTCGGAGGCTTCCCACCTCATTTTTCAAAAAGTGACCTAGCAAAGCAACTCGCCTCAAGAAGGCGCATCTTTTGGTTGAAACAAAATTCCCAAACTCCAATTTGGAAAATTAGGGTTTCTCTAACAAACCCTAGGTCAGCCTGCTTCGAAACCAGGTCGGACACCTCAAATCGGTAAGATCTAAATCTTTGCTATTTCCATTTGAGTTTCTCATTTGAAAATATGACTCACCATACTCAGCTTGAGGACAAGCTTGGAGGGGCCAATAACTTTCAAGCATGGAAGTATAGAATCTCTCTGATCCTTGAAGAAAATGACTTGGATAAGTTCATCACTGGAGAAGTTCCAGAACCAAAGGGTGATGAGGCTAAGGATGCTCATAAGAGAAACATGGCTAAGGCTAAGAGAATCATTGCAGAATCTATTAAGGATCACCTCATCCCCCATGTGTCTGCATTCAAGACATCAAAAGAATGTATATGATGATTTGACAAAGATGTTCGAAGGAAAGAACATCAACCAAAAGATGACTTTGAGGAACTAGCTGAAGAATGTGAAGATACAGAACTCCAACACTATACAGCCTTACTTCACAAGGGTTGCTCAAATCAAAGAACAACTTGAAGCTGTTGAAGAAAATGTCAAAGAAGGAGAAATTGTAATGACTACCTTGAATGGTCTCCCTAGATCATGGGACTCATTCATTCAAAGGATTTGTGCAAGAAGGAGGCTGATCTCTTTTAGCAGACTCCGAGAAGAATGTGCACAAGAAGAAGCTCGACTCGTGACAAGAGAAGAGAAGATGGGAGCAACTGAAGATCAAGCTCTCACAATTCACACCAGGAAGTACTTTAAGAAGAAGGAGAAGAAGGAAACCTTTCATCACAACAACAAGAAGAATAAGAAAGCGAAGAAGACCAAGAGAGACACTTCAAATGTTCGATGCTAAACTTGTGATGAAAAGGGACACTTTGCAAGAGGTTGTCCCATTAGGAAAAGGAGATACCATGCTCATGTTGTCGAAGATGATGAACCAACAAACAAAAGATTCAGACGGGAGAAGGATGATTCAGATGAAGAGTATGTGCTAATCTCAGCACTTACTGACATTGTCTCACACGGATGCAATGATTGGCTTGTGGATAGTGGAGTTTCTAAACACATGACGGGATACAAGGGATCATTCGTCAATATGTCTGAACGTGAGTCACCTCACAAGGTGAAACTTGGTGATGATTACCAATACCCCATAAAAGGGAGTGGAGAAGCTTCATACAAGCTTGACTCTAGGAAATCTTTAAAGATGTAGGATGTGCTATATGTTCTAGGATTGCAGAAGAATCTTCTCTCCATCTCTGCACTAGATGCAAAGGGAATTAGGGTTGCTTTTGTCGATGGCCAAGTTCTGATGTGGCCTAGAGGAAAGACAATAGAGGATGCAACAGTGATTGGAGAAGAAGACGGAGGCTTGTACAAGCTAAAAGGACAGCCTAAACAAGCACTGGTTCTTGAGTCAATTGAACCAAGCGAACTGTGGCATAGAAGGCTTGCACATGTGCACTACAAAGCACTACCAATTGCAAGTAAAGCAGTCTCGGGATTGCCAGAAATCCAGGTAAAGCATGAAGGCATTTGCAAAGGATGTGCACAAGAAAAGAATGCGAAGAAGACATTTCCCAACAATGAGAGCATGGCTAAAGGAATACTGGAGATAGTACACTCGGATGTATGTGGACCCATGTCTTCTAGCTCATTAAGCGGGTATGTGTACTATGTTTCCTTTATAGATGATTGCTCACGTAAGGCCTGGGTATATTTCTTGAAGGGGAAAAGTGAAGTTTTCAATAAGTTCAAGGAATATAAAGCCTTGGTCAAGAACCAGACTGATAGGAAGATCAAGACTCTACGGTCAGATAATGGCGGAGAGTTCACTTCGGAAGAATTCGAACTCTGCAGAGAGTCCAGGATTAAGAGGGAGTTGAGCACTCCATACAATCCTCAACAGAATGGGGTTGTGGAACGAAAGAACCGAACTATCATGGAGGCAACAAGAGCCATGTTGCATGACCAGGATCTTCCTATGCATAGTTACATATATCGCCAATATATCGGTTATATCATGATATATCGCAAGTCGAAAGGGTCGGTGATATATCCCCGCGAAAAAATAGCGATATTTGCCGACATTTTAAAATGTCGCGACACATTCAAAAATCGCGATATATTGGGTAAATATCGCGAGTCGATCGTATATGTTGGCCTACTGAAAAAACCCCGATTTTTTGCCATAAAGAGCTCGCGGACGTGTTTTTGGGGTTCATTTGCACTTGGCAGCGTTGAGGAAGCGATCCACTCCAGTTTTGGGCGATTTTCTACGAGAGAGCAAGGGGGAAAACGATCTTTCCATTGCCATTGAAGATTGTTGTGAAGTGGGGTTCCATCTACTAAATCTATTCAGGTATGTATTATTTCATTCTTTTCTTTTTGCTTGAGATTTGTTGGTTAATGTAGATTTAGTGTAGGGTTTAGGTTTAGATTTAGTGTAGGGTGTAGATTTGCCATTACAATCATAGGGTTTTATCCTTTTAGGTAGGACACCCTCCATTCCTTTGAATGTTTTCATAAATTCATTGTTTTCAAAATTTAAAAAAACCAAACATCCATTAAACATTTTAAAATTTATTCATTTTTGTTTTTTGTTGTGGCATAGGTTTCATCTCCATTATCCACTTAAAGTTTCAACTTTCAACTTTCAACTAACTAGTGACACAATGCCAAAGCCATTGGATCCAATGTGGGAGTATGGGAAGCCAATTGACCCTAATAATTGACAAAGGTTGAATTGCAAACTATGTGGGAAGAATATTTGTGGTGGAATTAGCCGCTTGAAATACCACCTTGCCAAAGTTGTTGGGCATGAAGTGGATGTTTGTCTTGCTGTTACCCCGAAAGTGATGCGTATTGCAAACCAATCCCTTCTTGACATGGCTAGGAAGAGGGACGGGAAGGAGGAATCCAGAAATGAACTTGCATCTAGAACACAATAACGAACCATGGGAGCCACAAGTGACATGCATTCCTTCTCCTCATCTACACAACCCCCACATCCCACTATGCCTTCTTCAACCTCACTTTCGTGGCATCGAGGAAACCTTCTATTCAAACCATGCTCAAAAAAAGGGAGAAGGAAGAGGCAGATAGAGTTGTGACAAAATGTTTTCTATGGTGTGACGTGCCTTTCAACATCGCCAAAAACAACTCCTACTATCATGCCATGTTTCAAGTTGCTAGTACTATTGGTCCAGATTATAGGGGGGCTTCCTATAATGATTTGAGAGGGAGACTCCTTGATGAGGAGAAGGTTGATTGCACCCAAAGATTAGATGAGCTCAGACAGTCATGGGAGGCCACCGGTTGCAGTGTTATGTCAGATGGATGGACTGATGGGAAGGGCAAATCCATTATCAATTTCTTGGTTAATTGTCCCAGGGGGACAATTTTAATCAAATCTGTCGATGCATCTCCCTATGTTAAAGATGCACACTTATTATGTGATTTGTTGGATAAATTTATCCAAGAGATAGGATAAATTTATCCAAGAGATAGGTCCACAATATGTTGTCCAAGTCATTACGGACGACGCTTCCAATTATGTTGTTGTTGGGAGGATGCTTATGGAGAGGTATGCTAGCTTGTATTGGACTCCTTCTGCCGCCCATTGCATTGATTTGATGCTAGAGGACATGGGAAAACTTCCTTGGATCAAGGAAGTCATTGATTCAGCGCGGAGTGTGACAAAATATATATACAATCATACATATGCTCTTTCACTCATGAGATGCTTCACAAGGAACAAGGAGTTGATGCGGCCTGCAATCACTCGATTCGCCACTTCCTTCATTTCTCTTTAGTCTATGCATAAGGTTATGATGGAGTTGCAGCGGATGTTTCTTTCTAATGAGTGGGCTTCTTGTGTCTATAGCACCAAACAAGATGGGCAAGCCATTGCTCGAATGGTGCAATTTGATTTGACTTTTCGGGGAGGATTGGAGGAGGTATGTGCCATCAGTGAACCTTTGGTAAAGGTTCTTCGTTTGGTTGATGGTGAAAAGCCAGCAATGGGCTACTTGTATGAGGCCATGGATAGGGCCAAGGAAGCTATCCATCGCTACTATGAGGACAAGGGGGAGGTGGGACACACAAGACGAGCTGAACTATGGAGTGTGATTGATGAACGATGGAATGCTACTCTCCATCGTCCCATTCATGTAGCAGGGCTCTACCTCAACCCTGCTTTCTCTTATGCATGTGGATTTCATTTTGATGTTGAGGTCATGGATGGCATTCTCCATTGTGTTCAGAGGATGGTGTTAACTCCCTCCGAGTGCACAGAGATTTCTAGACAGATGGAGATCTATAGGATGTCAGGTGGCACTTTTGGCTATGACATGGTTGTCTAGGATAGAACCACAAGGATGCCAGGTACAATTTGTTTAAAACTTTCAAATTTTGATCTCTTAGATTCTTAATTATTTACTCTTTCATTTCTATTTTTTTTACTTCGTAGAAATTTAATACATTGTAATTTGTAATTTGTCTTTCCTTCCTTGTTTTCTTTGTAGATGTGTGGCGGACTAACTATGGTCGCAGAGTCCCAAAGTTTGCAAAAACTTGCCATTAGAGTGCTAAGTCAAACTTGTAGCTCATAAGGGTGTGAGCGCAATCGGAGTGTCCTTGAGAAGATACACCTCAAGAAGCGCAGAAGGTTAGAATTTAGAAATGTTAAAGTTTAAACAATAAAAATTTAAATTTATAATCATTGCTTCTTTATAATTTTATTAATTTTAAATATAATTTATTACAATTTTGAATTTGAATTTATCATCATTTATCACCCCCTAACTATGGATGTCATACTAATCTAGGTTACTTTCTCAACGCCTTAATGACATGGTTTATGTCTACTACAATCTAAGGTTGCGGGTGAAACAAATTAAGAAAGTACCCAATTCAGATGACATTGACACTACCAGCAAATGGAGGGTGGAGACAGAGGATCATGTGATGGACGAGGCACCTGAATGGTTGGAGGAAGAGGAAGATGATGATGCAAATTTGTCGGAGGAGGAGGGGGCAGAGGAGGATGTTGATGTTCCACTTCCAGAGGATGACTGTGAGGACATTGAGGAGGAGGTTGATATTCAGGTGCAGCGCTGACCAATTCCAATGCCACCACCTCCACATAGTCATACAATTGGGACTGGGAGGAGACAGCTCACATTTGCCTCCCCCTCATCCACATTATCTACTCAAGCAGTTGGAGGTTCTAGTTCCACCCCAGGCTCATCTGGACCACCTCCACGGCCACCTACTGCTTCTAGAGGAAGAGTGGTGCCCTTTACCCATAAAAAGGGTAGATTTATTAGAGGGTCATCCTCAGGGAGTCGATGACTCGATTCCTATTATTTATCATCGTATTATCATACTATGTTGGTGTCCTATGTCTAGACTCTATACACTATCTACATGCCTCATGAGTCATGATGATTCATGAGGCATTTATGAATCATCATTTGATGTGATTTTCTATCATTCGATCAAGAACACATTTCAGTATTTTCAGTTTATAGTCGATATTTGATCATGATCCACCATTTGACATATTATGCATCTTATATATGAGTTGTATTTTAATATTTATGTGGAAATGTGTTTATTTGATGTTGTTGTTGCTTTAGATGTTAAAAATATTGGAAAAAATGTTTATTTTTGTATTTTTTAATGTTTTACGACATTTGTCGATATTTTCGCCGTTGTTGTCAATAAGTTTCATTCCGGACCCCCAGCGATATATTTGCCGACACGATATATGTAACTATGTTCCTATGCACCTTTGAGGCAGAGGCAGCAAGAACAGCTATGTATGTATAGAATCGTACTCCTCATCAAGCACTTGACAACAAGACTCCTGAAGAAGCTTTCTCAGGAGAGAAATCAGAAGTCAACTATGTGAGAATATTTGGTTGCCCAGTGTACATTCATATCCCAAAGGAGAAAAGGACCAAGCTCGATCCTTCTGGGAGGAAGGGTATATTCATAGGATACAGTGATACATCAAAGACCTGGAAAATATACTTCCCAGGATTTAAGAAGATCGACATCAGTTGAGATGTAAACTTTGATGAAGACTCAACATACTTCAGATCCAAGAGGACTCCTATCCAGGAAGTCAAAGAACCTGAAGAGACGAGAGTCCGAGATATGGAAATTGAAGAAGCAATTCCAGAAGACCCTGAAGATCACAACATGACAGAACCACAAGAGCCAGTAGAGACATTCCTTGAGAAGGACTCCAACAAGAGGAAACCAGCATGGGCACGGGAGCTCATACGAGAAGCTGAAAGGTATGGCTCTCCACAAGGAATACATAGAGAGAGAAAGAGGGCAAAGCCCTACAATAGCTATGTGTCCCTGCTGTGTGACATCATTGATAGAAAACCTTCCACCTATGAAGAGGCTGCAGAAAAGAAAGAATGGAAGGATGCGCTGATCAAGGAATATCAGTCGATCATGAAGAATGATGTTTGGGAGATCATTCTGAGACCGGAGGAGAAGTTTATTGTGACTTCGAAGTGGATCTACAAGATCAAGCATGTTGCAGATGGCAGCATCAAGAAATACAAGGCAAGGTTCGTAGCATGAGGCTTCTCATAGAAAGAAGGCATAGAATACGAAGAGACTTTTGCACCCGTGGTGAGGAACACTTCCAATAGATCCATACGTGTAGGAATGAGATGGGAGACACACCAATTGGATATCAAGACAGTTTTCTCGAACAGTGTAGTCGAGGAGGAAGTGTACGTGGAACAACCACTGGGATTCGAAACAGGAAGACCCATGTGTGCAAATTAAAGAAGGCCTTGTATGCATTGAAACAAGCACCGAGGACATGGTACAGCAGGATGGACAGTTTGTTGATGAGTTTGGGCTTTGCCAAGAGTAAAGCGAATTCCAACCTCTACTTCAAGGTGGAAGACGGAAGACCTGTGATACTCCTGCTATATGTCGATGACTTGTTTCTGACAGGCAAAGAAGAACTCATTACAGATGCAAGGAAGAGACTTGCTACAAAGTTTGAGATGAAAGACCTAGGTATGATGCACTACTTCTTAGGCATGGAGGTGTGGCAGAGAGCAGATGGAATCTTCATTGGGAAAGGGAAGTATGCAGTGGAGATCCTGAAGAGAATCAAAATGTTGGATTGCAAGGCGATAGTCACACCTATGGCATCTAACTTAAAGCTTCTGAGTGATGCTCCATCTGAGTCGGTTAACGCCACGATGTATAGTCAGATGATTGGCTCATTGATGTATCTAATGAATACAAGACCATACATATGCTTTGCGGTGAACATCCTGAGCCAGTTCCTGACGGATCCGAGACATGTTCACCTGATAGCTGCAAAGCATGTTTTGAGGTACCTAAAAGGTACAGTGGATTATGGGCTCAAATATGATGTCAATCAGAAGATTAGCCTACATGGTTATGTTGATTCGGACTAGGCAGGTAGCGCCACTGACAAGAAGAGCACCTCAAGTTGCTGCTTCAGTATGGGATCTAGCATGATCTCCTGGTTCAGCAGGAAGCAATCATGTGTGACGCTGAGTACAACTGAGGCAAAGTATGTTGCCACTTGCTTGACTAGTTGCGAGGCAGTGTGGCTGTGAAAGCTACTGTCTGACTTATTTGATCTCCAGTTGGATGTGACTTGTATCTTCTGCGACAATCAAAGTTGCGTGAAGATGTCAAAAAACCCAATGTTCCATGACAAGTCGAAGCACATCAAGATCAAGTTCCACTATATCAGGGATATGGTGCAGAGAGGAGCAATGAAGCTCCAGCATGTGGAAACAGAGGAGCAGATAGTCGATGTGTTGACCAAGCCTCTAGCAAGAGTGAAGTTCGAGTACTTCAAAGAAAGACTTGGTGTGATCCAAATCGAGATCCCTCGAAAGAGGGAGTGATGTATTATGGCATAGCTAGAGAGAGATTGTGTGAGCGTAACATCCTAGCGAAGTTTGTAGGTTGCTCAAACGTAATCTGTCATGTAGGTTATCCTTGGATAAGTCTTGGCGAAGCTCGTAGGTTATCCATGAATGTAATCAGTCCTGATGTGTTCTATGCTAGAAATAGTTGATGCATGATATCTCACATGGGAAATGAGACAAGATGTCCAAGCGGGAAAATCCTGGTGAAGTAGGATGCTCGGACATAATCAGTCTTGTAGGTTGTCCTCAGATGTAATCATTCCTGGTGAAGCACACAGGTTATCCTTGGACGAAATCCGTCCTGTAATAGGTTAATCGAGTGTAAATTGAGACCTGGCGTGGTACGTAGGTTACTTGAATGTAATACACTATGTGGGTTGTCCAAGTGTAAAATGAGACCTAGCGTGGTACACAGGTTACTTGGATGTAATACGCCCCGAAGGTTGTATGAACGTAAAAGCTCTTGGACGCAAGTTGTTCAGATGTAATAAGTCCTTGAGGTTGACTAGAGAACGTAAAAGGTCCTAATGTAGCAGGTTGTTTGATCATAATTCGTCCTTACATTTATATCTATATGTATGTTCCCATGTTGAGATAATAAGGTCATGAAGCATGAGAGGTGCACCTAGACGGTTATACTGATACAACGCAGGTTGACCGTGCAAAGACGTAATGCACTAAGTGTGCTCCTAGGTGATTCTCGCATAGTAGAAGCTGTAGGTTATCTTAATGAAGTGAAAATTATCCTGGCTTACTACTATGGTAAAAGAACGCAGGTTGTCTGCATCTAAAGCTTTGTTCTTTGTCTTGATTTTTGCAGGGCAAAAGAGATGATTTGGATACGATGAGATGAAGGTAGGAGACACTGGTTATTGTCATGGCAATGTAAAGAAGGTCCTAAACCATTCCTACAAGAAGGCTTGCTCAAGATGTGATGAAGACTTGGATGAGGACTAGGCCTACACCCAGTCGAGAGAGGGCTAGCTTTGTAGAAACTTCCGATGACAAATAGTACCGATCGATGGCCAATAATAAGAAGATGATGGCAGTAGCTATGATGATAACTCTATGATGAGTACCTTCCTAGTTAAGAGGGATTGTTGATGTATTTGTAACTTTAGAAGATATTCTGATGTATATTATCAATGTATGTTGTTGTACCCCCATTGGGGATGTGTTTACCCCCTTGCGGGATGTCTTAATTGTGTCTAGACCTTGAGGTACAACCTCCATTGTAAGTCAGGGCAATAGTCCCCAGTGTAACATCATGTAATGTGTATTTGGAGTCTCTCTGGGAGAAGTCAGCCCTGTTAGGGAAGACATGTGGGCCCCAGTCTTATGTTTGGTCAATGACTTGAAAGGGTATAAATAGGGAGGCGCTCTCCCTCATTTATACACACCTCACACTCTCAAGTTCGCATGAGAGAGAGAGAGAGACAAAGGAGGAGAGATAGATAGTTGTTGAATACTTCTTATTACTGCTTTTGATCATCTTATTATTCTGAGAAAGTTTGCGGGGTCTTCTCCTTTATGGTTTCCTCGATGAAAATCTTTGCATCTCATGTATCTTTTATATCTTATGCATCTTGTTGTACTTGTTATTCTTTTTGGAAAAAGATCCTAGATAATCTAATCAGATCTAAATAAAAACTATCAGTGATACTTGATTTCAATGTACTTCGACTTGTCATGGAACACCAGGCTCTCTCGATAACTTCATGCAACTCTGGTTGTCACAAAAGATACAAGTCGCCTCTAACTCGAGATCAAAAAAATCAAACAATAGCTTCTGAAGCCATACTGCCTCATAACTAGCCCAACAAGCTGCAACATACTCTGTTTTGGCTCTACTCAACGCTACGCAAGACTGCTTCCTGCTAAACCAGGAGATCATATCAGATCCCAAACTGAAGCAGCATCCTGAAGTGCTCTTCCTATTAATGGCGTTGCCTACCCAATCCAAATCAACATAATCGTGGAGGTTAATCTTCTGTTTTGCATCATACTTGAGCCTATACTCAACTATACCCTTCAAGTACCTCAATACATGCTTTGCAGCAATCAGGTGAACATGTCTCGGATCCGTCAAGAACTATCTCAGGGTGCTCACAACAAAGCATATGTCTGGTCTCATATCCGTCGGGTACATCAACGAACCAATCATCTGATGATACATCGTGGCATCAACCGACTTTGATGAAGCATCACACAGGGGCTTCAAGTTCGATGCCATAGGTGTGGCCATTGCCTTGCAGTCCAGCATTCTGAATCTCTTCAGAATCTCCACGACATACTTTCCTTGACCAAGGAAAATTCCCATCTGCACTCTGCCACACCTCCATGCCTAAGAAGTAATGCATCATCCCTAGGTCTTTCATCTCAAATTCAACGGCAAGCCTCCTCTTTGCATATGCAATTAGTTCATCCCCACCTATTAGAAACATGTCATCAACATATAGCAGAAGTATCATTGGTATTTCGCCTTCAACCTTGAAGTAAAGATTGGAATCTACTTTACTCTTGGTAAATCCTAAGCTTATCGAGAAGTTGTCCATCCTGTCGTACAATGTCAAGATTCTCGAACTCAGATCTTCTGTAGTCATTCCCTCTGAAGCGGAGTACCATCCTCCTTCTGCATCTTGTACTCTCTACATTGGGACATTCTATTCTAGAGTGACAAATAGCCTCCTTTGCTACTGATCTTCTATGTGTCCATCCATGTCATCCCTCAAGGTCACTGGATACAGAGATCCTCCATCTTGAACTTTGTTGAATGTTCTTGTTGCACCCATCTGTGAGCGTGTCATCCTCTGTAGCCTTCTATCTTCAACCTTGTAGCAAAAGTTGAGATCTCCATCACTCTAGATGATCTTCAAGCTCCTCATGTAACTGTATGTGTTATCCTATGGGTGCCTTCTGAGCCTGTACAAAGCCTTCTGCGCACATGTGGTTCTCTGCTTGATATGCACTTGTACTTCACTGGAGAAGTGTGGCTGGTCAATGGACTACGTCTTGCCATCATCTACTCCCTCTTTTTGAGAAAAACCACGAACCTTGCTTTGTACTTCTTGATGTTGCCATCTGCTACATGCTTGATCTTGTAGATCCACATGGAAGACACTATGAAGTTCCCTTCAGGTCTCAGAATCGTATCCTGAACATCATTCTCCATGATCAATTGGTATTCTTTGATCATAGACTCCTTCCATTTCTTCTTGGCTGCTTCTTCATAGCGGAAGGATCTGCTTCAATGATGTCACACAACAGTGGCACATAATTGTAGTGTGTCCGAGGCATCTTACTTTCTTTGGAAGTCCTGTCATACTTTTCTTCATCTTAGATGATCTCTTGTGCCCAAGATGGTCTTCATCTCTCGCGGTGGATCTACCGCTCTTTGTGATTCGGTTATATCTTGATTCTTTTGAAGCTCTTTCTTTCGTCATGATGTCTTTGTCCCTGGGAGCTTCAGGTTCCTCTTCATTTTGTTGGAGTGAATCTTCTTCGAGTGTTATGGTAGAATCGTCATCACTTGTTCTTTAGAACAAGCTTCATCCTTCTTTTATTGTAGATGATTGTACACGATCTTTCCTACAAGTCAAATACAGTTGCATGATTAAAAACATTTCATAACATATTCATAATGACAAATTCTTATGCATAAAGATATATGTCATACAATCATGCAACTATTTCAGCTAATACAACATTCATCCATATCTCGTATACATACGGTAACTTTCTAGATGCCTTCCATCTCTGCCAAGACATTATTAAGAATGTGCACTACTCCCAATATGTCAGCAAAGAGGTTTCATGCTAAACAAGTAGCAATGGTATGTAGTACAACACCATAGGCTACTTACCCATCACATGCAAATTAGTAGTATATTTTTCATAAATGCAAACACTCAAACATGCGTAATACATTTAATAAATCTAGGAACACAACTAAACAATATCATTTAAGTAAGTAGATATACAGGAAATGACAATTAAACACTTATCTTTGTTTGTTTGCTTGGTGGATTCCCTCTTGATCCTTGTCTTCTTGCAGGAATTACCGGAGTCTTTGACAGTGTGCTCTACTTCATCATCTGATTCTGAGGACCTATGCCTATCTTGCTCATGATCGAAAATACTGAGCAAGTCTTCTTACACCACATATCACATAGAACTGTGTATTGGTGTTGAATCTATGTGTTCTACAAATGCATCCCTTCTTATCTAATGTTGAAATGGATAAGAGTATGATCTTCGTCTTCATCGGTAGAATTCTTTTGGATCAAAGTACATAATCCTCATCACTTGAGGAATCTTCCCTTGCTTTCTTCTCAACTGCAATATATTCATCCTTGGTTGCTTTGAGAGCAACACTGGTCTGCTTTCTACAACATGCTAGAGTTCTCTTTCTACCATTTGCATCTTCACATCCTTGAGTTGAGTTCTCAAGGTCATCTTCTTGTTGATGTTCTTTCCTTCATACAAGCTGGTCATTGAAACGAACATCTCCTTGGGAGTCTTCAAGGATGATACATGTGAGATCCAATGGAGACAGAAATAATCCTCTTGGCTTTGACTAGGTCCTTCTTGTGCTTTGCTTTGTCTTCGTATCGCTCTGGATTTGCAGCTTCTTCTTCAAGTATGAGAAGGGACTCTCTACTTCCATGCTTGAAAGTTCTCGGCTCCTTCAAGCTTGTCCTCAAGCTTGGTACTGTTTGTCATTATGCTAAAAATGAGAACCCCAAATGGAAATAGAGAGGATAGAAGTTACAAATGGGATTGCTTCAACTTGATGCTTGAAAGCTTTTGTAGAAGACTGTTTTTGGTGGACCTAGGGTTTGATAGAGAAACCCTAATTTTTCAACTTAGGTAACTTTCAGATATGATTGGATAGAAAGATGCACCTCCTCAAGGCGAGTGGAGCAACATACTCATTTTCCCAAAACTATGGACATAACTGCAAAATATCTTATGCCCTAGTTTTCCCCGGAAGTAATGTTAGGTCAAAAATTGAAAATCCACAGAATGAGAAACTTCTTCCATAGAAATATGCGCGCTCCTAGGGCGAGTTTGATGGTCCTTTTTCAACCGATTGGTGGAGGGAAGTGCTTGGAACAGGAAGCACTAGTTTCTCCAATTTCTTCTACATAATTGTTTGATCTTGATTCTATTGTATGTCTAAAATCCCTGCTCCTCAAGGTATGAAACTTCGTCCTGAGATAGCTTGATCTGTTTTCTTTCCAACCCCACAGGTTAAAGCAGAATTGGATTCCCCAAGTGGAACTTATGCTGAGTTTCCCAAGGCAACTTGTTTGATGACTAGTTCAGTATAGCAAAATTGTAGGGACTGCCACGTGTCACTGTTTCAACTTCAGGGTCTAAAATTCTCACCACATAAACTACATTTTGTGCCTTATCTAAAACATCTTGCGAAATTTGATTTGGACCTTCCTAGCCTGAGACAACAATTCTCCCTAGGTCACTTGTTTAAGATTGAATTTAGGAAGAGGATGGAACCTTGATTTGGAGGAATCATATCTCCTAAAGTACAAAGAATATGAGGCTGAAACTCACACACAACATACAATAAGATTTCATCTTCGACCTGTCCAAGTTTCAACTCCTAAGCCTTCTCCAAGCTCGAGTTATAGCGAAAATTCAAAGATGACTAGAATTTGTCTTCTAGGGTTTTCAAGCATGAAACCCTGATTTCCAGTAGCTGCAACTGTAGCAGCATTTCAGCTGCACTGTGCCTTCTTTCAGGGTGGCTCTGATACCATGTTAGTTTTTCTACTTTAATTCAAATTGATTAGGATCTTTATATGAAAGAATAACAAGCACAACAAGATATACACAAAACACAAAGATTTTCCTCGAGGAAACCATAAAGGAGAAAACCCCGCAAACTTCCTCAGAATAGTTAATACAATATCACAAAATGGAAAAACCCAAGAATAAGAAGCCTTCTGTAGCTCTCTGTCTTTCTCCTCTAGCGAACTTGTCCTGTCTCATTAATAAGAACTTGAGAGTCAGTGAGTGTGTGTCAAATGAGGGAGGGCGCCTCCCTATTTGTATTCTTCAGTTGTGTGACTCACTTAACTAACTAGGTCGACCAGGTTACCTAATTAGGGCTAACCTACCTAGGAAGACTTCAAAATACATTTTCCTTTATTTATTCTGGGGACTATTGCCCCAACTTACAACGGAGGTTTTACCTCAGTTACCATTCATAATAATGACATCCCGAACGGAGGGAAAACATCTTCGACAAGGGTACAACAATATACAATGATAATATACAACAGAATATCGTCCGAAGTTACAATTACAAAAACAAGTCTCGGGCTCCTCAAGATCAAAGTCATCTACTACTGAAGTAGTAGTATTGGTTGAATGTCGACGTCACCGACGACTATAAATACGAGGTCATGGTCAACTAGTGTCCAAATTGCAAACTTTTGCAATTCTTTAGTATGGTTATCAAATGCCTTCCACCATTGTGCTGCAAATGTGAAGAGTAAAGGGAGTTAATTCAACAAATTAGATTGTGAAATTGGCTAAGAATTGTGGTACTTACAATTTAAAGTCTAAAATTTAATCTTTAAAGTTTAAAAACAAAATTTAATAAAATAATGGAAATGTTTACTTGGTTGATCCTCATCTCTTGCAATCTTAGCCACATTTTTTCCAAAGGTACCTGTGGCGACGTTGAAAGAGGTGATCTGTCAATGTATCTCCAATTGGTCTACCTCATTTGGGACCATGCGCTCAAGGCAAGAATATAATCCATCTGTTATCTCCCCACTCAGATCTTGATCAATATGATCTCTATAATGATACCTTGGGTTCAGAAAATACCCAGCTGCATGTATAGGGCGATGGAGTTATTGTTCCATCTCCTATCAATGATCTCCCAAATAGGCCCAATACTTGGCTACTCTATCTTTGTATGTTGCCTTTAATTGCTCCTTTACTTGATCCATTGCTTCATAAATGTAGCCCATGGCCAATTTTTCCCCATCCACCAACCGCAACACCTTAACAAGTGGCTCAGTAATTGCCACAACCTCAGATGCTTTTTTCCAAAATGAAGATCTTTTGATTCTCTTCTTGGTGTCTTTTCCATCTTTGTTTGCGGGCCCTTTGAGATGAATCCCAATCATCACTTGAAAACGTCTTCTCCAAGTTTTGTGCTTGGGAAATGAGAGATTGCAATGTGAGGATGTAAGTTGCAAATCTAGTAATTGCGAGCCTAACAAGCTCCCTGCCATGTGTGTGTCTCCTCATTAATTTCAAAACNGATGCTTTTGGCATGCTCTATAGTGTCCTTGATCCAATCCTGTTTGCATATGTCCTCAAGCATGAGGTCTATGCAATGTGTCGCACATGGAGTCTAGAATACGGTTTTATGCTTTTCCTCTAACATCTTACCAACAAGAACATAGTTAGAGGCATTATCTGTGATGATTTGCACAACATTAGTTGCCCCCACCTCCTCAACAACCTCATCCAAAAGACGAAATAACAGATTTGCATCTTTCACCTGATCAGATGCATCACATGATTTCAAAAACATGGTTCCCAGTGGGCAAGAGATAAGAAATTTTTTGAGGGTACAGCCCTTATGATCAATCCATCCATCTGACATGATAGTGCATCCTATTCTGACCAACGACTATTTCAATTCCTTCAGTTATTCATCTATAGACAATATCTCTTTTTGCAAAAGAGATCCCCTCAAGTCATGCATACTAGGGCCTTTGAAGCCCTTACTAGCGGCTATAACAGCATCCCACATAGGTTGGTAATAAGAACCTTCATTTGAACCAGGAGCATAGGTTCCACCCATCATTTCAGCAAACCTCCTCTTCTTTCCTATTTCTTCCTCTATCTCTCTTTGCCTAGCCTTACCCTCTTCAAACTTCTTAAATTGCTCTTGCATATCACTTGGCCTTTGATGGAAGCCAAGTGTTGTTTAGGCCTGAAAATACCCCCCCCCCCTTAATCAACTTCTTGCAATACTTGCAATACATCTCCCCCTCAACAACATCTGCATGGATCCATGCAAGATCTTTTGCTTTTAGGGCCATTGTTGATTGCATAGGTGTCATTGACTCACTTTGCAACCCACTGTCTACTCACACTGTCCACTATTCACTCCACAGGCTTGAACTATCCTACTAGTACCAATCTACTAGATCAATGATTCAAAATTTCAATACCATTGTCCTGATAGGATGAAACAACAATGAGCAAGCAGTATGTTGATAGCCTGATAGTGAATCAATGTCAAATTTTGACATAAATAACAAATCATTATCTTTTATCAAACAATCAACACTATGAAGAAACATTGAAAAAACAGTTCTTATTTTGAAGCATTAACTTGTCAATGTAAAAGGAAAATATGAAGTCTCTATGACAGTTTTAGGAGGGAAAATCTCATGAGATAATAATGACAATTTGAAGTTTAAATAAGGCCAAATTAGGCACTTCCACAGACTCACAAAGTTTTTTGTTACCAAGATTTAGTTATTTGCAATTATATGATACATGCTAATTTCATAACATGAATGATGACACTTGCCATGTACTAAGCATGGTAGGAAAAAAAGTGAAGTGTTGTGCACTTTTGCCTTTGGTAAACCGTAATAAGCAAATTTTTATGATCAACTATAGTCAATCCTTTGATTAGCAGAGGAATAATTCTTAGAATATACCAATTCCATACCAAACATTTCTATTTAACCTATAGTTGTATAGTTGTAATCTGTGTTGCAGGGGTACCCGTCCCCAGGGGTTGGGTTCGCGTCCCCGTCCCGGGTACTATCCCCAAGTCTCGGAAACCGAGTCGGGTACTTCATCGACGTCCCCTGAAATCCCCGCCGAAGTCCCCAAGTATTGGATACTTCTGGCCCAAAAATAGGAAACTTTGCTCATTTTGGGTACTTCGTCCCCCAATTTTGGAGACTTCGAGGAAACTCCAGTATGTGAAAATTAAAAAAAAAAATTACCTTTATGAAGAGTGATGTGGTAGGCATGGGTCTCCCTACCCTCTTAAGACCCCGCGGGCCTATCCACTTCTCCCAACGCAAAGTTGAGTCTTGACTTTTGTTGGATCCTGCGAGAAGAGAGATTGTTGCGCAAAGGAGATGATACAGGTAGAGGAGAGGCAAGACAAGCTTAGGTTGTCTTAGACTTAAAAGGTTTGTGCTTTTAAGTTAATGACATGGCACTATCTAGCTTGGGGTGCTGGTATCTATTCTTAGATTGTTTCTTCTAGAAGATTGTCTTATTCTTTTATGACTCCAGATCTTGTCATTGGACTTTTATTGGCATAGTTTGTATTAATTATTGATCCTTTGTGCAAGTTGTTCCAATGTTGTTGCACAAACCGTATTCTTTGTCCTTCATGAATGATAGAAAACCTACTTTGTTGATGTTTGTGAAGACGTTTCTATGCATGTGCATAATTCTAATTTTGAAAACCCAAATGCTCCATCAACTATTGCTATGTTTATACTTAAGGTTAATATGTAATTCCCACTTTATATCAATGATTTATGAACTTTGAAGCAATGTGCATGTTAATTGTACTTGTTAATTATTGAGGTTGAATACTAATGAAAAATAAATTGATTTATTTTTTTATTTTATCTATATGTGTGTGTGTGTGTGTGTACATACAATACCCTTGAAGTACCCAAGTCCCCTGTTTCAAAAAGTGACATCCCCATCCCCGTACCCGTCCCCAAGTTTCCTGGCAACTTAGGTTGTACCGTTGTAATGTTAGCCTATAGGTTGAAAATTTACAAGGAAATACACACATCTATTTCTGATTTTCTATATACTATAATGTTTTCTGTTCAAGGCTCAAGCTAGAATTGTTGTGCTACAAACTCCAGGTAAACCGTAAATGATCAATGATCAAAACATAGTGCTTTTTATGGTGTTAAATTCAAAAAATCTCAGAATTTGCACAATGAGGATTACTTACCTCTAATATTTGACCATAAAAAGAGTGGAAACTGTCCACATAGACCACTCCCATTCTTCCACACACAAGTGGCAAGCCACGGCCCACTCCCACGCTGCCGAATCGAGTCTACACAGTCCACTAATAGGGAATGCCCCAGGTTCTGGTTCAAACTTCAAACTGCAAACGTGTTACTTTAGGCGACTACTAGCTCTCCAGACTGCCAAGTTCCAACAAATGAACATCACAAGGGTTACAGTGGGGGTCGGGGTAGTCACTATAGTGTTCACGACTCACGAGTTGGGTTGGGTGGGTTAAGTTAGGAACTAGAGTGAAAAAAATGAAATAAAAATTCAAAAAAATTATTTTTTTAACCTTGAAGGAGTCCACATCTAAACCAGTCGGTTTAAGTCGTGACTCGGTTGAGCAGACCAGTTCGGTACCGAACCAGTGGATTCGATGTCTGAATCGGCCAGTTCAGTACCAAACTAGCCACCGAATCGATTTATTGCCCGGTTTGATTCGGCTTGCCAGTAAACTGCTGAATCAGTGGATTCCAATTCTGGTTCCACTAATTTTTAAAACTATGCTCTATACAAACTATTGCTGCACGGGCTTAAATAAATGCCCAAAATCAACACCTTGAAAATTGTGCCCTTGCCTAGAAAAGCATGCAACCTGTTTCCTTCTCTAACTAAGTGCTACTCCTCGATTTGCGTGCTTGCATACTATTGTTAGAGTGCCTTGGGATTCATGCTAGTCAATCTCTCTCTCTTGCGCCATTCTCTTCTCAAGAAGTCGACCTCTCCAAAACTCATGGATGAATGAATCTGTCTCTCTCTTGCCCTTTTCCTTTTTGTTTGATCAATGAGGGTAACTGGATGGTCACAAGATCTAAGGGCCCACATTACATCTTGAGAGGAAAAATCAATGGATGAGATAAATCCACTTTTTCTCACCATTAAATTTAATTTCACTCACTTTCTCATTAAATATTTAAAAAGTCACTTTACATCTCATAAAGGGAAATTAATTTCATATCACATGAAATTAATGGAAGGGTCATGTCACTTTTCCCCTTTTATTGACTTAGACACAAATTCACTAGGGGAACACTTCCAAGGTACAAAAATCATCACTCCCTTTTATCGAGGAAGGTGTTCTTCACCACTCCCAACTTGTCTCTGAAGAAGACAAACTTGCCCCTCCTCAAAGATTTCATAAGGAGATCTGCAACCTTCTCATCAGTGGATATGTACTGCTACTCTACAACTCCTCTCTAGACATAGTCTCGGATGAAGTGGTAATTGATCTCAATGTGCTCTCAATGTGCTCTCAATGTGCTTTGACTTCTCATGAAAAACAAGATTCTCAAAGAGTTCGATGCAACTTTGATTGTCACAGTAAATCACAATAGGCCTCAGCTCCTCACCAAATAATCCCACTAATAACTTGCGAAGTCACAATGCCTCACAACTAGCCTGACTGGCTGCCATGTACTCTGCCTTAGCAGAACTCAATGCAACTGGCTTTTGCTTTTAACTGAACCATGACACTGCTGCCGAGCCCAAACTGAAACAACACCCGGAAATGCTCTTCCGGTCTGTCACACATCCTGCCCAATCTGAATCTGTGTAGCCAACCAAACTAACTCCATCCATCTTCTTGTATTCCAAACCATAATCCACCATACCTGCAATATACCTGAGCACGTGTTTTGCAGCTACCCAATGCACTCTCCTTGGCTCAACCATGTACTGACTGAGAGTTTTCACTACAAAACACAGATTTGTCCTAGTGTTGACCAGATACATCAATGAGCCAATCAGTTGGCGTTATAAAGTCGGATCCACCAACTCACTCTCAGAAGCATTCAACTTCTTCCAGTTGGTGATCATAGGTATAGACAACCAAATATCTTGAAATGGCCACCCTTAGGTTTCTTCCTTGAAAAATCCTCCTCAAAATTCATACACCCCAAGGCTCTATGGGGACTCCTACTCTAAATGTATACGAATGTACTACAAGCCTCGGCCTAAAGAAAGAAAGGTAGACTCTAGTCATGAAGCATCACTCTCATTGCACCCATAATGGCCCTATTCTTCCTTCCAATAGCCCCATTCTGTTGTGGGGTATATGGAACTATTAATTGTGTCACGATCCCCTCATGTGCACAAAACTCATTTAAAGCAGTAGAAGTATACTCACACCTATTATCTGAACGCAACACTTGAATCCTCCTTCTTTTTTGGTTCTCCACAACAGCTTTGAACTCTTGGAACCTCTACAAGACTTCTTCCAACTTCTTGGTCTTCAAAAAGTAAATCCAGGTCTTCTTGGAAAAGTCATCAATGAATGTGACATAATACTCAAAACTAGTCAATGAAAGAGAAGACATAGGACCACATTTATCAAAGTGAATCAAATCAAGTACCCCTATCAATCTACCGTCATTGCTTGGAAAAGCAGTCTTGTTGTACTTTCCAAGAGCACACCCCTTGCACACATCACTCTGCTCCATGTTAAGCTCAGGCAACCCGGTCACGATATCTCTCAAAATCCTCAGAGTTGGATGATGCAAGTGAGCCATCCTCCTATGCCATAGCTAGCATAGATCACAACTGTTGTTGTTGTTGTGTGTCAAAGCATGAAGGGGTTGAAACAAGAGCTTGTACAATTTCCCAAATCTGATTCCAATCGCAATAGATGTAGACGACTCGATCCCTAGGGATGCATGTGTACATACCCATCTAGGAAGTACACTCCAAATCCCCTATCCGGTAGTAGAAATTGATATCAAGTTCTTCTTCATCCCAAGAACATACAAGACATCCCTAAATATCATAGGGTTCATGGACTCCCTCTGAAAGGTGGCAGTCCCTTGCCCAACTACCCTGACAATAGTGTCATCTCCCAAAACCACCTCCACATCCAAACCAATCTCAGTGAACTCTGAAAACATATCTCACACACTTGTCATATGGCTAGAACCCCCACTATCAACATACCATGTGCATGTGGTGGTAGATGCACTCAACGAATGGCCAACAAGCAAGGAATACTCTCCCTCTATGATGATAATGGATGCTCTCTCTGAATGACCAACAAATAGGGAAAACTCTTTCTTGAACCTCGCTACATACTCATCAACCTTCGTCGTAGCTATTGTCTATTGCTTCTTCTTCTTCTTGTTCGGACGTTGTCCAGCATAGTGTCCAAACTTCTATCAAGCAAAGCATTTCACTTTGCTCAAGTCTTTATTTTGATCACCTTGTTGTTTAACCCCACCCTTGGGACCCTTCTTGGACTTCTTCATCTTCCCCTTAGTTGTCAAAGACACATTCTCCTCATCTTCCTTATTGTTTGACGAACTCCCCTGCACATATCCTCTCCGGGTCTCCTCCTGAATAAAGTAATCCCAAAGACTATCCCAAGAAAGCATATTTTCTCTTGCTACAATGGCCTCCACGAAAATAGACCAAGGCTTGGCCACGCCATTCAAGGCTCTCCGCACTAGCTCACTACCAGTAACCACCTCCCTAACTGCTCCAAGCTCATCTCTCACCTATGTGATCCTAGTAAGGTAAGATGCAACATTTTAAGATTTGGCCATTCCAATGCTTTTTAACTTCTCTCTCAGTACCATCTTTCGGTTTTCATTGGAACTCTGGTACAAGCAGTTTAAGGCATCCCACATTTAATAAGCATAGTCCTTACCGATCACGTGTGGGATCACATGGTCTTTAACTACATCAAGGATAATTCTCTTAGCCTTGATGTCCTTCTTGTCAAAAGCTGCCTTAGTTGTTGCATCTATAGCTGCGGGCACCATCACGGGATTAGCTTAAGTGTTGTTCACTGTGTCCCAACTCATTCTCCTGCAAAATCAACACAATCCTTTCTTTCCAAGGACTGAAATTGGTTGCCCCATCCAACCTATCCTCTATTTTCGACTAAGTAGCCATCTCACAAAAAAATGCAAGTCCAAAAATCTGCGTGGTGAACAAAATTCTCTCTGTAAGTCTGAAAATTCAGCCTGTGTATTCTGCTCAACTTCTCTTCGACCTCCCTGTGATACCATGTAAAAATTCAATGTTGATTTCCCCAACCCGGTTTCAAGTCTCACTGATCATTGTTTAATGCTCAACCCATTCAACATAATTGTTGCAAATGAATTTTTACTCATAAACAACTCAAAACTGGAAACACATCAAGAAATTTACAAATACCTACGAGCAACAAAAAAATGCACACACTCATACAAATTTCAGACTCTGAATTTTAGGCAAAAGCATCAAGAAAAAACCCAACTGGGGAAAACCTGTGAGAGAGTTCTTATTTTATATTTTCTTCAAATGTACAGTAGTATAATAAAAAATAAATGCACAACTTGTCTCAACCAAAAGACCAAATTCCATCCTTGAAAACAGTGCCTTGACTGCCTTGTTCTCTATCCATAACCTCCTTGAAATGCATGTTGAAACAGTACAGTACAGGTTGCCTGAAAAGTACAGTCAACTCCTCGAAATGCATGCTAGTTGTACGATTTGATTTTTCTCGATTTTTGTGCATGTTATCTCAACAATAAACTGCCTCAAATTCCATGCCCTCCTTGCCTCGAAATGTGTCCCTAGTCTGCTACAGAATCTCTCTGTACTGACTATTGTTGTACGGACTAAAATAAATGCCCAAAATCGGCTCCTCGAAAATCATGCCCTTGCTTGGAAAAGCATGTAGCCTACTCCCTTCTCAAACTGGGAGTTGCTCCTTAATTTTCGTGCTTACAGACTACTGTTAAAGTGACTTGGGATTCGTGTCAGTCAATCTCTCTCTCTTGCATCTTCTTCTCAAGAAATCAACCTCTTCAAAACTCATGGATGAATGAATGTGTCTCTCTCTTTCCCTTTGCCTTTTTGTTCAATCAACGAGGGTAACTAAATGGTCACAAGATCCAAGGGCCCACATTGGATCTTGAGATGAAAAATCAATGTATGAGATAAATGCACTTTTTCTCACCATTAAATTTAATTTCACTCACTTTCTCATTAAATATTTAAAAAGTTACTTTACATCTCAAAGTGAAATTAATTTCATATCACATGAAATGAATGCAAGGGTTATGTCACTTTTCCCCCTTTAGTGACTTAGCCACAAAATCACTAGGGGAACACTTTCAAGGTACAAAAAAACCAACACTAAAGACATCACTACTCTAATAGAAGTATCCCTAGCGACTAAAGCAAATTTTTCCTCGTAATCCACTCCCTCTTTTTGGGAGAACCCTCTCGCCATGAACCTCACTTTGTACTTCTCTATGCTCCCATTAGTTGCATGCTTGATCTTGTAGAGCTATCTAGAAGTCACCATTGACTTCCCCTCCAATATAGGCACAATGTCCCAAACATCATTCTTCATGATGGAGGTGTGCTACTCCACCATTCCATCTCTCCAAACCTATTGATCGGTTGCCTTTTGAAAACTAGAGGGCTCGAAATCTATGATGCTACTCATTAATGCCATTAAGTTCAGAAACTTCTTCGGAGGTCTGCTCTCCCTGAACATGCTCCTAGGAGCCTCAACTTGCTCTTGAGCATCCCTCAATGTTTGAGTGAACCATCGAGGTCTCCTAACAAAACTAGTAGGAGTTGGTGGCTCCTCTGCATCTGAAGGTTGTTGCACCGAACTCGAAGTCATTGGTGACCTTGGCTCAGCGTTCGGAGCTTCCTACTCCTCATCCTCTGTCTCTAGTAATGGCTCATGAGACTTCCTAGATGCAAAGTCTTCCTCGAACTTTACATCCCTGCTTACAATTGCCTTCCTCTCTCCCAGAATATAGATCTTGTAAGCCTTTGAATTTCATTGTAGCCGACAAATAAACCCTTCCTGCTGGAGGGAAGCTATTAGAATTTGAATGCCATTAAGATCTTCAAGCAGAGAGTTCTGAAAATGTTGCAGCAATTGAATGGAGAATGAACACACAAACAAAGCAAAACAAACCACACAAGAAACGGACAAGTATTGCTCAGGAATTTACAGTATATTCATCATTATAATATCCGGTGTTACAATGTAGTTTACATAGGAAAGAATTCGAATGCATGAGTAATGAATTGGAATCCTCCAAGTGGATAAGACTATATCTCACTGAATCTCTAACTCAAGGTCTCCCAATCAATATCGGAGTCCAAATAGACAACTCCCCGATGACCAATAACTCCAACAAGCACTAACAACTAGTTAACTCAGTGCAACTGAGTGTGGTAGGTAGGAAAAGCGCTCCTCCCCATGCAACCATGCATTATCCATGCATTAGTAGTGCTAGCTTAACTGACTATGAAGTAACTGATTGTAACTGAGGGCTAACTAAGACTAACTAGTGCTAACACCAACTGGCTGAAGTAGGTTGGTGTCGAGACTCCCAGTGGCTCCTAAAATGTAGGTATTGGTCTAGGAGGCGCCCAAACTGATGCATGCACATGCAGTAAGTGGCAGTTAACCTCTGGCAGTGTTCCCCACACTCCAGTGACTGGTACATATGGCCCCATTAGGCCAAGTGGACCCAATTGTACTAGTGGACCCAATTAATTAATTAAGGTTCCTAAGTTAGGCAAAATTAATCTAATAGACAGTATGGTCAAGAGAGGATTAATAATCCTAACACCCCCGTGAATCCTAACTTGGACAACTGTGGGCCCTAGTAACAAGACCATAAGTCACCCAAATACAATCTAAAAGATAGTAAAAAATGTTGCTTAATACAACCGAGGAAACAAGGGAAAACCTCATGGGAAAAACCCCCCCTCAAAAAATAAGCAGAAATACAAATTTTGAAAAAAATTGTGAAAATATTTGCTACTATTATGCAGCAGTATCTTGGTTCTTCTGTGCAGGTGAACCCACGAATCCAAACAACATGCTTATGTCTGGAAGAATCTTCATCTTTGGAAGAAGAACAATGTACCCAACTGAATCAAAAATATAAACAGCTGCACGGTGAAAACTGGACCCATGTAGAGCAGCTGAAATCAACTGAAGAGAGGGTAAAAGTTCTTGAGAATTCAAACCATGTGAGGAACACCCAAGAACCTGATATATGTTAGCCTTGAACAGCAAACCATGAGTGGTAAAATCAGCCCCAAGTGTTAGGAGGAAGTGTCCAGGTGGATACAGAATGCCTCCCTCTTGACTAGTTCTGTGAGAAGATGAGCATGTGACCAAAGGTAGAGAAGCCCTGGGACTATGGAGAGCGAATGCTTGAGCTCCATAATCTGATATAGCTTCAAAAATATCCAATATTTCACAAAATCTGATATTAGCAAATCCATAAGAAAGAACTAACATTGAATCCTCAACAGCGAAATTGAAAGAGACTTGTGGTACTTGATTTGTCACACCAAAATTGGTGAAACCAGTTATAAGCAATACTGAAAGCTCTTAAATCTTAAAACCTGAATCACATATTATTAGATCAGAAAATAAATCAAATCCAAAAAGATTCATATCAGATCCAAAACTTTGCTCCACCAAGACGGTAGATGCACAATTTTCTCCTTCTTCAAAATTCTAATTTTCGTTGCATGCAAACCTGTAGAAATTTACTGGAAGCTCTAGATTAATGAGAGTGAATGGATCACTCTTATAATCTGATATTATTTCCAGAATATCACTGATATTACTGATATACACACCAACAACATCATTATAGATAGAGAAATCAAATTCCTCTACCGTTTCTGAAACAGTTACCGATAAACTATGAACAAAATTTAAAGAATTACTAGAGAAATTTTGCAAAGAATAGGAAGAGTGTTTTTCTTCACAAACCGAGATTTGAATGTCTTCTTCTAGATCAACCATGTGAGTAGATGAGATATCAGAGATCTCATACACTTCTGGAGTAGCAAGAGAAGGAGTCACTTCATGGAGACTTTCTTCCATTCGAATTCACTGTAGGGAAAAACCTGCTTCTTCTTCATCTTCAACAATTTGCTTTTCTGTAGGAGAGGGCAAGAAATCATCATGCTAGATTTTATCTGAACCTCTCTCAACATCTGGGATTTTAGAGTCATCTCCCATTTGACTGCTAGGTCCTCCTAATAGAGGGAAACTGATGAAGGATTCCATGGAAGCAACCATGTGGTTGGATGCTCCAGAATCTATCACATAAGCCTTCGACGGAGAGAGGCTTGCATGCAAGCATATCTCTTCAGTCTGCTCTTCATCATCTGACATCACTGCTCTTCGTGGAAGGGCAATATTGTTCTGAACACATAGAGCTTTCATCTGGTCGAGGTCTTCTTCATGCACGAGTCTTCTGGCTGAAAACCCCTCATACAGTAGGGACACTTCTCCTTTTTCCTCTTAGAGCTGGAGGCCTTTTCGGAAGTTCGCTGATTCAAATCAGCTGCTTTTGGCTCCTTCTTCTTTGATTTCCTCTTTGCTTGTGCTTTGGAAGAGTCAGTAACTAGGAAAGCTTGATCTTCGAAGGTCTTGATGACTCCCATTCGGATCAACTTGTCTTGCTCCTTGATTAAGGACTCGAAAAAAGAATCTAATGAAGGAACCTTCCAATCAGGAAAGCTTTCCCGCTTGGAATGAAATATGGAAACAAATACAGAATACTCAAGGCCTAGTTTGTTGAGTATGGAAAGGACATTCTGCTCATCCTTCCACTCTATTCCGCACTATCTGCATTGAAGTACTAGAGACTTGAATTTAGTATGCTGGGATGTAAAGATACCAACTCATTCTCCAAAATGTATCCCCGAAGCTCATCTTGTTTGTTAAACAAGTTATCAAGCTTCTCCCAGGCTTCTCTGGGAGTCCTCAAGCCTTCTAGGTGGAAGAGGAGATCTCTGGATATATAAGTACATAAGTACCCGAATGCTTCATCACAACGGTTCAAAAACTTGTTCCACTCAACCAGCGGATGAGGTTCAGCGTCCCATCCATGTATGATCCTATGGTAGCCATGCTTGCGCAAGGCCAACTGCATATCAACCTTCCAATCAAGATAATTGGAAGTTGTGAGGATCCGTGGTTCAAGAGTATGTGAACTCATAATTGCTCTAGCTGGAAGTACTGCAAAACTTCACACAAGCTACGTAGCATCTGTCAATTTCACTACAATAACACACTAAAACATATGAACTGTTAGAATCATGCTTTTCCTCCAGACATGAACATGTTTTCAGGGTCCATCATGCCTCTCCACTGCTCTGAATGAATCCAGAGCTAGCAAATTTTCATAGGGGACTTCTGTGGAAACCCAACTGCCTCTGATGTTTGATGAGGAGAAACAAGCATGAAACCTATCTGAGAAGGCTCTAATACCATATTAAAATTTGAATGCCATTAAGATCTTCAAGCAGAGAGTTCTGATAATGTTGCAGCAATTGAATGGAGAATGAAGATACAAACTAAGCAAAACAAACCACAGGAAACGGACAAGTATTGCTCAGGAATTTATAGTATATTCATCATTATAATATTCGATGTTACAATGTAGTTTACATAGGAAAGAATTCGAATTCATTACCGAATGCATGAGTAATGAATTCGAATCCTCCAAGTGGATAAGACTGTATCTAACTGAATCTCTAACTCAAGGTCTCCCAATCAATATCGGAGTCCAAATAAACAACTCCCCGATGACCAATAACTCCAACAAGCAGTAACAACTAGTTAACTCAGTGCAACTGAGTGTGGTAGGTAGGAAAAGCGCTCCTCCCCATGCAACCATGCATTATCCATGCATTAGTAGCGCCAACCTAACTGACTGTGAAGTAACTGGTTGTAACTGAGGGCTAACTAAGACTAACTAGTGCTAACACCAACTGACTGAAATAGGTTGGTGCCGAGACTCCCAGTGGCTCCTAAAATGTAGGGATTGGTCTAGGAGGCACCTAAATTGATGCATGCACATGCAGTAATTGGCAGTTAACCTCTAGCAGTGTTCCCCACACTCCAATGACTGGTACATATGGCCCCATTAGGCCAAGTGGACCCAATTGTACTAGTGAACCCAATTAATTAATTAAGGTTCCTAAGTTGGGCAAAATTAATCTAATAGACAGTATGGTCAAGAGAGGATTAATAATCCTAACAGAAGCAACTTGTTCCTCTTCTCCACTGGTATATGGATAAAAATTGGACAGCCAAATATGCAAAAATGACTCACCTCTGGCTTCACACCAGTGAATGCCTCCTCTGGTGTCTTGTCCCCGAAAATCCTATGAGGACACTCACTCTGGATGTATACTATTGCATTGCATGTTAATGCCCATAGAAACATCGACAAATCCTGCTCATGTATCATGGCATTCACAACCCCTATGATGGATCGGTTCTTTTGCTCTGCAACCTCGTTCTACTGAGGGTTGTAAGGAACAACGTACTCCCTCTTGATTCCTACATCCTTGCAGAAATCCTTGAAATCATTGGAGGTATATTCACCCCTATTGTTTGATCTCAAAACCTTGATCCTTTTCCTTGTCTAGTTCTCCAAAAGAGCCTTAAACTCTTGAAACCTGCTAAAGACTTCGTCCTTAGTCTTCAAGAAGTAGATCCATGTTTTGAGAGAGAAGTCATCAATGAAGGAAACATAAGTGATTGATGCTACTAACTTCAGGCCCCACACATTCAAATTCACTAAATCTAGGATACCCTTAGATCTGTGCTCACTTCTTGGGAGCACACCCTTGGCATGCTTGCCAAGCGTGCACCCTCTGCGCACACCCTATTGCTCAATGTTGAACTCTGGAAGAACTGTGGCAATCTCGCTTGGAATAAGCAACGCCAACTAATGTAGGTGCCCCATCCTCTTATGCCATAACTGGCACAAGTTCTTTGTGTTATGAACTAGGGATCAAACGTGTTCACCTTGCAACTTGTACAAATTTCCTTCTCTAACCCCAATCACCTTAGCTAATCCTAGGCTAGACTCCTTCGTTTTAATGAAGACTTGCTTGTTCTTGAAGTCTACTACAAAACCCTTATCTTCCATGACCAAAACTAAAAGCAAGTTCTTTGTAACATCTCCAAAATTTCACAAAAATTTAAAAATTTTCAATGTAATAATAAATGCTAAACCCTAGCCAGAATGCTATTTCAATGGTTAACTTTAATATGGTTGACAGATAGTTTATAAAGACAAGACATAAAACGAGAACTTAGGAGTTAATACTCTTGGCTAACTGTAACTAAAAGGTTACAGAATTTACTTACTAACTTATAATACACATGTTATTAACAGTATTCAATCTGTAATGATTTTTCAGTCTTGAAAGTTAATGAGTTAGAAACTTATTGAATTCAGATCAATTGTTTAATTCTCCAGTATGTGTATGATTCTGATAGTTGTTTTCTTGTCTTACTGAAGGGGCTTGAGGTTAGCCCGAGGCTTACTTAGCTTTTTCAAAGCTAATGCAGACCAATGCTTGTACAGGATTCACATGTAAACTTTCTTCCAGGTTACAATATAAGATATTAAAGCTCTAAAGACTAAAGAGTAAGTTAGAAGAAAAACCTTAGACTCTTTTTATTGTCTAGATTATCAATGTGGAAGATTTCCCAGGCCTAAAGCAAAGTTTGCTCTACCTAGGTAATAAAATGGAATTGGTAGTGATGATCAGTTTGTTCTGATAGAAGAAGATTATGGCATGAAGTCATCCAACATGTTTTTAGTTGAATGCAGTAATATGAGTCTAAGAACATTTTCCAAGTTTTATTATCATGCACTATGCCATGTTAACCTAGACTTCCTAAGTCCCTAGGTTATTATTATTAATTTTTCTTTGCGCACTAGAAAGTCATTTCAAAGACATAAACAAACTAACCTAGGCACATACATTCTATGTATACCATATAAATTAACCTAGGTATAAAACTAATGCATCCAAATAACAATTTTAACCTAACTAACCTAGCTAGAACTTGACAATACAAAAATATATATACAAACTATAATCTAGCTCAAACTGCCACCTACCAAAATGACTTGTTTAAATAACCAAATAATGGTATTACTTTGTATAATGCAGGGTGAAATCGTGCAGTTTCCAAACTATAACAAAACCCCCAAAGTATTTTTGTGGTAATGGAGTCCACGTGGAGATTGCTCGTTGGAAAATAGGGTTTTGGGCATTAAACCCTTAAGCAAAGGCATTCAAGCCTTACTCTATCTTTCGCTGGGTTCCATTTGGTGTTTACTGTTGGAAAGGGAGAGCAGTCGACAGGCCTCGGCCTTCTCGGGTTTCCTACAACGTTTGTCATTCTTTGACTTGGTCGTGATATATAGTGAGTTTCTCACTCCAGTTCTTCGCCATTGATGTTCCCTATGAGCTTCAGCATTTAACCTTTTGTTAGAATCGTTGCCCAAGGTGTTAACCAGGGTTGAAGCTCTGGTTTTTCACCACAACTGAGAGCTCAACGATTTCAGTAGTCATTCCTGGTTGGCCTATGGCGATTAGCGAGTTTAAAGCTTTGGTTCAACGTTCAAGTTGCTTCTTCAAAATCCATGCTAAGTAGGGTAAGTCGTAACGAAACCCTCATGCAATTTTTCTTTTCATTTTAATTTAAACACTTAGCCATTTATCATCAAATCTAAGTATTTGTTGTTTTCATGTAGGTGGGGTTTCTTGGCATCACACAGTTGAGTGCTAAGGCGTAACCTTGAGCTGAGGAAAGGAAACAATGAAGGCTTCTGGTAAGTCGAAATGACAAAATCCTTCATGCATTTATATTTCTTTTACCTATCATTGTCTACACCAACTAAGTATTAACAAATCGAATTTGTTTGTATGTTTGCAGGTAAGTGAAGGTACACAGTCGAAGTTTGAAGACGAATCCCTGGAAACTGAAGGACGGCATGAAAACTCGGGTAAGCCTCGATTTCAACCTGGGGTTAACCTTCATCGTGATTGTATCTGCGAACAAAACGATGGTGCCTGTGGATTTTTACTGCGATGCTCAGAAAGCTTATAGCCAAAAATGTTGTTTTGTTTTGACTTAGTAATAGAGGTCGGATGGCCATCTTTAGTGTAAACCCTTAGAATTTCACCAGTGAGCTACGGCTCTTGTAAAATAAAGATTAGGGTAATAACATTTCCAGGTTTTGATATCGTAGTTTTAAGAAAAGTTATGAGGAAGCTTCTTCGCCCTTTTGCTCCACTATTGTAACTCTATCGAAACTACAAAACTGCTAAGACATTTTGCTTTTAAAACGTTGAATCATGTAGCAACTGTGATGGTTTAATTTTGTAAAAAAAAATAAAGACTCGGTTTATAATTATTTGTTTCTAAAAGACAGGGCTTACGGCCGTAGAGTAAATCTCTGTCAGTATGCATTTTCAGTTGAATTAAAGCGTTAGGCTGGGTAAATGTTTTTCTTGGCTATGACAGTAATTAGTTATAATTTCATCTATGGCTACGAATTTGAATAGGCCATTTGGTAATTTTTGTTCTTGTAATGTCATTTGTAAAATGCGTTACTGTATTTGATTAACCTAAGGTTATGTTTTAAAAAGCAGTTTTTAAATTAGGTTATCATTCGATTTTTAGTATTCAAAACAGTTAGAAAAAGTCTTCCTTTTTAATGGAAAAGCTGGAATTTAAACTTTGACTTAATCCACTGATGGACAGAGATTTAAGAGTTATGATTTGTTCCTTATCAGAAGTTTTACAGTTGTCTTATTTTTAATTATTTGTTGGCTGTGGAATCTTCTTTTCTTCTTAACTAGGTTCTGAAATTTGATAAGAAAGTTTAAATGCAATAGTAGGGTTTTAGCAGAATATTTTGCAATATTATTAGTAATATTAGAGTTAATGATAGTTACAGCTAGGTTTACTAATTACTTGTTTTATATACTTATAATACAATAGGTAATAAAAATTTAGTTTAATGATTGTTCATTATGATCTTACTGCGTTGAGGTTAAAAGAAACAGTTTGGGGTTTAACTGTGCAGTATTTCTTAGAATATGACTAGAATATTTGTTTATGATTTCGGTGAATGAAAAGATTAGAATAATGAATGGATCTTCTTGTTTAAGTATAAATTAAAAGTTGTATTACAAAAATTACTATTAGTATATTTTCCTATACATGGTTTAAATCACTGTATGACAAAACTTACCATTCTGAACTCTATGCAACTCTTAAATTCGATAACAGTTTCAGATCATTTTATCCCTGTAATCATTCCTATTTACCTCTAAACCAACCTTCTGTACTAGAGTACTTCATCATAAGATGAGTGAAAAAATACAGAAAGAAATTTTACTCATCATTCCACCATTTCTAATTCTAGGTTCATTTAATCTGTTAAACATATACAAGTAATTTCCTGAATAAAATGCAGACTTAAACAGTTTATTTGCATATGCAAGTATCTAAGAAATAATAGTAAAAACTAATCATGATTACTTTCTTTCCAGTACTTTTACTTGCATAAAGATAAATAAGATAACACACTGGAACCTGGTAACTTGTAGAAGAGACAAACAACCTAAGGAGCCCGTTCCACCCAACCTTTTCCTGAAGATAGCTCCACTGCTTGTCTTAGGACCCCCGAGCCTGTCCACTGATCCACCAAGATGAAAGCACTGTGTGACGAAATGGGATTAAAAACCCCTGCAACTTTACAGAAGTACTTAACAACAGTACTTCTGTCCTTAGTAGTAAAGAACTCAGCTAACAAGCTGCACTAGTTCTGAAAACAGTCTTAATCACTCAATCCGCTTCTGCCTTTCCCCTCATCGAATCTCTTGTGCAACTTTCTTAACATCAAAAATTTCACAAGGTAATCATTGAACAGCCTCCTGCTGAATTCGATAAATAGATATATGCATGCCTAGGTCTTTTTGGTCAATTTTTCAATTAATGAGCCACCTGCTCTGTTCCACATTCTTAGGGAACATGACCACAAAATTAGGGAAGCTGCCCCCTGCAACTGTTAGAAGTGGTTGAGGATGCTTCCATGTGTCAGTTTACTCTCACCCCAGTCTATTCCTCCTAGTGGGCCAGTGGACACTCATTCAACAACCTCCTCAGGCTATTTGTCTCATCTTCTATTTATTAAATAATAAAATATTTAACATAATTAATTACAGTCGTCCCTGACCCACTTGGTCAATAGTCATAAACTTTACAATAAAAATAAAATATAATGTTTTCTTGAACATATAATGTTATTGAAATTGGGGTATGTGACATTCTTCCTGAGACATAGAACAAATAACACATTGTCAATGTCTAAAGAATTTACTCGACTGGAATTGGAAAGGAATGGTACCAACTCCTATTATTGGATACTTGGCATCATCACCAAGCTCGACCTGAACTCCAGAGTTGTGCTCTTCTAGACTTGAAAATAACTCTCAGGTTGATGTCATATACCTCGATGCTCCACTGTCCACATACCATGCGTTCTTCAAAACCGTGCGGGAGGGGAGGCCATATACCATCGAGAAATCCTTCTCAAACTTGGTGGCAAACTCGTTCATCTAAGTTTCATGTTAGATTTTCTTTTGATTAGAGCAATATATCTTAATTACATTTATCAATAGGATCACTAGAAGATAGACAAAGCACAGAACAATAACAAGTATTTTTCACCTGGGAAACCCAAATGGGACAAAACCCAGCAACCTTCGTCTAGAGAGAATAATTCTAAGATCATAGTACAATGAAGAAGAAAGAGAAAAATATGGAAAAGCTTTCCAAAGATAGAAACCCTAAAACAGTCTTCTTCTGCAGTATATGCAAGCTTCTCTCTTCTCCAAGAAAATTGCGAACTTCTCTGAGCTGCTGTGTAGCTGCACTCTCTCCCAGAAAACTGCAAACTTCTCTGAGTTGTTGTGTAGCTGTACTCTCCCAGAAAACTGCGAACTTCTATGAGCTGCTATGTAGCTGCACTCTCTCCCAGAAAAACTATGAACTTCTCTGAGCTGTTGTGTAGAATAATGAGGAGGGGCGCCTCCTATTTATACATATTTTCCACTAATATTTTAACTGGCACCGACTTCTCTTGAGGGAGCAACATAATTTTTATTTTATAATTTTTATTTTGTCTTTTCTTTTGCTTGCTTTTCTCCCCAAGTTCTACATTGTTATTCTAGGTTTTGTATGATTGATTACAATAAGTTCATCTCCCGTAGGAGGTACAATACAAGAACAATAAGAATAGCTTCTGAAGTTGCACAAACTTCAACATTTCAGTTGAGGCTACTACTTGGTGTTATTTTTTCCTGAAGTTGCACAAACTTCAACATTTCAGTTGAGGCTACTACTTGGTGTTATTTTTTCCTTTTACCCTTCTTCTCTAGACATTATGATGCATAATGGTCGTTCTTATGACATATGATGCACTTGATTTTATTCAAGTCCTTCCATAACTATGAGACTGACTCCTCACTCTTTGTCTTACCCTCGATCGGTCCTTTACCTTTACCCTTCTTTGCCTGACCAACAAGAGCATGGTCACTATCACCTCCTTGTCTGCTAACCTTCAACTCCATCCAAGTGTCCTCCTAGATATAGTCATCCCATAGTCTTTCCCAGTTGGGAAGATTCTCTCGAGCACAAATAACCTAGACAAATGTTTCCCATTGCGATGGGAACCCATTTAGTGCCATGTTTACTAACTCCTTATCCTCAATCTTCTCCCCAACTACTGCAAGTTAGTCACGAATCTGTGTGACCTTCATCAAGTGACTGGTGATAATGTGTGATCTAGTCATAGCGACAAATCTGAGTTTGGTGTGCAAAACAATTTTTCAGTTAATGTTCTCGCTTTGGTTAAAAATAAGCAGAGCATCCAACCATCTTTCACTGACTTCTTCTCGAATACATGAGAGATCAAATGATCCTTTATTGCATCCATGATCATCCACTTGGCTCTCACTTCGTTCTTCTTGTGAGCTTCCAAATGCTATGGATCTGTCAACGGAGCTACCACATCCTTAACGATATCCTAAAGGTCGTTCTCTTCAAGAAGAAGAGTCACCTTGACTTTCCATGCTATGAAATTTGGCAAACCATCCAAACTGTCCTTGAACTTGAGGTTGGCTAATGCCTTCCAATAGAGAAAATTTCAACTCAAAATGGGCCTTTTAACTCTAATTCAAATTCCATGTCATCATGTGTTAGCCAATGAAATTGCTTTAAATTTGAAATACCGTATAGGTCTTAAACAATTTTTTAATATAAATTTGGGGATGGGTATCAAAAAAAAAAACTACTTTTTTGTTCGTATTTTCAACATATCTCCCTGTGTTATTACTCAAATTTCGATCGAGAGAGCTCGTTGGATGTGGAATAGTGTTAATTTTTATAACTCAATTGGTCCTTCTCCATGATTTTGACGTCACATGAAGGGGACATAAATTGTATTTTCCTAGTGAGCTTTTTAATATAAAGTGTGTTTTTTATATTATTAAAGTGACTTTGAACTTTATAAACTTAAAGTGAGTTTAAGTTGTGGGACCCAAAAAGTGCATTTAATGTATTTAATAAAGTGAATATGTGCATTAGATGAGAGCCCTCAGATAAAGCTAATCTCATCCTTTGATTAAGTTGGTTGAGTTAGTTAGGGTAGTTTTTTTGGGTGAGATAAAGTATAAAAGAATGTCTAGGGAAAAAAGAGACATCTAATCAGAAGAAGAAGAAGACGAGAGAGAGAGAAAGAAAGAAATTTCAAGAGGGAAATTTCTGATTTATGAGAGAGCGAAACTGATCATCAATCTGAAGGCACGATTCCCAAGACATCTGAATTCATTGACCGTACAGCCATTAATGCTGACTGTACATGCACAGAAATCAAGGCAAATTAGCAGGCACAATTTACGAGACAAAAATTTCTGCATTTAATGCTGGCATAATCTGTACAGTCCACACTTGGCACGAATTTCGAGAAATTTGTTGTACAGTTCACACATGTGGGTTGGCTATGAGTATTCTGCCTTGTTTTTCAATGCAGTTTTTCAGATAACGGTTTCTAAAATTATTTTGGTGCTGTAGAAATTCTGAGTTGTTGAATTTCTAATTTCTCATAAATAAAATTCTTTCTCTGGGTTTTCCTCTAGTGAGGTTTTGCCATGGGCTTGGCCCTAAATTTTTTGTGTTATCACATTTTCATTCATTTTGAAGTTGAATGCATTGGTGTTTATACTTAAGACTTTCAGATAAATTCATCTCATGAGTTTTTAAATTCAGACAAGTTATAAATCAGATTTGCATTCAAGTGTTTGATAAAAGTCCTATATGAGATTTTGTGATTGTTTATCAAATTTCTTCAACGAGTACCCACTCGGCATACTTTTGACAAACCCCGCTACCCCAAAAACAAGAAACACCTGAAAAAACGTGATGATGTAAATTCCGCATCCAACGTGCTCTCCCGATCGAAATTTGAGTAAAAACACAGGGAGATATATCGAAATACAAACAAAAAAGTAGTTTTTTTATTTTCTTCCTCCAAAATTAATAAATATTATTTTATTATTTTAACTATTATTTTATTAATTTTCCTTAGGAGGCCCATTTTGAGTTGAAATTTTCTCTAATGTCTGAGATCTAAAGCATAGACTCCAAATCTCAAAATCAAAATAATGAAACCCTCGTTGTTGGTCTTAATCCCACTGCCACTGATCTACCCACCGTAAACCCTTGAGAGTCTCAATCAAAGAGATACTTTGATACCATGTTAATTTTCCTTACCCTAGGTGAATACTATCCTTATGTTCTCAAATAAATAAACTAATACTTAATTTGTGGAAATTAAATTCTTGACATAGCAGCATTCACACAAATAGTAAGAAAATGAACAGCAGAACTATAAACAATTAACACACACATGTACTCCTTCAAATATGCATTTCATTAAACACTCAAAAACATACAAGAAAACCTCCATTACTATCAATAAATTACGGCAATACGATACACACAAACAAAGCAAAGAGTCTGCAGACTTACAAGATAAATCTGCCCACAAAAACTGAGGAAAAATTACCTTCAAACAACCAAGAACTCCACCCAACAATTGTCGGTAATTGTACGGGACTGTTGCAAGCCTGTACGGACCTATTCGTACAAATTCATACTATTACCGCACAAACTAGCAGCCCCAACACAACTAGGTTGTTTGAACCAAGGATAGTGTCGATAAGCTTGGGAGAGAGTAGTTCCAATGTCACCACAGTCTAACCTTTCAACACTTCAGGTAACTCCAACCTAGGGGAGACCCTAATCAATGAAAGATACCTGCAACAACCAACAAACCACAAATACCTTCCACAAAACATTGATGGCTATGATCAGTGCCTTATCGAAGTTAAAAATTATCAAACAAGACACAATAATCATATAATAATGGAGTTATTCACTTTATCAGAAAACTCAATAAATGCCATGCCTTTCAAGCCAATTTCATGCTTCCCTAAACAATATCCTCAGAAAGGTGCGCTCTCAAGGAAAAGAGGATAACTACACTAGGGTGCATTTTGAGGGTGGACCAAAAATACCAAATAGCTAGCAATTACCCAATTTCAATGATTTCATGTATCTCAATGCTCTTGCTCAAAAGAGCACACCCTCTAGTGTTTATGGATAAAACCCCAGGGCAAATTTTTAGGGTGGACCAAAAATACCAAATCACATATTTTTAGAATTTTAAATTTATTTAGATTGTTAGGGCTTTTCCAGCAATATACTATTTTTATGTATTTTTTGCATAAAATAAAACATGTAAAAATTTGATAAAAAGAGATGGAGATTTTTGTTAGGATAGGGAAATTATATTCTTGTCTGAAACCTTAGGGCTATGAGAGATCGAGACTAACGTCCCTCCTCTTGCGTGGTATTTAATACTTGCAACTAGGGCTAAGCTAGCAACCTCAAGGGTTTGGTAGCAAAACCCTAATTAGGGCAAATAGAGAAGTCCAAGAACTAATAAAACAACGAATAGCTCCTTGGTAGGATGTCTCCTCAAGCAAGTTGATAAAATGCTAGCAAACAAACCCTAACTCAGTCCAAAGCACTTCGAGAGCAACGTTAAACTAGGGTTAGGAGATAAACTTACCAACATTAATTAAGAATGAGCAAGGAAGTGCACCTTAGGTCACCCTTGAGCATGAGCTATTATAACTAGTCATAGCATCAACTTGTCATGTTCAAAATCAAACCCTAGAAGACATTTTGTTAATCCTTCAAGCAAAAATAGTCATCCAAGAGAGAGGTGTGCACTAGCTCAATAGCTCCACTAAACCAAGAGAAAAAGAAAAGATCTCATATTTGAACCCTTGTTAGTGTTTTACAAATAAGGTGAAGTCGTCTTATTTATATGAGACGACCCTCAACCTTTTACAAATTCAAACCTACAAAGTTAATGACAAATTATAAAATTTTAGGTTTGTACACCCACATGTTGGGGACTAAACCACATAATGACATAAAATAACAATAAAAATGTGCAATCAGGCTCCACCAACTGCAAAGTGAGACAAAAGGAGGACACCATTCCCTAACTAACCCCAACAAATGTTTTTCCCTCAACGCCCTCCCTTTTTAACAATGTAGTCTTCTTCTTTAAAAAATGACATTTATGGGTGTGGAGACCAAGAGGAGGGGTTTTAGATCAAAACAATAGGTCCAAGTAGGAAAAATAAGGTGTGCTAAGATAGGTATGACAACCTTTACACGTGCAATCACCTCTACAAAGCAAAATATGTGTGTGGCCATGTGTCTCAACGATTTGTCTCAATAGCACCGGACCCCCTCCCAAAGGGTAGTCAACCGAGCCACAAGGCAAGAACCTCCTTGAGGTGGACACCAAGGGCAACTTCCATGACCTAACCAAGGGTGTTTAGCCTCAAAATCAACACTCTACACATTATAGTCCCAAAAACTTGACCTTTACAAAAGAAAAGAAACCCCTCACTTTGATACATCTAGAAGGAACGCTTCAGACACTCTGAGGCATAACACATGATGGTACAAACATGTTGTACGGATCCGTACAACCATATGGATCCGATGTACAAATCCATATGACTGTACTGATTAGTCCCTCTTGCTACCTACTTGCTGAAATTTGCTTGGTAGCTCGATCGGGCTCCTCTTCGACACTCTAACTTTGCTTCTCTGTCGAGTTTCTTCACCTTTTGACCAACCCGTCTTCGTGAAGAATGAATGTGTTTCTTCCCTCTACTTTGACTTGCTTTTATGCTTTAGCTAAATCCCTAATCTACCAATAGCCTAATCTCACGGTGAGATCAACAGTTGAGATTAGTCTAAATCACTAATGCATTAAAATATACTTTCTTAGACTCAATAGCTAACTAAAAGACTCACTATATAAATAAAGTCAATTGCAAAATAGATTTATTTGGTTGACTTCCTATAGGTTTGAGACTTAAACTTTGCGGAAGTTCTTGATTGAGCTACAAAACATCAACAATGCATGCTTCAATCTATCTCCAATGGAGATGCACCTACTTTGGCTTGTTTATGTTAAATTTTTATCTAATTTTCAATCCTTGATTATTATTTCACAATAACACTTCAATCATTTACTTCATGCCACAATTTCATTGCATATTAATATTTACTTGAACCGGAAAATAAAACAAATGATCACTGAAAGATAACCATGCACAAGAGACAAAGATTTTACCCTAGGAAACCCAAACAAGAAAAAACCCAACAAACTTTTGTTAGAAGAAATCAATCCAAATTTCAAGTACAATACCAAACATGAAGTTGAGCCCTAGCACAAGACTGTGCCCTTCTTCCACAAGAAACCTTAGCAAACCTTGAGAGAGATAGAGATAATAAGATAACCCTAAAAAATTACTTCTATTGATCTTCATTTGTCCTCCTTGGGAAGTCTGCACCAATTGAGAGAGATGAGTTTGTTTGAATGTGTCAAATAAGTGTGAGAACACTTCTATTTATATTCTTCAATTGACTGGATTTGCACTATTGAGGCTGACTTGTACTTTTGTCTTCTGGGTCCAAGCTCCCCCTTTTACTGGGGTATTTTGCCCTTTCTTGTGTTTCACTTTCTTTGGGACTTCTTCAATGGATTGTCTTAACTTCTTTGTGTTGAATTTTCAGCATTAGCATAAACTTTAAAAATTTGCAGATAGACATAAATAGATCAGCAGTGCAGTAAAAACACATTCATCACATCAGCACACATGGACACAATATTTTTCACTAGGGAAACCTTCAAAGGACAAAAACCCCAAAAGCATTAATAGCTCATCTCGTAAATGAGATGGCTTAAGAAATTCTTCAAAAAGTTCCTCAAATCCAAATCTGGATTTTGACCACAGTAACTGTAAAATTCATCAGTAAAAAACAGACTGGTAATTTTACCCACAATTTCCAGAATTACAGAAAATTACCAATTTAGGGCTTTCTTAGAAAAACTGAGATTTTCTCTCTCCTGCCCGAAAATATCAGACTGCTGAAAACTGCCGGAAAATATCAGACTGCTGAAAACTGCCCGAAAATATCAGACTGCTGAAGATGGACTTTGCTGATAAAACCCTACCCGAGGGTTTGAACATAAGATAGTCTTCTTCACCTGTGAGAGCAAAAGTGTTTCAAATGAGAAGGCTTGATCTTCTTTTATAGCCTTTGTTCACCTATAAGTGGACAAGATTAGGAAAAATAAAAATAATAATATTTTTATTCTTTTCCTAATTTCACTTTCACTTTTACCAAAAAGGTATTTTTATTTTTTTCCTTTGACTTTTATAAGAAGTCCTTATTTAATTTTGTTTTCCACTTGTGGTCCTTTTAGGTGGACAAGATTAGGAAAGATAAAAATAATAATATTTTTAATCTTTTCTTAATTTCACTTTCACTTTTACCAAAAATGTACTTTTATTTTTTTCCTTTGACTTTTATAAGAAGTCTTATTTAATTTTGTCTTCCACCTGTGGTACAAAAAGTCTTTATTTCTTTTGACTTTTGACTTTGGCCTTTTACCAAGTGCCCTTGTGGTCATTACCTGTGATACTTTTTTATTTCAAAAGTACATCATCATAAACCAAGAGAGTTATTAATGCTTTTATCTCACACACTGTGTGACACCTAGATCTGGTATTAGGGTAACTTAACCAAGGGTAGCTAATCCTTGGAGAAGCACACCAAGCCCATAGATCAAGGGTCTAAGTGCCACACACATGCCCAGACCTAGTCTAGGGCTTACAGTGTCTTCATTCTCCCAGAGAATGGCTACTCACAACTAAGTTGAGTCTACTAGTCCCAGACTGGTCTACATCGTGGTCCCGGACCAGATGTCTACTCAACACAAGGTTGAGTCTACCCAGGGTAGATCTAGGTTTATATCATGGTCCCAGACCATATATCTACCATTCAACAAAATGGTCACTCAACACTAGGTTGAGTCTTCACCGTGGTCCCAGACCAGGTGGTCCCACTCTCCGAAGAGAAGGGCTCTCGATGCTGCTCAGAAAATCAACACTCCCTATCAGCGAGAGAGGCATTCTCTGCCATGCCAAGCTTGTCACGAAAGTACACGAACTTTCATGCTATCAGAGGCTTGGTCAAGATATCTGCAATCTGTTCATCTGTACGAATGTACTACAACTTCAAAGCACCTCTCTGCACTAGGTCTCTGATGAAATGATACCTCATTTCAATGTGTTTCGATCTGTCATGAAACACTGGATTCTCTTAAACCTTTATGCAACTCTGATTATCGCAATGGATGATCGTTGAGTCAAGCTTTCCCTCGAACAGATCAGATAACAACTTTTTGACCCAAACTACTTCCTTCCAGGCATCGCTTGCAGCAATATACTCTGCCTCAGCTGTACTCTGAGCTATGGAACCCTGCTTCCTGCTGGACCAAGAGATCATTGTTGATCCCATACTGAAGCAAAAAACAGAGGTACTTTTTCGGTCGACTGCACTGCCAGCCCAATCTGAATCTAAATATCTAGATAACAATACTCCATTGCTAGAAGTATACCTGAGCCCATAAGTGATAGTCCCTCGCACATATCAGAGTAGATGTTTGGCGGCTACCAAGTGTATGTGCTTTGGATCTGACATGAACTGACTCGGTGCATTCACTGTGTAGCAGATGTCTGGTCTTGTATGCATGAGATATATCAAGGAACCAATGAGCTGTCTGTATAGAGTAGAGTCCACATTTTGTGAACTAGAGGGTGAGTCCCACAACTTTGTCAAGTTGGTAGTCATTGGTACGCTCATGGACTTGCAATCCTGCATCCCAAATCTCTGCAAGATATCCACTGCATACTTTCCTTGTGTCAGGAAGATCTCACCTAGCTTTTGCCAGACTTCTAAGCCAAGGAAGTAATGCATCAATCCGAGATCTTTCATCTCGAATTCATCGGTAAGCTCCCTCTTCCACTGGTCTATCAACTGTTCATCACCTGTAAGAAACAAGCCATCTACATATAGAACAAGTATCAAGACATGATTATGAACAACTTTAAAGTACAAGTTAGAATCAGCTGTACTTTTGGAGAACCCCAAGCTATGGAGAAATCCATCCATCTTGGCATACCAAACTCTCGGAGCCTGTTTCATTCCATACAAGGCTTTCTTCAGTTTACATACATGGGTCTTCTTCCCATGAGTAACAAAGCCTTCAAGTTGTTTAATATAAATCTCTTCCTCAATCTTACCATTGAGAAAGGCTGGCTTTACATCCATCTGATGTAACTTCCATGTGAATACTGCAGCAAGTGAAATGATGGTTCTGATGGTAGTGTACCTGGCAACAGGTGCAAATGTCTCGTCATAGTCAATGCCTTCTTTCTGACTGAAGCCACGAGCTACGAATCTGGCTTTATACTTCTCCACACTACCATCTGTGACATGCTTGATCTTATAAAGCCATCTGGAAGTCACTACTGACTTTCCTGTAGGTCTAGGAACAACTTTCCAAACATCATTCTTCATGATTGACTTATACTCTTCAATCATGGCATCAACCCATACCTGTTTACTTGTTGCTTCTTCGTACGATGAAGGTTCTAAACTGATAAGCTGACTCATAAGACCGGAGTACTTCTGTGGTCTTATGCTTTCTCTGAAAGTCCTTGGAGGAGCTTTATGCTTCTCGGCTTCTTGTACCGTTTCTCGGTACCAAGCAGGTCTCCTTTTGGAAGGAGGAACTTCAAGTAGTTCTTCTAGTGGACTTTCAATGTTCTCAGGAACATCTGGAGTTTGATCATCAAACTCTTCCTCCCTCTGAATTTCTGAATCTGGAAACTCAAGTGGAGCAATTGCATCTTCCGGTGAAAGCTCTAGTGTTTTACGAAACACTGCTTCCTCATGGAAGATCACATCTCTGCTGACCTCAATGTACCTCTGTCCAGGTATATATACTCGATAACCCTTCGAGCAATCACTGTACCCAACAAATAAGCCTTTCTTACCAAAAGGCTCTAGATTGGCCCTCTTTTCTTTTGGCACATGAACATACACAGGAGTGCCAAATATCCTCATGTGATCAACTGCAGGTTTCTTCTTGGTGAAGACTTCTTCTGGAGTCTTCTCACCCAAGATAGCATGAGGGCTTCTGTTCTGGATATACACTAGAGTTTCGGTAGCTTCAGCCCAAAAAGACAAAGGAAGATCTAGATCAGTGATCATGGCTTTAGCAGCCTCGCAGATCGTTCTATTCTTCCTTTCTACAACCACATTCTGCTGGGGTTGTAAGGCACTCTCAACTCTTTCTTGATTCCTGCTTCTCGACAAAAATCATCAAACTCATTAGATTCATACTCACCTCCGTTATCTGATCTCAAGATACGAATGCGCCTACCAATCTTATTTTCAATCAGTGTCTTGAACTCTTTGAACTTGTCAAAGGTTTCACTCTTGGCCTTGAGGAAGTAAATCCAAGACTTCCAAGAGTAGTCATCAATAAACAAGACATAATATAAACACCCACTCAAGAAGGGTGAAGACATGGGCCCACAAATGTCAGAGTGAATCAAATCCAAAATGCCTTTAGATCTACTCTTGCTTCTGGGAAAGGATTTCTTAGTGTTCTTACCTAGAGCACATCCTTTGCAAATTCCTTCATGCTTTAAAGAAACTTTTGGCATACCTGTAACCATCTTCTGCAATCCTGGGAGAGCTATGTAGTGAAGGTGTCCAAACCTTCTATGCCAAAGTTCACAGGGATCAACTGAGCGATGTACCAAAGCATAAGTGTAAACTTTTGAAGCCTTATAGAGATCTCCCTCTCGAACCCCAATCTGTACTGCTAAGTCTAGATCTGTGTCTTTTGCCCATAAAAAGACCTTCTTGTCCATAAAGAGGACTCTGTGGCCCTTGTCTTCTAAACCAGCAACAGATAAAAGGTTCTTCTTTAAACCAGGAACATAAAGAATATCATCAATATGAAGAACCGTACCTGAATCAAGTTGAAGTGAAGTTGAACCAACTCCTTCAATCTTGTAAGTGGAGTCATCTCCAAGTTCTACATGAGTGGTGAACTTCTTCTTTCTGTAACTGGTAAGGGTACCACAGTTACCTGTCATGTGCCTAGAGGCACCACTGTCCACCGACCAAGAAGTAGAGCAAGCTGAGAAAGAACCAGTTAGAGCAAAAATCAAATAGTACTCTCTTCTAGGCTCATCAGTTTTATTAGCATTGACTTTCTTCTTCTTCTTTGGTTCTTCATCTTCTTCTTCCTCTGCTTCTGCAGCAAATGCCTGAAACCTTCTCTTGGGTTTCTTCTTGTTCTTCCTGCAGTCTCTAGCATAATGCCCAAACTTGTGACATGTATAACATTCAATCTTAGACATGTCAGAAAACTTACCCAGGGGTTTCTTCCCTTTCTTTTGTTGATGGAAAGGCTTCTTGAACTTCTTGGTATTTGCTGCAAGTGCAAGGTTATCCTGCTTGATTACCTTGTCATTGTTCCTTGTTTCTTCTTATATGCAATCATGCCAAAGCCTTTCAAAGGTTGGTTGATTTTCTCGTCCACAAACAGATGCCATGAAGGTTTCCCAAGAGCTTGGGAGACCATCAACCACTGTTTGTACAAGATCATCATCATCAGCAGTAACACCAATAGCAAAGAGTTGATCTCTTACCTGTTTGATCTTGGTGAAGAAGGAACCAACACTTTCATCTTTGTTCAGCTTCAAAGTTCGTAGCCTCTTCTTCAAGACTCTCTTTTGACTGGGAGCCTTCTTTTCATGGAGGTTTACCAATGTATCATAGCATTCTTTAGCAATCTTCAAGGATGTGATGTTAGGCATCAATTCTTCTTTAATAGAATCATAAATAACTCTTCTAGCCTTACCTTGCTTCCTCTTGTAGGCAAGCCTACCAACATTTGTAGTTGGCTCTTCTGTGACATTAAGAACAATGTCATCTAAGTCATTCTCATCAAGAATGGTTGTCAACCTGGCCTTCCAGGAATTGAAGTTTGCTGAACCAGAGAGCTTCTCTTCCAGTTTGAAACCAACGGTAGCCATCTCTGTCACTTATCCAAATGTTAGATCTGCAAATCTTATTCCAAGATCTAGTGAGAAACAACAGCAGTATCCCTTTACTGTGTTTTCACATGCTAAGCTCTGATACCATGTTGAATTTTCAGCATTAGCATAAACTTTAAAAATTTGCAAATAAACATAAATAGATCAGCAGTGCAATAAAAACACATTCATCACATTAGCACACATGGACATAATATTTTTCACTGGGGAAACCTTCAAAAGACAAAAACCCCAAAAGCATTAATAGCTCATCTCGTAAATGAGATGGCTAAAGAAGTTCTTCAAAAAGTTCCTCAAATCCAGATCTGGATTTTGACCATAGTAACTGTAAAATTCATTAGTAAAAATCAGACTGATAATTTTACCCACAATTTCCAGAATTACAGAAAATTACCAATTTAGGGCTTTCTCAGAAAAGCTGAGATTTTCTCTCTCCTGCCCGAAAATATCAGACTGCTGAAAATATCATACTGCTGAAAACTGCCCGAAAATATCAGACTGCCCAAAAAATATCAGACTACTAAAAACTGCCCGAAAATATCAGACTGCTGAAAACTACCCAAAAATATCAGACTGCTGAAAACCGCCCGAAAATATCAGACTATCTGAAAACTGCCCGAAAATATCAGACTGTTGAAAACTGCCTGAAAATATCAGACTGTTGAAGATGGGCTTTGCTGATAAAACCCTAGTTGAGGGTTTGAACATAAGATAGTCTTCTTCACCTGTGAGAGCAAAAGTGTGTGTCAAATGAGAAGGCTTGATCTTCTTTTATAATCTTTGTTCACCTATAAGTGGACAAGATTAGGAAAAATAAAAATAATAATATTTTTATTCTTTTCCTAATTTCACTTTCACTTTTACCAAAAAGGTACTTTTATTTTTTTCCTTTGACTTTTATAAGAAGTCCTTATTTAATTTTGTTTTCCACTTGTGGTCCTTTTAGGTGGACAAGATTAAGAAAGATAAAAATAATAATATTTTTATTATTTTCCTAATTTCACTTTCACTTTTACCAAAAAGGTACTTTTATATTTTTCCTTTGACTTTTATAAGAAGTCCTTATTTAATTTTGTCTTCCACCTGTGGTCCTTTTCCTATGGTACAAAAAGTCTTTATTTCTTTTGACTTTTGACTTTGGCCTTTTACCAAGTGCCCTTGTGGTCATTACCTGTGGTACTTTTTTATTTCAAAAGTACATCATCATAAACCAAAAGAGTTATTAATGCTTTTATCTCACACACTGTGTGACACCTAGATCTGGTACTAGGGTAACTTAACCAAGGGTAGCTAATCCTTGGAGAAGCACACCAAACCCATAAATCAATTGTCAAAGTGCCAAACACATGCTCAGACCCAATCTAGGGCTTACAGTGTCTTCATTCTCCCAAAGAATGGCTACTCAAAACTAAGCTGAGTCTACTAGTCCCAGACTGGTCTACATCGTGGTCCGGGACCAGATGTCTACTCAACACAAGGTTGAGTCTACCCAGGGCAGATTTGGGTTTATATCATGGTCCCAGACCAGATATCTACCATTCAACAGAATGGTCACTCAACACTGGGTTGAGTCTTCACCGTGGTCCCGGACCATGTGGTTCCATTTTCCAAAGAGAAGGGCTCTCGATGCTGCTCAGAAAATCAACACTTTGGATATTTCTTCATCATAGAAAAGTTCTCGTTAATATCTCCTCACATGCAGTCAAATTCTTCACTAGAGCTCTAATGTTGATTTGAGCATACTCTAAGAAGTCTCGGTCACTTCTTAGAGCCAATTGTCAAACTCAACATTAGATTAGATTTTGTCTAATATACAAAGAGATCAGATCTCCTTGTAATATAAACAAGAGATCAGATCTTCTTGTAAGAAAAGATCACTCTCGCTACAAAGCAATCCCACATAGAGTACGTAATGTGACCTCTAGCCTACTACCACTCAAGTCAACACATGACTGGACAAGGCTAAGCATCCAAGCCGTAAGACACACAGTCAAGGGCTACAACGGTGCCATTTTCTCCTTGGGTTGTGAACCCGTCTAAGAGAATGATCTGCAGAATGTTTGCCCGATGCTGGAACCATGGAGAACATCAGTAGTTTATCCATACAAGGAAGGCATACCAAGGTTAGGAGTTATAACTAGCAATAAAGGCATTGTTGTGCATGAGCATCCAGATTCATTGTACCTCCCTTTCTTCCTAGTCTACAAAGGAGAAGCAGGGGGCACCACTTTATGGTTCAAGAGTATGAGTTCTCCGCTGTAGCATTCAGCTTTTTGTTTCCAAATTTAACAGAACTTCGGTGATGCTGTTTTGAGTGTCCAGATTTGCCTGTTTGCTGTTTTAATTATCACTATCAGCAGTATGTGCTTATAGGTTAAAGTACTATATAGCAGTACTCTGCTCACCGTGGTCTGATTTTTTATAATGGGCACACCAGTCCACGCCAAAGGGTTTTCTAGGGATGCCATCCATGAATGTTGGGAAGCATCTCTTGTGTTAACCGGAGAGGTTTTCCTTTGAAAAAATATATATGAAGAAGTGAGACTAAGAATACAATAGTAGAAAACTCAAATACTATAATATGGTTCTAATTGATTATTGGTCATTAACATTCACCAAATCTCAGTAAAGTTGATCTTAATTTCACAGAAATTAGTTAGGTCAAACTCAACAATAAACTAGAATAAAATCAGACAGATAAACACACACAAAACTAAATTTTGGCTACCATGGAGGGAACATAGGCTAGTTTGGACATGATTTTAAATGAAACACAACTGAGGATACAACTTGTATTTGCTTCACTTACCTTAAAGCCTAATCAAATTCATTGGTTGAGAAGCATATCCCCGACTTTTAAGTTATTGGAACCAATTTAATAATCTAGACGAGCATCATGTGACAGTATATCTCTTCAAATAATAGAAACAAGTTACAAGGCTTTCAACAGAAAAAAGGAAAGTTTTGGGTTCTATAAAGGGCACCTTCGAAATTGTAACAAATTGTAGAGGTATATGGTAAAGGAAAGTTCTTTCAAGCTATGCAAAGATTAATTGTTAGCCTTTCGGTGTGATGCAAACCTCCTAATTTTCTAGTGATCCTGATCAATACAGGAAAAGAAAGTGAGCTTAGTTATTATGGATAACAAGAGACTTTCTTAGGGTGTCGATGATTTCATCCTTATTTGATCCATGGACAACAGTTGCAATCTTCAGAACTTGGTCCTCCAGATCTAAGTTTGCAACTCTGCTCATAGAACATTTCCCTGGCCATATAGCATAAATGTTTGCAGCAGGGCCTAAAATGTAAAACCGTGAAAAAAATATTTCTTTTGTAAAAAGACAACGATCAAGAATTACGATTTGAGAGCAGCAAGTTCCTTGGTCAAAGCTAAATTTTTCTCCAATAGTTCAGAGCACTGAGTTCTTGACTTGACAAGTTCCTATACCAGAACAGAAAACAGTACAAGCATAATAAATGTCAAAATATCATCATCTCAAGAAAAACTCTTATCAGGTTTTTATAGATGCCTATATTCTGGGTCCTGACTATAAAAGGGTACTATTTTTTTCCTCTGAAGTGCTATTATGAAAATAAGTTTACTTTGTAAATGGACATGAAAAACTAAGCCTTATACTTCCTGCTTTCTTAGAAGTAAATCCTCAGAATTAGCTTTGTCTCTAAAAGCTTGTGCTAGTGCATCCTCTGCCTTTTGAGCACGATATTGACATGAGGAAAGCTACAATAGCATTCATACACAAAACAGATCAGATTCTCATATATAAAAGAAAGCACTGAAAGCATTTCTCTGGGTATATACTACAAATGACAAGAAAAAAGGAATGAGTGTTAAGTGTTGTTATATGTTTCTCAAATGAGTTTTTACATACCAATTCAAATAAAACCTGGATCTGTCAGGGAGAAAATTTACAGAAAAATTAAAATACAAAAATCTATCGCTCTGAGTTCTTTTTTCCTCTTAACCAGACAATGGTAAAATTAAACAATTCGATTTTCCTAAGTTAAATTTTATTATCCTTCAAATAAGAAAGTAGAAAGGCAGCGATCACCAAAGCTAAAGAATCAGATTAGTCAAAGGCATTTAGGCTTCCTGGGAGCCTTGCTGTAATTTAGTAATTTCGGTAAGAAATATCTTCAAATTCTTGTGTTCAGGGTTTGACTGCATCTTGAGGAGGTAGCTATTCTGGTGAATTTTAAAGAACTTTATGGGATGCCTTTGACACCATTATCTAATTTCTTGAAACATTGACAAATAGGCAAATTACAGTATACATGTTTATAGATTCACTGATTCAGGATAATGTTGGACAAAAAACCCAAATATTGTCACAGGAAAGCTTAAATCCATAAAAATAGCTAATATTGGAAAGTATATTATTGATCATGGCATATTTCGCTCAAAAAAATTACCCGCTCACTTATTTTTCTGATGTGTTGTTTATGAGAATCCAAGTCACCAGTAACGACCCTGAGCTGCTCCTCCAGCTTTTTCACATTTGCCCGTAGCTCCATGGAAAGAAAACATCGAAGTTAGCATACTGGAATAGGAAGAATATCATAGTAAACAACAAAAAGCACTATGAAACGCCACAAATAATTAACAGTAATTTTTTGTCTTTAACAAATTTAACAATATGACTGTTGAAGTACCTCATTATCTTCAGAATCAGAGTCGCGTGAACGTTTTGAGCACATTTGCGGGGTCGAGTCTGAAACGGACTGAAAGTGAAGCCTGTAAATGTCTTTGTCCGAACACTGTTGTCTGCATATAGGGCAAGTGGCCGCCTTATTTGGCGGAGCATATTCGAGCCATTGTTGCAAGCTACAGAAAACATTTGTCGAATTGATAAATATTCTTCCAATTTTAAACTCAAAACTCAGTCATGGTAAACTTAAGCATCTGTGCTCCAAAATGAATACCAGAGCTCGTGAAACACGTGACCGCACGGGGACACGGATTGAAGATCCTCGATAGTGGGATTGCCATCTTCACGGCATATTGGACAGATAATCTTGGCCGCACTTCCAGTATCTCTGAATTCATTGCTCATCCTTTCTGCTGTTTTTTTGATCGGCTGTCTTCTGTAAATTTGTTTTTAGAGTCTTAGATGGAGACGTGGGGAAAATGTAAATTTCGAATGGCCGAGACTCGGACCTGTAACGTTCACTCTCTTGAAAACAATCCCTTCTGGTCTATTTCCTTTTTGGAATCTTCAGTTTTAGTTTTTATTTTTCATCTCACTGTGCGAAAAGTATGCAGTAATAAGGAGGTTAATGAACATAATGTACTTTGGGAAAAAGTTCAGAAATGAAAATGTAAGTTAATAAAAAAAATTAAAAAAAAAAACAGGAAAAAGTATTAAAAATGAAAGAAAGCAATGTATCAAAGATGTAAATGTAATTATATTTTATAATGGAAATATTTGGCATATATATATATATATTAACTACAGAATAAAGGTAATACAATAATGAATAGAAGAGCCATAAAAATTGGTAAGCTAGTATAGTTAAAGTGGTCAAAAAGAAATCTCCATATGCATATGATATAGACCTTAGATCATAATAAAAACTCAATTTATGTAGCTGCATGGGGGGCGGGGTTATCTTCACTTTGGATGGACAAATGGAAACCAATTTCTCCTGGGGGCTTGGAACGGAGACAAACAATATAGCTGAGGCGTTAGCCCTTTGGCAAGGTCTTACGATAGCCAAGAACCAAAGAATTACAAAGCTAACAGTCTTGGGAGACTCGAGAATAATTGTTCAAGCTCTAGTCGAGGATTCCCAAATCAATTGCATCTTAGACAATTGATAAAAAAAGATCCAATTTTTTGCTCGCTTTTTCCACAAAATTTATTTCTACCATGTTCTTCGGACTCATAACAAAGAAGCAGACTTAGCAACAAATAAAGGAACAATGTTAAGTGTCGGCTCTCTCATAGTCAATGGTTCTAGTTCCGTGTGTCCTCTCCCATAGAACCGTGGCTAAGCGCCTGGAGCATTGGCCCACGTCTTGGTATGACACGTGCCAGCCACTTGGAGAAGCGTGTGGCCATGTGAGGGCGTGTGGGCTCTCCTAGATACGTAGGGAGACATTTAAATACGGTGCAGTGAAGGACAATTCTCAAGCGCGCGGATGGTTATCAGTCTCGTCGATGTTGTGTGAATTGGGTGAGGTGATGCAAATCTTAATGACCAGAATGATGAAATCGGGTGGTCCACGAGCTCTGTTTGTGAAGAGCAATGTTATTAATACCAAGAAGGAGAAAGGGAGAGGTATTCTAATTTGGTTGATATGCAGGAGAAACGAGAACGTGGTCTCATTGTTGTGCAGGAGGCGCGCGAACACGGTGGAGTTGAGGGAGGCCAACAGTTCTGGAGACTTCGTTGCAGTGGAAAGAGTGTCTGTTATGGCTTATGCTGAGTCAACTAGCTCTTCCCTGCCTACATTGTTCAAAGATTACGATATCAAGGATCTTAAGAGGCAACTAGAGCAGCTAAAAAGAACGGTGGACACAATTGACACAGAAGGCATAAGACGTTTGGAGAATGTTGTAGAGACTTGATTTTTCTGAGGAAAGAGTTCAAGGGAGCAGTTAAGCACTCAGAGAAAGCTGTTATCGGGTTGATGGCTAATCTGGAGGTAAAAATTGAAAAGCTGGCACTGAAAGTGGTAAACATGGAAGTCGCAACTAACCCAAGCTCCTCGATTCGCTTCGATAAGGAAAATGCTTGAATTTGGGATGGAAATTTTAATTTTGAATGGCAGTCTGTATAAATTTCTAGCTCTCGAATCAATAGTATGTAGTTAGTGTTGAATGTTGTAATGGTTTCGTTGTTGTTCTCTAGTTTTCCAAAACCTAAATAGTAGCTTGAGATATACTGAAGTCGCTTTGTCGCTTCCATAAGGGCATTTTTTAGAATTGAAGGCCTACTTTTGCCGCTTCCATAAGGACATTTTGTATCCAGGCTCTGTTTTAGTGGTTACACCACCTATCTAATATATCATAACCATTTCTGTCAAAGAAAAACAAAAACTCAACTTATACAAGAAAGATGTTTATGGAAAATAGATACAATCTAGTGTACATGTCAATGTCTTGTTTTGAGGTTGTTGTTGTTTACAAAAATAAATATCAACATAAGAATCTCCTGTTATAAAATGAAAATGTACATACATCAAAGGTGTTCATATGGTTATCTCTTTTGCCAAGGTCGAAATAAGACTATAACCAAAATATGTAAGCATATGAATGCAATATGGTTTTATAATAAAAAAAATCGATTGATTATAAGTAGTATTTTTCCAAACATATATGATGAAGTGAACAACCAAAACATGTGACATAATTGCTTTCAAGCTTTCTTATTTATACCTTGAATATGGAGCCTAACATTTATAATTTCTATTTGACATTTATTATTTTTTTTGTTGCTTAAAAATGAAAGATGTGTTATTCAAAATGTATGATTTTAAAAGTAGGAGAATTAAAAATGAATTTTGCTACTATAATGAGATCATGAAGTTAAGTATTATCTGGGACCAATTACAAAAAAGGGGGGAAGAGTAAACATTTTCTAACATTCTCTATATTATACAAGTTTGGGCCCTCTTGGAGACCTTTCTTGATGGCAAATCTCTATGGACTGGGGACTCGATGGAAGCTTGTTTTATATCCTGGTTTGAAAGGTGGGATTTGAATCCTTGGAGAGATCACCCCTATATAACACTTTGGGTTGTTAGGCTCACTTGAAATGGATTGGTTTTTGAAGGAAATACTTATTTTCTCCTTAAGCAACTACACAAATCTAGGCTTAACTCTCACATTTTTTTAATTCCACTTTTTTTAGTCCATCATGGATACTTTAGGAGCTGCAAATTGATCACTTGATACTATGGGACTATTTCTACTATTATTTCCAAGTGTATGATTATGTGATGGGATTAGGAACAATTTTACTCCAAGGGTAACCTAGTCCATGGTTCAAATAATTATGGCGAGTTCCATGCATTATATTACTTCTAAAATTCAATATTGCTATGAACATCAATCACTTACAAGTCTACAAGGATTCAATTCTCTCCATGAATTTGATGAGAGGTTGAACACAAATCCAAAAATATTGAGCTTTCCTCCTTGGCTAGCCAACTGAAATAGATTGCTTCTCGATTTCAATCCATTGGATTCGACCATATATTCCAAGAGTTTAATAGTGAAGCATATATTTTATCACAAGAATGCTTAGTTGCACTTAACGCAACACATTAGTGAAATTTCTTGATCGAATTGAGGCGTACAGTAGGATTATTTCCATGTTTGAATTCTAAAACATTAGACTTAGGACATATATATTTTTGCAAGTTTCATATATGGTAAGAGATTACAGATAGAATTGTTATTTTGATAAGAAAAAATATTGATCTAAATGAGCTTATAAAAGTTATGTCGAATTATATTTTGCTAGTTTTTTGGATTTGTGAGGATATCTTGTCAGATTATATTTTGTTTATTTTTTATATTACTATGGAGATATAGACTCCTTGTGTAATTGTATGTTCCTTATGCACTTAACGAATATATTTTTAGTTCTATTTGAATTAAAATGTGTTTTCTTAGGGGGGAATGTTTAAGAAAACATGTACGTAGCATGTATATTTTCCAAAATGGATCAAATGTACATGTATATTACAAAAGGGGACATCATGCACAAAGTACACATAAAGAACCTTCTAGTCTCCTAGGATATTGAGAGTTAATGGGAAACCTTATCGAAGATGAATTTCCCCAAAAAAGATACGTTCCTTCTACAAACTATAGTATATATATGATATGCAAAATAGACCTCAACACCTGTGGCATAACCTCCTAGAAAATATCTTAAGAAAAATAACAAGTGAATTCATGATAGGGTTCCACAAACTTATCAACTTAAATTTAGTTTCCTCTCAATTTCTCATCATCAAATGCATGTACCATGTTGCCCCTAGTGGAGGTGGTGTCATATGTACCAATACTATGATATTTATCACCATCATTAACACTTGGGATGTTGTATTTATGTTGATTTGATCATGGGATGTTATATTTGATTCATGTTATACTCTAGAGAAATTTGACACATGGTTTTGATGAGGCATTCTAAATTTGGATTTGTTTTGTTGGAGGACAAACCCTTTCAGTGATTTACACATCCTTGCACCATTTATAGGAGGATGTTTAGTTGTTCGACAAATATAAGGGTCCAAACCCTAGATCTAACCTATTTTCATCATTTTTTGACATTTTACAAGGGAACACTCTCCCTTTTGGATAATCTCACATGTATTTGTTCTTGATATAGTGTTGCACCACCCACTCTTTGGGAAATTGGTTAGGGTTTTAAGATTGGTTAAACCGACCATCCCATGTTTTATTCATTTTTTTACCATGTCTAGAGGATATTATTGTTGTTTACTCCTCTCTAGGATAGAACTAGGGTTTTAGCCAATAATATTATTATTTTATTTGAGGGTTTGTTGAGACAAAACTATGTATAAAAGGATCCCCTTTCATTTATAACTTGTTTTCAATTTGGGAAATTGAAATTCCTTTGTCTAAAATCTATTAGAGCATATTGAATACATATCTTGTATTTTGAGAATATGTTGTGGTGATTTCAAGCTTGGAGGAAACACTTTTATTTTGTTCAATGTAAAGTTAGTAGATCTAGTTCACCAAGAGTATAAATTTTATATTTGGAAGAAAGCAAATGAAAATACCTTTCATGTCTTATATATTGTAGCTATTGGTATATTGCTTGCGTTTGGCATCCTTTTGCAGTGTTGTAGATTGAACCTTTCATTGCTGGAATATATGCTAGATCCCTAGCTAGAGGTGTTTGTGCAAGGGTGACCCTTCATTTGAGAAATTTGTGTATCAAACCCCAATCTTAGGCTAATCTTGGCATGAAGTTTTCACTTATTTTGGCCCTAAGAAACATTTTATAACAACCCTTTGAGATATTTCCTCTTGACCCCATAAGCCCAATGATTTGAAAGTGTTTGTCCTCTTCCCAAACCATCAACCAAAAACCATTAAAATCCCATTCTCATTTTTGTTTTCCTTAGAAATCTAAAGAAGATTTTAAACCCTTTCTACCCTAAAGTTTATTTATTGTCCTTATAAGCATGTTTTTCACTAATATGTTTCTATTTTTTATCATCCCATAAGAACATTAAAACAAAAACAAATTAAGCCCAAGTAATACTTAAAACATCAATATTCATTTAGCTAAGTTTTAAGCTAATCATTTCACTACAAAATTTGTTGATTTCTTTATTCAGTTTATACTATATTTTTAGTGGTCTTAAACCGCTTGTTGATTCACATAAGCAATATGGAAAGTAATCTTAATCACTTTGTTAATTATAAAAATTTTATGAGCATTTACAACATCTTAATTATCAATTTTTATAAGTTTTATTTGCAATAAAATATTAATTTTCTTATGGGTTCTATTAAGTATGAACTTGTTTCAAATCCATCATAAACAATTATAAAGCAAGTCCCTTTTATTTACTAAAGTGGTTTCTTTATTTAATCACTTATGCGGGTAGCTATTTAGTTTTTTAAACAGTTTTCATTTTAGTTTTTTTTGGGAGGAGATGACGACACCAAGCATCGGAAGTAGAATATTCTGAGGAATATTGGGTTATCATTAATTATTTGGGTGTTCCAATGGTATAAATGAGGAGGAGGAGACATAGGATGGAAAACATATAGGCAGATACATGGAGGTTGTGAATTATGGTGATACGGAACAAAGTCAGATGGCGATTTTCTAGATGGATGCAGAGGTTTCACTTTATGGCAAAAGGAGTTTCATGCTACAGATGGTGTTAATTATAGGACGAGTGGAGAGGGGATATCCACGTCAAGTGTGAGGGTATTTTTCTTTACCCAGACCAATCAGTAGGTAATTAATTTTTTGTTAGGGATCGGTTTCAAAGAGGCTAGGTTTATATTCGTCTCCTTTAGTTCAATACTCTTAAAACCAAAAACCTCCAAAACATACAAAAAAATGAATTGTTCATCACAATATTAAAAATCCTAATTCTCAAGGTGACTCTTAAAACAAACATCGACCAAATTATTGTGGGGAAGGATCCTTGAAAAGAAATATTACTAGAAAACAAAAAAAGGAAAGAGCGAAAATGGTTTTAAACAAGCATGTTCACATGGATTAGGTACCCTGGATGATGGAAAGGGCAGTAGTTGGTAGATATTGTGGGAAGGTTGTGAATCCTATATCATTATGAAAATAGATGGAAAAAAACTAGTTGTTGATCATTGATTATATTGTACTTTATTATGTTCTATTTAGAGGGTAGTTATGCTTTGTTATGAGGAATAAGGAAGATATTAATCAAGTAGTACAAACAAACTAGAGTTGGGGATTTCATGTTTGATACTTAAGATATGGGAGCCTGGATTTGATCCCTAACAAGAACCTAATTGTGTCTATAATATTTGGATCGGGGCTAGGAGGGATTCCATCCTTTCTGTGGAATAAGAAAGTTTTGATACAGTTAGGAAACGTGATAGATCATTTTTCCATACTCGAGGATGAATGGGAAGTGAATTTAGATGGTCGTTCTGCATGGATTCAAATCAAGATTGGTTTAAGAGAAGGCTTGCTAGAAAACATAGATACTAAAATTGGTATCATTATATTTATTCATCCCATTGATTATTGGTCCATACCATTTTTTTGTTATCATTGTTATGAGGCTGGGCACTTGGTAGCAAAGTGCAAAAATCTAGCCAATTTCTAAAAAAGTATTAAAAAAGGAATGGGTAAGGAAATCGTCGGTGTACTTGAAGGAATAGAAAACTACTTTCAATATTGAATCAAAATACTCTATTTTAGGGGCGTAAGGGTGTTGACTGAGTGGCGATAGAGTACATTGTTAAGGCACTCTCTGTGATGTCACATGTTCAGACCTTAGAGAACTTGTGCCTCATGTTGACGGGTTGTGTAGGTGCACCTAGTGGTATAGTGGTAGCAGAAGGGAATCAACCCCATTTCACATGAGTACAAGTGCTTCCTTGTTGTCGATTCTCATAGTACCAAAAAAATATTGTCTTAGTTCCTTCGATTGATCATCAACACAAGGCGAAGGAAAAGACTCCACATCCTACAAGCAGGATTCAACAATCGAGTAATCATGTTGGTGCAAATGGTATTCCTTCTAAGTTGTCAAATGTTCCTTTGATAGTTTATCCTTCCTCTTTATCTCTTAAGAGGTTATTTGAAAGTAGCAAGAATGTGGATCAGTTGAAGGTGGTGGTTGAGGCACTATGAGTTTTGGAATATATTAAGGATACCAATTATGATAAGAAGGAAACAATAAAAAACTCCCATAATGTAATGTTGTAAAGAACTAATCATAGTATTGATAACCTAGTTAGCCCTTCTCTGACTCATAAAGAATCTTGGAGATAAGTGACCTAGATAGGTTCTTGAATTTAGAAGAATTGGAAAAAGGAAAACTCAAGATAAAATCTTGGATTGGGATGGGAGGAATCTCATAACATAATCTGATCTTTTTGCAGATGGAGACTAAAGGAGATAAACCTACTAGCATAATTAAATTGAATGATGTGTGGTTAATAGAGGAAGAATTTATGAAATTGATTTTAAAAACTTGGACACATATCTCTCCAGATGGTGTGGATTCAATTATGAAACAATTCTCAAAAAATATTTTAAATATAAAGTAGGCCATGAAGAAGTGGAAGAAAAAATATGAACTCCAATTCCTATCAAATATCAAATTGATTGAGGAATATATCGCAATTTTTTTTTAATATAATGGATCGATGATATTTTCAGGTGAGGAATGTGAAACTTAAAAATATTTGGAATAAAAAGAAAGGATCTTCTTGATGAAGAAGAGATTTTATGGCGTCTAAAAATTCGATCCTTGTGGATAAAAGAGGGTGATAACAATACTAAGTATTTTAATAATTATGTGAATATGCACAAGCAAATTAATACCATTTGGGAAATAACAAATCATGAAAGAATGTTGGTTAAATATTTTGTGGAAAAGGAGGAAGAAGGCATTTTAGTATTCCCTTCAAAGCACCCATATGATGCCATATTGGGGAAATAATGGATATTCCTAGTCTTCTTCTAACAATTATCTTGAAAGATATGAACCATTCCATGCTAGCATAGATAACTAGTGAGGAATTTTTTGCAACTTTGTCATGTTTCAGAAAGGAAAAAGTCATGATCATGATGGCATCGCTATTGAATTCCATTTGGGTTTCTATGATTTGCTAAAAAATCATGTGTTGAAGGTAGTGGGAGAATATGGAAGTTATGGGAAGGTTCTAGGAGCTCTAAGCACAAAGTTTATTGATCTTATCCCTACGAAACAATACTCGGTGACTTTTGAAGATTATAGGCCCATCTCCCTATGTAATCTCATTTAAAAGTTGATATAAAAAATTATAGCTGACAGACTTAAATATATTATCTCAGGTATTATTTAAGAATAACAATTTGTATTTTTACATAATAGGAAGATTCACGATGTTATGGCAACACCTCAAGAGTCCATACACTCCATAAAAACTGAGAAGCTTTCGGCGATGATTTTGAAAGTTGATATTGCAAAGGCATGAGACAAAATAAGTTAGGTCTATTTAAGGTTAATGGATTTACAAATAGGAATGGATCTACAAGAAATTAACTAAATTGTGAGTTGTCTCCAGTCGGTCTCCTTCACAGTGCTTATCTATAGCACCATCGAGTTTCTTCAAAGCTAGTAGAGGTCTTCGGCAAGGATGTTTCTTCTCCCCATTCTTATTTTTACTAGTAGCTAAGGGGTTAAATTTTCCTATCGAGGATGATAGAAGGATGAGATAAATAAGGGGGGTAAAAATAACTTATTCGATGACACTATCTCATCTTCTATTCATGGACAATGTTCTTCTTTGGAGGGGGAAGTGTCATGGAATTAAGAAATAATAAGGATATCTTGAATTTATATGAGAAAGCCATTGGGATGGAACTAAAATTTTCAAATACCTTTCTATTAAAAAATCATATGCATGAAGATGTTGCTAGATAGGTGAATGTATTTTTCCCGATTCAGATACAAAACTTGGAATGTGGTTTCAAATATTTGGGATTTCGTCTTAAGCATTTGAAGATTGTTTGTGGCTATATAAAAAGAAATAGAAGTTAGAATAGTAGTTTGGAAAAATCAAGATTTGTCAAGAGGCGGTAGATTGGTACTGATTAAGTCAATCTTATAAAGTATACCAGTATATTGGATTTCCATCACAAAAATACATAAGCGAATTTTGACTAAAATAAGGAAGACATGTTTCAACTATCTTTGGTTTGAGAATAAAGGTAGATAGTATATTCATTTGGTTATATGGATCAAATTGGTGAGGTCGAAATAAGATGGGGATTGGGAGCTTAATAATATTTTCTATTTGGAAAGGCATTAGTAGCTAAAAAATTATGTTGGTTGCTTTATAATAATGCTTTGTGGGGAATAGTGATGAAGTATAAGTATCTTAAAGATATGAAAATAGAAGACTGGTTTAGGTGAGAAAGGAAAGATAACAAAGGAACTTCGATAATATGGATGGATTTTATAGATTCTTTCTTGATCATAGGAAAGTGGACAACTTGTCGCATCGGGGACGGAAAGAGTATAAGGATAGGGGGACCTTTGGGTCGAAGAAAAAGATGGATATTATCTGGTGGATTACTTACTGCATTTTTCCCATAATAAAGGGATATATCATCCTCAATATGCTTGCATGAAAGGGAGGATTCCCTTAGGGGAGTAATTGTGCAAATCTACAGAGATGCTAAGGTTGACAAGATAAAGTGCTAGAATTTGGCATGATTGCCTAGACAGTTTTACATACAAGTTTATTATACAGGGTGACACACCTGGTAAACTCTATTGGACCAAAAATACAAGTATGATACTAGTTTCAACAAAACTAGGTTATTTAGCACTAATAGAAAAAGATTTTCGAGATGACAAGGAATGGTGGTGGAGTTTATTTGGAAAAATGGAGGACCAATAAATACAAAACTGGTCTTTTAGTTTTCCATGGCCAATAAACTATTAACATGAGACAATTTCTGCAAAAGAGGTTGGACCAATCCAAATTGGTGCATATTATGTAAATAATACAAGGAATTCATACATCATTTGTTTGTTACTTTTTCTTATGCAAGGAAGGTTATGAACTTATCTACAGTTTCTTGGAATGTGAAGGCTATTTAGAATTGCAACTCTTTGGATGGTTTTTTTAAGGAATTGTGGATGGATAAAAGGGCTAAAAAATACAAATCTTTTCTGAGCCAATTGATTTATTGGCTCTAGTGGACACACAATTCAACAATATTTGAAGATTGGTTGCTCCTAAAAGAGGTTGTGGATGCCATAATTCATAAGAAAGTTGTGGAAAAATTATCTTATACAAAATATAAGAAACAAGGACTTTCCATTCCTCATGTACTAGACCTGGAAGTGCCTTGGGGGCATTTTGATGGTGCTAGGTAGGGTCACTCGACGATTTGGGGAAAAACGCAATTTTAATTTTTTTTTTTAGGAAGTAAGCACCCATGGAGTTTTGAACCAGTGACCTTACGCAAGGATTGCCTTAACAGTACACCCACTTGCCATCTATTCGACACCCCATGGGATAACACGATTTTAAATCTTAACACGTACCATTTTTTTCATTTGAAATATCTCATTGGCAAAGGATTGAATACTAAATATGAATTTGTGGCTTTATGAGTTTTACTTATGGTTTCCAGGATGAAATACATCATGCATTTGCAAGTGCTAAGTCTCTCCAAAACAGTAATTGACTAGGAAAACAAAAATAATACAATGCAGTGCATTGGGATTACACACCTGGAGGATATTAGAAAGGATATTGATGCTTTCAAAAGGATATATTTTTCACACATCTACAGAAAATTAAATTATTTGGCGAACGAGATTTCTAAAGAAGCATTGTCAATCCCTTATGATTTTTTTTGGAGAAAGAATTATCTAATAGTATGCTCCTTAACTCTATACAAGCTCAATATCCTTAGCAAGGAGCGAAATCGACAATCAACAGGATGATGCTCTTATGGAGAATGGGAGATTCAGGTATATGTAATTTATTTTTTTGTATAAGTAGTTGAGCCTCCTATGTTTTATCTTTTAGAAACATACTTGTTATTTTCATGGGTAAACAAGGGTGAAGGGATGCGCCATTTTTTTTAAGATGGTGTTTATTTGTAAAGGGAATGGGAGTAAGACGGTAGGAAGTGTTTCCATAATGGGAAGAAAGTTTTTTTAATGAATCATAGAACATGACAATTTATATTCTTTATGAAATATAAAGTTTTTTTCCTTTGGAAAAAAAACTATTTCATGATACAAACAAAATAAATTTATCCTTTGAGAATGATTTTAACCACTCATATGGAGTTTGCATGTGCATGGTATATCTTTTCGGGTTCCAAGTCTCATAAGTTTGTGGGTTTTAATTTACTATCATTTGCACAAATTTGTTAGTTAAGAAATATTGCTTTACATTTCACTTGCAAATCTTTAAAGCAAAGTTTATCTTTCTCTTAAGTGGTTGTCCTTATTTACACATTGAAGACCTAGTTAATAAAATATTTCATTAAGACAATTGATCTAATTCACACTTGGGTAAGTGATTATCATCACTTCATAATTTTAGAATCTATTGTGGGATTGGTTCATTTTAATTTTTCAGATTTAGAAAGATACATTGGTTATAATGTATTTATATTTGAAATATCTTCAAAGTGGCATCTTGATTCATAATTTCTCTAAAAGCAACATCTCACTTTCTTCCACATATTTGCTTAAGTCTTGTGTTTAAACGTTTATTTTGGCAATAATGTCTAGGGATTATCTAAGTTTGGGAAATTTTTAATATTTGCAATAGATAAACTCATTTAAACATCATTGGGAGTGATCTTAATCAATTATAATTTCTTGATTCTATTTCTTGCATCTATCTCTTGATATCCAGTTTTGCAAATAATTCATTGTGGTTTATTCTCCACTTTCTAATTAAATCTTTAATTGGAATATTGCTATGTATCATTGTTTAATCCACTTAATGCATTATTTTGTTTGTTATTTAAGTGTTTGTTTCACTTTTTTACTCCAATAATTTCATTAGCAAACACTTGATTTTTGGGTTAGTAAAATCTCCAATACACTTGTCCAATCTAACTATATTTAACTAGCATCTACATCTAAGAATCAAATATGAATTCAGTTGGTCGTAAGGTAGGTCCCTGTGACATTTGAAAGCATGTCAAAAGTGATAGGATTTGTGCACCAAGGTGACACCAATGCATTCTATTGTACTCTCTTCTACATGCTTCTTGATAGCATTTGTGATTTAGGACTTTCCCACTCAAGTGATAAATCAAGCCATAACATTTTTCCTTCTTGTTTAGAGACAAATCCATTTAACTCGAGCTTTAAATGGAATTGTTATCATTTGATTAGCCTTCACATAATTCACAATTTAAATAGTCAATCTAGTGACTTTGCCAAGTGAATTTGTGCCTAAAGATACTTCACAAAAGGATATTCTCAAGCCTTTATTCCTTTTAATTCTAAACATGAGAGAAATTACAAAGAAAATTGAAAGTTGTTCAAACCCTTAGCCAAGAAAAATATTATAGCTAACCTAATCCTACCCTTCCAAACATGGTTGCTCCTTGCTTGATTGACTGATACTAACCTTTTTATTTTTCTATCATTATTGGTCAATTAGATGACTTGCCTAAGTCACTTGAAAAAATGTCTGATTTCCATGGAAACAAAGTTATTTTTTCCAAGGACCATTGGGATGCCTTCATTGGTTTTATCCGATGTGAGAGGGATGCACATATTGGTGCACTTTTTTAGGTTGTTTACCTTATCATTAAAAAGGGGTGCATATAGATGGTTCATTGATTTACTTGACAATAGCAAAAAAATATTTCAATAAGTGTAGAGATACTTTATTTCCTCGATGGCAAGAAAATAAAAGGCACTTAATTCCTGTTTAATGCATTGATTTGTGTGAAAAGGAATGAGAATGAAACTATCGATGAACTTAATGAACGATTTAAAAAGTTGGATGATGATGTTCATGTTGACTTCACCCATCCACTTGCTATAATTTTGTTATATTAGATGGAATCTTGTCAAAGTTAGTTTAGATATTTCCTTAATCAAGATAACCCCGTAGATTTAAAGGATGCTCAAACAAAAGCAAAAGGCCTTGAAAAATATCGGGTACTTTCATCTAATTTAGAACTCATGGATTATGAGTTTCCCACTTGGGTGCTAATCCAAGTTGTAACAAGTCATTTCCTTAGAAGAGGAACACCACCACTATGAGCATCTAGAAAAACATCAAACTCAAAAACCTTGAAGATGTATTCAACATCGAAGGCTTCAACATGTTATTGAACGTGGAAGAAGTAAGTGGAACATTGGTTTTGGGAATTTCCTTCACTTTCACCAATGGATCCTTCGGGTGCAAATGATTAGAACATATATGAACTTGTTCTCATAAATCAAATGCTTCATGCACACACCCTACATTCCCCAACTTAGATTTCAAAACTTTATTTTCCTTCCACCTTTCCTCCATGTACCACTTATATGTCACAAACCAGTGGAATGATTTATCCCCCTATGACAAAGAGTTGGCAATGTCAACAATATGACTATAGCTTCTTCCTAGGTGCCATCGTGTCTTTGTCTCCTTTTCCATCAAATATTGTACTAATAATGGGTGGCTATATTTAGGATGGTCATAATTGTAGTAGATTATCGTCATGGCAATTGTAAGGGAAATCTTTTATGGACAATACTCTTGAGTGGACATCTCACTTATGTTTCCTACAAGGGATCATGTAAGTTGTTTGTAAGAGGTTAGTCCCAAAAAGTATTGTTGGCCTTCCTTATGTCTCATAGAAATAGAGGAATAAAAGAGTCAGTTTTTACATAATCATCATATCGTCATTTGTACACTTCTTTGTGTACTTGTTTATAGGAGATATTTGTATCATAATTTCCTCATAAACCCAAGTAGAGGCTGATGGAAGGGAGGGTAGATGTAGTGGTTGGAATTTTCTCTTGTGGAGGACACATTTATGATGATATTAGCTTTATATCTCTCTTAGAGCTTCACTTGTAATTGCTTATCTCTCTCTTCATGCATTAGGATTTTTTGTTATTTTACATCTTAGAGTTATAGGGTTAGGATTTTACCCTTGGAGGTTGGAGATTAAAGTTTCCAAAGAAAACCCTAGGTTGGAGTTGTGAAGAAAAAATGTGGACATCATGGACACAATATTAGAGATATTCTTATTGTAATTCCCCAATTGTAATGTTGTTATTTGATTATTATGGTGGAACTAGGTGCCTAGAATATGGACTATGGACATTTTATTATTATTTTATTTACTATTTACCTATAATTAAATAATATCTCAACATGGACAACAAATGTGTTTGGGTGGGGACTAGGAGTTGTTGGTTGTCCTAATAATACTATATTTCCTAATTTTTATTTTATTGGACTATGGAGGTCCTATTACACCTAATTGATGCTTTGTATGAATCCATGCACCCATGCAACCATACAGCAATGCACCATGCACACATACAACATGCAACCATGCATCCATGCACCATTAATTATGAGAATATTCCCTATCCAAGTTATCTTCAGTAAATTAGGGCAAATTTAGGGTGGATCCGGGTTACCTTCAGTCATTTGGAGTGATTTGGGGGAATTTGAGTTGTCTTCAATCAATTAAAGGGGTTTTGAGTCTAATTTGAGTTATCCTCAGTTAATTAGAGTAAATTTGGATCAATTCAAAGTGCATGGGATTGATTTTAAGGAAATTTGAGTAAGTACATGAAATTGGAGTTGTCTCCAGTTCATGAGAGGGATTTTGGGGAGGTTTTGAGTTATCCTCAGTGGTCAAGATTGGTTTTTTCCATTGGATTCGAGTTAGCCTTAATGGATTTGAGTTGCTCTCCTGAGAACTTGATTGGTAATCCAATGTGTTGGTAAATCCCTCAATGATTTTGAGTTGTTTACCAACGAACCTAAGTTAGCCATGCCATTCAATTCAATTTCTCTATGAAAGGAATTTGAATTGCTTTTCATAGGGAATAATTCTTGATTATTCATTCCTTCATTCATTAATGGGAGGTGATTTTTTTATGCCATCCTTACTGAGAGTTGGGTAAGATTGTGAGCTTGGGAACTCATGTATGCTCTATTGTGTGCGTGACTTGTGTACTTGGAGCACAGGGATATTGCACCGTGTTTGAAGTAAGCCTGAGTAACCCTGGTGTAGTTCATCTATGCCAACTTCTTGTCTCTGTCCTGAACCTACACATAAATCCTGACATTGAATGGGAGTGTCCTGAGGGACCTAGGAGGTGAAGGGATTACCATTACACTTGGTAGTGGGGTGGAGGAGTAAGTAGGTGGTGAGGGATTGAGTTATGGCTTCACAAAACTGATATTGGAGCTAATATTGGGTGCAATATAGTTCCTCAGTCTCCATTGCTTATCTCTATCCTGGACTTGCACATAAATCTTGATGGTGAATGGAAATGTCCTAAAGGACCTAGAAGGCGAAGGGATTACCATTTCACCTGGTAGTGGGGTGGAGGAGTAAGTAGGTGGAGATAGGAGAAATCATGTGGAATAAATCCTAGTTGTGACTCTTAGGTTGTGGGCCTGAGTATTATCCTTAGAGATCAAATTGGAAGAGAGAGTTCCTTATCATGTGGATCCATGACCTCAGCTTGAGGGTGACCTGCTCAAGTAGTATTGACTTAATAGTGTTTAAGGCTGGGAGGAACGTTGACATGTTCATGCTAGTTGCACCATACATAAAAGATAAGTATCCTTGACCTATTATTTACTATGTTATTGATTCATATTCGCCCGTGGAGTCTGGTATATATTAGTTATATTATGTTGCATAATGATTTGTATGTTCATGTTTAATGGCTAAGTTTAATGATATTAAATTGGCAGCTCCCGGAGTGGGTATGTGAATACGTTTGTCTAGTCATTAGATTCTAGATTGTATGATTTATGGTAGTTGTTTGGAAATGATCTTTGGACAGTCCATATGGTCATGTATGGTTGTTCTGGATAAGATCTTCCATGGGATTAATGGTTGTTATTAAAGTGGTAATTTCTTATTTACATTAGTGTTATAAATCTGTTATAAAGAACTATAATAATGTTGATTTACTTATGGTACTAGAAGCTAGATTGCTCGTGTATTTATGATCATTAGAGGGTATTATATTTAGATAGCCCATATGGTAGTATATGATTGTTCCGGGTCAGATTTGATGGGGATTTGATGACTGATATTTGGTATTATGATTATGGAAATTTAATGTTCAATAGATTCATTAGTCGATGCATGTTCATTTTGCATTGCCTTTTTTACTAACCAGTAATCTGAATGTTCAATGTTTGTTTAATGTGCATTTCCTCTTTTATTGTTTAGTGACTTCATTGGTCGATGCTTGTCCATTATACATTGACTCTCTTAATGTATATTGAATTAATTGGTAAATGTTTAAGTATTGTGCATGGCATAATTAGTGATTGGTAATTGCAAGAATTATGCCTACATATTGTGTGCTAGTTATGCATACACATTAGGTATGAATGTGCATGCATAGGGTATTGGTATAAATTCAGGAAATGAGGGACAGAGCCATAATCCCTCAAAATAGATTTCATTTATATGTTTAATATGATCATGAAATACTTTCTTGAGTATGCATTGAATTAATTAATATTGAAATGCTTCTTGCGGAACGACTGATTCACGGGTACTTAGATAATTATTGCGTGCTATTATGATTGAAAATTTGTATAATGGCTGGATACTATATGCATTGGAAGGGCATGCATTATAATGAACTGACAAATGTATTGTCAATAGGCATTAGTTTTTGCATGGTAAATAATAAGGTATATTGGTAATTGCATATTTGATATTGCATTTCTAATTTTGGAGTGTTGCTTATGAGTTTGCTTTCTTGTTGCTTTAAAGTGCATGAAGTTGTTCCTTGTGATCCTTATGATCTTTGTTAGAAAAGATTCTTTATGATCTTTGTTAGAAAATTATTATGATTATCATGTTAGATAAGTTATCTTTGTTAGAGAAATCTTTGTGATCTTTGTTGAAAGGAATACTTGTGGAGTATCATAGTAATATTTCATGCATGTTGTTGTAAAAGTATCTTCAGAATATTCCATGTAATTGTTGTCAATGCATGGGATTGATTGACTAGAATGCACTTCATAAAATTGGTTGAGATACTTGATACACTTCATATTGGTTGAGATACTTGATGTGCTTCATGAACTTGGTTGAGATACTCAATGTGCTTCATGAACTTGGTTGAGATACTTGATGCATTTCATATTGGTTGTTATATTTCATGCACTTCATATTGGTTGGGATACTTTATGTAATTCATGAACTTGGTTGAGATACTTGATGCACTTCATATTGGTTGAGATATTGGATGCACTTCATGACCTTGATTGAGATACTTGATGCACTTCATATTGGTTTAGATACTTGATGCACTTCATATTAGTTGAGATATGTTATGCACTTCATGAACTTGGTTGAGATACTTAATGCACTTAATATTGGTTGGTATACTTAATGCACTTCATACTGGTTGAGGTGCTTGATGCACTTCACGAACTTGGATGAGATACTTGATGCACTTCATATTGGTTGATATAATAGAAGCACTTCATGACATTGGTTGGTATACTAGATGCACTTCATGACATTGGTTGTTATACTAGATGCACTTCATGAGATAAGTTGAAGTACTTGGTACATTTAATGTGCGTGAATGATTGGAAAACATGTTTAATGCATCTCATGTATCTTCGTAGAGTATGTATACAATGCAAATCATGAATCTTTCATGCATTTCAAGTAACTTAGAGTATGTCCATAATGTATGATTGAATTTGAATTTGAATTGATTAGAATGTGTTTAGGGTAGATGCATTCTGAGTGTTCGATTCCATGTACCTTTAATGTACTTCATGAATCATAGGTGAAGTAGAGTAAAATGGATTAAGAAGGAATGTATTTCATGTGATTAATTAGAATCTATTTTCTTGAAGATGTGTTATATTAGTTGCTAACCGTGTTTTTGTTGGAATGTGGTGAAAGTATCCTTATTGAAAATATCTTTATATCATGTATCATATATTTTTATACTCGATGTTAAACATATGAGTGCTTGAAATATGATTTTTAGGTGGATGTACCTTTGTTGAATATTGAAGGCCTCATAATGAGGTTTGAAGACCTCGTAATGGGGATTGAAGATCGACCCTTGCTTCCTTGAGTCCACTCTATTAGTCCAAGTTCTTGCACAAGAAGCTAGGAAATCGGATGATGATAGGATTCACATCCCATAGGATGTGGAGACAAACATGAAAGTAGGTGGTAGTGGAAAGTATTGTGGTTAGAAAGATGTCATATTTTTAAGCATGTATGGCCATGTATCTAAAAGTTAGAAAGATGTTATCCTTTTGAGGCATGTATCGGCATGTCTGTATTACTTGAGAACTAGAAGATGTTATCATTTTGTAAAGGCATGTATGAGTAAGCATGCATCTAAGATGATACATTATTTTAAGGGGGAGGGGATGTAATTCCACGATGGTAAGCCCCGAGAATATGTAATGTTGTTATTTGATTATTATGGTGGCACTATGTTCTTGGACTATGGACTATGGACATTATTAATGTTATTGTATTATTTTTTACTTACAATTAAATAATATCTCAACATGGAAAACAAACATGGCTGGGGGTTCTTGGATTCCACATGCTAGGGGGTTGGGGGGGACTAGAAGTTGTTGGCCTTCCTAACAGTACTCTATATTCCCTAATTTTGATTTTATTGGACTACAGAGGTCTTATTACACCTAATTTATGCTTTGCGTGAATCCATGCACCCATGCAACTATACAACCATGCACATGCACCCATGCAACTATGCACCATGAACACATAAATCATGCAACCATGCAACCAATAAAATTGATGCACAACAGATATTGGAAACAACACAAAAGTTATTACAAATGCATACATATCAATTAACTCAATGACTGCCAAAAACTGTGCAAAAGGTTTGCAGCAGTAAAATCATAATAATTAATTCAAAAGATAGATTACAATGCTCTACAATGGCATGAATAACCAAGCAATTTGAATCCTAGAGAGGTCATTCAAATTGAATGCATGAGAGTGGCTTACTTGTCAGTTAACACCACTCGACACATATGTTAACCACTTAACTGCAACATAATTGACTCAAATAGAATAGGAGACAGTTTAAACTGAGTTTAACTGAATCAAAACTCAATTGCATGCCCAAAATTAGGTGACACCTTTCAGTCTTCAGTTAACTGAATTGAGTGCCAAAAATTAGGTGGAGGCACCTTTATTGTCTCCAATTAATTGAAATTAGGTCAAATCTAGGTGAGAGGCACCTTTATCACTATAGTTTACTGAAAATTAGGGGTAGATGCTTTGAGTTTACTGAGTGGGGTGCATTAATCATGCATATCAACTCATATTAGCTCCTCGAATGATGGAGGAGGCTCAGTTAACTGAAATTGAAGAGATGTTGATGATGCAAGTACATGTTTGAGTCAAATACTTAGGAGAAATGGTAAATTAAGCAATTAAGCCAAAATAATGATATGGAGTTGGGAAATGACTCCAACACTCCCCCTTAAGCTAATATCATGTGGAGGAGTAAGGAAAAAGAGGGGCCCAAAAACAAAGACCATAGGTCACCCTGTACATAAATAATCCTAAAAATGCTCAAAAATCTAAGTGAGCAAAGAGGGAAAAACCAAGTGGGAAAGAAAGCCCCCCTCAAACTGAACACTGAAGGATCTAACCTGACCTCACCATAGTAGAACTCACACCCAATAGTGAATGGAGGTAAGAGAACTTCTTCTCAATGAAACTCTTAGTGAAGATATCTGCAATTTTCTCTTTTGTAGGGCAATATTGCAATACAATGGTTATGTCATGCCCAATCTCTCTGATGTCATGCATGTGGATCTCGATGTGCTTGGTCCTTTGTATCTAAATAGAATCTATAGAGATCTTGATAACACTTTGATTGTCACAAAAAATGACAGCAGAAGTGGTGCTACCAATATCAAACTCAACTAGAATACCCTACAACCAAACTATATGAATGCTTGCATTGACTGCTCCTCGATACTTTGCCTTTGTTGAAGATATTTCCTGCTTTTTGCTCGAAAAAAAATAGGCCCACTACCAAACATGAAAAAATAACCGGAAGTGGACTTCCTATCAATTCTATCACCTACCCAATCTGAATCGATGGATCCAACCAAGTCAAGATCAGAATCTGCAACATAGTGAACACCAAAATGTCTAGTACCCTGCACATACTATAGAATTATTTCGGCTGCCTTCTAGTGAAGATCATGGGGTTGTTGCATGTACCTTGACACAACATTCACGACATAAGAAATATTAAGCTGAGAATGTGTCAAGTACAAAAGACTTCCAATCAATTGTCAGTGGAGTGTAGAATCACCAACCTCAAGAATTATTCTTGAGAGGAATGGGAATGGTGAAGCCTTATATTCTGCAATATTAAAATTATTTAGAAGGTACAAAGCCTATTTTGATTGGAATATCATGATCCCATCAAAATTTTGAGTGATTTCTAGACCAAGAAATTGCTTCAGCAGACCTAAATTGCTCATATCAAATGCTTGGTGTAAAGTGGTTTTTATTGACATGATCGAAGCAAGAGTGCTTCTTGTAATCAATAGGTAATTAAAATAAAGTAAAATTATCATAAAATTACCTTAATATTGATTTATACACACATTTGTATCATATTTTAATCTCACAAAGTATTGCGACAGAAGAAAGGAATCCATCTTTGCATACCATGCTCTTGGGGCCTGTTTTAAACCATACAAATATTTCCTTAATCTGCAAACTAATGTCGGATCTGATATGAAACCTTCATGTTGCTTCATGTAGATCTCTTCTTAAATATCCCCATGAAGAAATTCACTCTTCACATCCATATGGTGCACCTCCCAGTGTTTGGATGCGGAAATTTCCAAGACTAGTTGAATTGAGTCCATTTTTGCAATCGGTGCAAAAGTTTATGTGTAGTCTACACCTTGGACTTGTGAGAAACCTTTTGCCACCAACCTTACTTTGTATTTTCAGTTTGAACCATCAGAAAAAACCTTGGTTTGATAGACCCATTTGCATTGAACTAGTTCCCCCCCGGGTGGGAGAGGAACTAGATCCCATGTTGCATTTTTCTGGAGAGATTGATACTCCTCATCCATGGTAGTTTGCCATCTGGGATTATGTTGTGCATGGTAGTATGATTTTGTATCTGATCCAATCATCATAAAAAACTTCTTGAAAAGAAATGGATCGACATATGAAATATCCATACCTGCTCTTTGAAATTTTGCTCGAGTTCTTTGATCGACATGATTTCCAATGTTTGAATTGACAGATGTAAGATTCTTTTATGCCCACTTTGGAAACTAATTAGGCTCATTTGGATATGAATCTAAAACTGATTCTTCATGTTCATTAATATCAAACATTAAAATATAAATATCAGAACATAAACTTACAGCATCATCTCCCGAATTTTCTTCTGGAAGAGGAAGCAGTTTGGTAGTTTCTTCCTTGACTAGTTGTAGATCTAGAAGCGGTTCTTCAAATCAGACACTTCTCTCAATGAATATTATTTTGGATCTGATATCCATGAGTTTTTATCCTTTATATTATTCACCATATCCATTGAGTATGCACTCAATGTTTTGTGGTTCCAAATATTTTCTTTTATCAAGAGGAATTCTATCCCATGCAGTGGACCCAGAAACCCTGAAATTGGACATATTAGGCTTGTGACCAATATAGGATTCGAAACAAATTTTACCTTTAATGGATGAGTGTGGGGCTCTGTTCTGAATGTATGCTGAAACATTCATGGACTCATCCCAAATATTTTCAGCCAAAACTTTTGACTCAAGCTTGCAAGTACTCATCTCTTTCAGTGCTTGGTTTTTCCTCTCTGCTACACCATTATGCTGAGGTGTCTAGGGGAGTATGTGATGGATTTGGATTACATTTTTTTCAAAAAGTTACATAAGATATTTCTTGTTATATTATCCACCATTATCATATCTAAGATATATTATCTTGATCCCAGTGGCAGTCTCAACATAATCCTTGAAAATCTTGAACCTTTCAAAGACTTCCAATTTGTTATTGAGAAAGTAGAACCATGTGAACCTAGATAAGTCATAAATGAATGTAAGAACATACCTTGAGCCATTCATGGAGATATTTGGTAATGGAACATTGATATCGTTGTGAATCATCCCCAAAATAAAAGAAGCTCTGCTATCTTTTCTTCAATCGAACTTGTGCTTAAGATGCTTGCTGGTGATACAACATTTGCAAATCCCTTTTGAGGATTTGATGTTCGAAAGGCCTTCAACCATGGAATCCTTTTGTAGAATATGCAAATACTTATAATTAAGGTGTCCAAATATCTCATTCCATATCCATCTAGCTTTCATTTCCATGACTATGAAGGGCACTTGGCTTTGAATGTGGCACAAAATTGGAAAACTCATATGTTTTTGCAGCATGATTTGCTTTTCCTACTGCAATGAAATTTTCGATGGTTATTCCAGAAATATCAAAATCATTGGGGCTGAATACAACTTTCTTGGGAAGACCAGTATGTGTCATTTGATACACAGAAAGTGGTTTTGAAGCTAAAGAGGGAACATATAGAACATTTTGAAAACTGCCATGTTCTAAGTGCATTGTACTTTTGCCTTTTGATGAGATTTGTGAATCATCTCCCATGTGGATGGAGATGCATCTTTTGGAGTCCAATGATGAGAAAGAGTATTTTCTTGAAACCATATGATTCGAAGATCTTGAGTCTATGAGAATAAATTTTGCATTCGAAACACTTTCCATGAGTGCATGACCTCTTTCTGGCTGATCAATATTACAATCTCCATTGTCCTTCTTCCATGCGCCATATGGAAGAGTGATGTTGTTTTTCTACAAGAGAATGAACATATGTTCAATAGTCCTCTTCATGCATGAGATTTCATGATGAAATCCCCTACCATAAAAAGAGAATTTTTCCTTCTCCTTGCCCCTTTGCTTGTGGCTGATCAATATTACGATCTCCATTGTCCTTCTTCCATGCGCCATATGGAAGAGTGATGTTGTTTTTCTACAAGAGAATGAACATATGTTCAATAGTCCTCTTCATGCATGAGATTTCATGATGAAATCCCCTGCCATAAAAAGAGAATTTTTCCTTCTCCTTGCCCCTTTGCTTGTCTTTCTTTGAGCATGAGGGCTCATCTGATTACTTGGTCTTATCCTTCGGATTAGGAGGATCAAACTTGGTCTTCTGTTTATGCTTTTGCTTTACTTTAGAATTTGTATCCTTGGATCCTTTAGCAAACAGTGCTTGATCCTTGGAGGATCTCAAGGATCCCATCTGAATAAGCTTGTCATGCCCTTTGGTTAATGACTCAATGAATGCATTCAAGGTTGGAATATTCTAATTCGAAATGGTGAGTTTTCCCGAATGGAAGGTATAAACAAACATTAAATAATCTGCTCCTAGCTTTGAAACGATTGAAAGAATCAGTTGATCATCTTTCTTCTCTTCACTACATTGCTTCAATTAGAGTACCAAATGCATGAACTTGGTGAAAAACTCATTAATGGTCTCGAAATTTCCAGGATTGAGGGAAACAAGTTCATTTTTCTAACTGATAAACCCTCATCTCTTCCTTCTTGTCGAAGAGTTTGGAAATTTTTTCACACACTTCTTCAGGAATCCCCAATATGCTAATATGGAAGAGAAGATCCTTCGAAATAGAGAGACATAAGAAACCATAAGCTTCATTAAGCTTATTCATGTATTTGGACTTCTCTATGGCTGCATTAGGCACTAGAACCATGCCCGTAGTGACTCTGTAGAGTCCCTTGGAGCACAATATTAGCTCAATATCCTCTTTCCATTGATGATAGTTTAAATTAGTAAGGATATTGTTTGAAGAAGAGTCCATCTTCCAGCTGTAGTGAATTCAATTGGAGATTTTGAGATACCTACAGTCACAAAAAACAAACAATTTTAGGTCAAACGGCCTACACTTTTGAAGTTGCTTCACACCTGGATTAGTCAATCAAGGAAGCTTGATCAACCGAATGCAAGATTATCCAAGATTTATGTGGAAAACTTACCGCTTATGGTGCAATGTTAGAATATTTTTGAGCAATTTTGCTCAATCTTCATCAAAGATACATCAAAAACTTTGTAGAAGAGTTTCCTTGTCCTACCATGGCTCTGATATCATATAAATTGATGCACTGGAGATCTTAGAAACAAGACAAAAGTTACTACATATGCATACATATCAATTAACTCAATGAGTGCCAAAAACTGTGCAATAGGTTTGCAGCGGTAAAATCATAATCATTAATTCATAAGATATATTACAATGCTCTACAATGGCATGAATAGTCAAGCAATTTGAATCCCAGAGAGGTCATTTGAATTGAATGCATGAGAGTGGCTTACTTTTCAATTAACACCACTCAGTACATTAGTTAACCACTTAATTGCAACATAATTAAATCTAACAGACTAGGAGACAATTTAAACTGAGTGTAACTGAATCATAACTGAACTGCATGCTCGAAATTAGGTGAGGGCACCTTTCAGTCTTTAGTTAACTTAACCGAGTTCTAGAAATTATGTGGAGGTTCCTTTCTTGTCTCCAATTAACTTAAATTAGGTAAAATCTAGGTGAGAGGCGCCTTTATCACTCTAGTTAACTGAAAATTAGGTGTGGATGCTCCCAGTTGACTGAGTGGTGTGCATTAATGATGTAGCTCAACATGGATTAGCTCCCCAAATGAAGGAGGAGGTTCAGTTAACTTCAACTAAAGAGATGTTGATGATCCAAGGACATGTTTCAGTCAAATACTTAGGAGAAGTGGTAAATTAGGTTGTTAAGCCAAAATAATGATGTGGAGTTGGAAAACAACTCCAACAAAACCATGCATCCATGCACCATGCATGATGAGAATATTCCCTAATCAATTTATCTTCAATCAATTAAAGCAAATTTAGGGTAGATTTGAGTTACCTTCAGTCATTTGGAGTGTTTTTGGGAAAATCGAGTTATCTTTAGTCAACTAAAGGGGTTTTGAGTCTAATTTGAGTTATCCTTGGTCAATTAGAGCAAATTTGGATCAATTCAAAGTGGATGGGATTGATTTTAAGGAAATTCAATTCAGTAGGCGAAATTGGAGTTGTCTCCGGTACATGAGAGGGATTTTGAGGAGGTTTTGAGTCATCCTTAGTAATTTTGAGTTATCCTCAGTGGATGGGAGTGGTTTTTCCCAATGGATTTCAGTTAGCCTTAGTTGATTCAAGTTGTTCTCATGAGAAATCGAATGGTCATCCAGTGTGTTGGTAAATCCCTCAGTGAATTTGAGTTGCTTACCAATGAACCTAAGTTATCCATACCATTGAATTCGAATTTATTATGAAAGGAATTTGAAATGCTTTTCATGGAGGATAATTCTTGGTTATTCATTTCTTCATTCATTGACAAGAGGTGAGTTGTTCATTTGATCCTTGCTGAGAGTTGGGGAAGATTATGATATCGGGAACCCATGTATGCTCTGTTATGTGTGTGAACTATGTGCTTAGATCACACGGATATTGTGTTGTGTTTGAAGTAATCCTGAGAAACTATTGTATAGTTACTTCATGTACACTGCTTGTATCTTTCTTGGACCTGCACATAGATCCTGGTGGTGAAAGGTGATGTCTTGAGGGACCTAGGAGGTGAAGGGATTACCATTGCACCTGGTACTGTTGTTGAAAATGTAACTTCGAAAGATATTCTATTATATATTATTATTGTATTTTATTGTACCAACTTCAGAGATGTTTTTCCTCCATCCAATCATCTTGTTATTGTATTTGGTCATGCTAAAATATCAAGGTAAAACCTCCATTGTAACTCGAGGCAATAGTCCTCATAAGAAATATTTTAAAATGTATTTTGATACTCCCAAGAGGAAAGTCAGCCCTGTTAGGTTAGGGAGTCGACCTAGTTAGGGTTTTTGGTTAATCACTTGTAAATTACAAATATGGATGTGCCCTCCCTCATTTGGACACATCACTCAAGCAAGTTTTCTCAAGAGAGAGAAAGACAAGTGTGTCAGTGAAGGAGAAGAAGAAGTTGTTGAAGACATCTTATATTTGGGTATTCTATCTTGGTTTGACATTGTACTAAGTGACGAAACTATTATGAAGAAGTTATGAGGTTTTCTCTTTTATGGTTCCCCGAATAAAATCTTTGTGTTCTTGTGTTTTGATGTGCTTGTCTATCTTTTAGTTTAAATATCTAACCTAATTAAATTAAAGTACAAATTCTAACATGGTATCATAGCCACTCTGAAAGAAGGCACTATGCAATTGCGGAAACTAGGGCTTTCAAGTTCTAGCAATTTTCACCATGAAATTTCCAGAAAAGAGGGCTACGCTAACTTTCCTCAAGGAGGTGCATATTTTGGTGG
>LPNX010733209.1:5637-18388 GCA_001517045.1 Pseudotsuga menziesii | reverse complement strand
CCCCCCCCCCCCCCTCACAAAATTTGGAAAAGGATCTCACAGGACAACTTGCCTCAAGGAGGCACATCTTTCTATCAAGACATAATTTTAAGATTCCAAGTTTGGAAAATTAGGGTTTCTCTCTGGACCCTAGGTTAGATAGAACCAGAATTAGTTTGGGCGTCTCAAATTGGTAAGATTTATTTCCTTTCTATTTCCATTTGAGGTTATCATATCAAGATGATGAATCACACCAAGGTTGAATATAACCTTAAAGGAGCAAATAACTTATGATCATGAAAATATAAAATCTCTATAATCCTAGAGGAGAATGACTTGGACAAATATGTCAATGAGGAGGTTCTAAAACCAGATGGAGAAGAGGCAAAGGTAAGCCACAAGAATAACATTATAAGAGCTAAAATAATTATTGTAGATTCCATCAAGGATAACTTCACCCCTCGTGTATCATCATTGAAGGATCCTAAGAAGATGTTCGATGCTTTGACCAAGCTATTTGAAGGAAATAACATTAACTGGAAAATGACCCTGAGGAATCAACTCAAGAATGTGAAGATCCAACATTCAGAAACTATTCAATCTTACTTCACAAGGGTTTCTCATATCAAGGAGCAACTAGATACTATTGAAGAAAATGTTGAAGAAGGAGAGATCGTGATGACTACCTTAAATGGACTTCCAAGGTCATGGGACTCATTCATTCAAGGGATATGTGCCAGAAAAAAACTAATCAAGTTCAACAGAGTGTGGGAGGAATGCACACAAGAAGAAGCTCGATTAGTATTAAGAGAAGAGAACATGGGAACAAGTGAGATCAAACTTTAATAGTTTAGGCAAAGAGGAATGAAGGAAAGAGGGAGGATCACTCTTACAGAAGACCCAAGAAATTCCAAAAGAATCATAGACTAACAAGGGACTACAAAAATCTTAGATGCTACAAATGTGATGAGAAAAGCCACTTCTCAAGAGATTGTCCTAGAAATAAAGGATCCTCTAAGGAAAACAAAAAGAAGAGGCATCATGCACATATTGCAGAAGATGATGAACCCGCAAGCAAGAGAACAAGAGAAGATTCTTTAAGTGATGAAGAATGTGTTTTGATCTCATCTCTTACAAGTACCATTACCCATGGAATCAATGATTGGTTGGTGGACAATGGAGATTCCAAGCATATGACTATTAGGATTATAATCCTCCCTTGTCCAATTTGGTCAATTATGCCTAAAATATGAGTCTTTTCACTCATTATTGAGTCACTAGCACCATTGGGTCCACATGACCTAATTGGGCCACATGTACAAGTTAATAGAGTATGAGGAACACTAATTGAGGCTAACTGTTATTGAATACAGTTGCATGCATCAGTTTAGGGGCCTCCTAGACCAGTCCCTACAATTTAGGAGCCACTGAGAGTGCCGACACCAACCTCCTTCAGTTGGGTTCAGTTGGTGACTAGTCAAGCCTAGTTAGGAGTCAGTTACATTCAATTACATCCAGTTATATTCAATTAGCACCAGTCATTTATTGATTACATGTGGGAAGGCGCATTTCCTCACCTACCACATTCAGTTAAACTAGTTAACTGGATCTAACTAACTGAGGCACTGATTTAGACAACTCGAGCTAGCTAGTTAAGCTTTGATAGTGACTTAGAAACATCCTGTTATCCATGCAGTTAAATTGAGTCAATCAATTCAAATTTCTCTCTCATGTATTCGACTTGACTGGTTATTAATACCAGTGTATTACATTGGATTAATTATCCATTCTTACTTTTGATTAATGAAAGCTTATACAACTGCAAATCATTATTGCACTGTTTCATATCATATTTTGAGTAAAATTTTTGTGTGAGATCTATTTGTGAGTTTTGTCTTGGTTCATAGATTCTAGCGACTCAATTTTAATATGGTATCAGAGCCTCGACAAGACAAGGCACTTCTCCTTCTACAGATTTCCTATTGGATCAAAAAATTTGAGCAAAATTGCTCCCTCCAGCACTGCACCAGAAGCGAAGAATTTACCACATAAATCCTAAGAAAAGGAATTGTTGATCAAGCTAGCTTGATTGACTAAGCTAGGTGTGAAGAAAATTCCAAAAGTGCAGGTTGTCAACCTTACTTTGTCTGTTTGTTTGTGTGATTTACAGGTTTTTCAGTATCCTTCACTGCATTCGCTACAACAACACAATGACCCCTTCTATGGATTGTCTCACTCCTTTCAACTACCATCAGTGGAAGGAGGACATTGAGATTCAGCTTCACTCCAAAGGACTCTACAAAGTCATAATGGAGATGGAGGTAGAGTCGATTCATTATGTTGACAAAGCAAACTATTGGAATAAGCTTGATGAAGCTTTTGGATTTTTGTGCCTTTCGATTTCTAAGGATCTTCTCTTCCACATCATTGGATTGAAGACTCCTAAGGAAATTTGGGATCAACTTGTTTCCCTATTTGATAAGCAAGATCACCTGAGGATATATTAGCTAGATAATGAGCCAATTTCTCTTCACCCAAGAAACTTTGAAACCCTGAATGATTTCTTCACCAAATCCAAGCACCGGGTGCTCCGGTTGAAGCTGTGTAAAGTTGAGAAGGAGGATGATCAACTCATCCTTGCCATCCTCTCAAAACTTGGGGTAGATTACTCGGTATTTGTATCAACCTTTCATACCAGGAAGCTCACAACACCGAATTGGAAGATGCCAACTCTCAATGCCTTCATTAACTCTCTCACTAATGAGCATGACAGGCTGGTCAAAATGGGGATCATTAGATCTTCCAAAGATCAAGAATTGGTTACTGGAGGAACAAAAGCTACAAATGGTAAGGGGAATCAAAAGAATGAGCCTCTTATGGAGAAGGAGCAGTAAGATGAGCCCTCAGGTTCGAGGAGAAACAAGAATAATGGCAGAGGAAAGATCTTTTGTTCTTACTATGGAAGGGGCTTTCATCCAAAAAGCTCCTATATGAGAAGAACAATTGATCAAATGGATCTTATTCTAGAGAAAAATAACATCACTGTAACTGGTGGCGCAAGGAAGGCTGACCATAGAGAAGAAACTAAAGAACATGATGAGAGATGCCATGCATTGAAGGATAGTTGTTCAAAAACACATGGCTTCCTCATTGATTCAGGAGCTTCCAATCATATGGTTGCATCCAGAGAATCATTCTCTTCTTTACAGTCTACTGATGGCCCTAGCAGTCACATGGGTGATGACAGTCAAATTCAAGCCAAAGGGAAGGGTTCCATCAAGTTTGAACATGGAAAGTTCAAAGATGTACTTTATGTGCCCTCCTTAGCTGCAAATATGTTATCTGTATACCAGATGACTCACACCGGCCCTCCAAAGTGAGTGATATTTGGTCCTAACTCAATAGAGATCACAAATATCTCTATTGGGAACATCATAGTGAAGCGTGCTGCAAATCATGCCTCCAAGGCATATGAATTCTCACACTTCCTGTCAATTTAAGATCCAATGCACTCTCAGTTTCCACTTGAAAGGGGAGGTAAAAACATTCTATCTACTCCTTTTGCAGTTTCCACTAGTATTTCAGAATCAGAAGCATAATCAGTTGTATCAATTTATGAGATTCAAATTCAGAGTGATTCAGATCCAAATCCAGTCCCTACTCCCAATCCTAAACCCAAATGGGCACAAAAGGTTGTTGGGGCAGTTAGGAAGATAACTAGAAATCCATCTGACACACAGAGGACAAGAGATCAGTTTTAGAAAGAGAACCTTTCACTATGTCATGCAAGATCACCTCCTTCAGAGAGATGCAATAAAATCCCTGTGAGATTCTACATGGAAAGGCCTGATCAACTACACTGCTCTCAGAATACCAAAGTGGATCATACACGTCTTCATCCAAAAAGAGGCCAAGGTTACATTCCTCCTTCCTTCCATCATCATTTTGGGAGAAGGTTGAGAAGTCTACATGCCAGGCCCCAGGATACCTATGCAAAGAACATCATGCATGCTGCTTCGCTACACCACAGAGATGAAGGTTGCAACAATTTTTTCTCAAATTTTTTAAACTTGAATCCTGATTCTACCTGCTTAGTTTGAGGGGGGGATTTTTTCCCATGTGGTTTTTTCCTCGTTTCCTATTTGTATTAAGTGGTTACTTTTGCATTTTAGTTGTAATGGGTGACCTATGGTCTTAGTTACCAGGGCCCACAAATTGTCCAAGTTAGAATTCAGGGGGTGTTAGGATTATAATCCTCCCTTGTCCAATTTGGTCAATTATGCCTAAAATAAGAGTCTTTTCAGTCATTGTTGAGTCACTAGCACCATTGGTTCCACATTGCCTAATTGGGCCACATGTACCAGTTACTAGAGTGTGGGGAACACTAATTGAGTCTAACTACCACTGACTTCACTTGCATGCATCAGTTTAGGTGCCTCCTAGACCAATCCCTACCATTTAGGAGCCACTGGAAGTGTCGGCACCAACCTCCAATTGAGTTTAGTTGGTGACTAGTCAAGCCTAGTTAGGATTTAGTTACATTCAATTACATCCAGTTATATTCAGTTAGCACCATTCATTGATTGATTGAATGTGTGAAGGTGCATTTCCTAACCTACCACATTCAGTTAGACCAGTTAATTGATTCTAATTGACTAAGGCACTAATTTAGACAACTGGAGCGAGCTAGTTAAGCTCTGATAGTGACTTAGACACATCTTGTTATACATGCAGTTAGATTGAGTCAATCAATTCAAATTTCTCTCTCATGTATTCGAATTGACTGGTTATTAATACCAGTGTATTACAATGGATTAATTATCCATTTTTACTTTTGATTAATGAAACCTTCTACAACTGCAAAATCATTATTGCACTGTTTCATATCATATTTTGAGTAAAATTGCATGTGTGAGATCTATTTGTGAGTTTTGTCTTGGTTCACAGGTCAATTTTAATAATGACAAGATACAAAGAAACATTCATCAACTTATCAAAACATGAGTCAGCTCACAAGTTGAAACTTGGATATGATTATCGATATCCCATAAAAGAGAGTGAAGAAGCCTCTTACAAGTTGGACTCTACAAAGACAATGAATATGCAAGATGTTCTCTACATACCAGGTTTGAATAAAAATCTCCTCTCCATCTCAACTTTAGATGCTAAAGGATTTTGTGTTGCATTCACTAATGGTGAAGTACTCATGTGTCCAAGAGGAAAAATGATAGATGACGCAACAATAATTGGAAGTTGAAAGGACAACCAGAACAAGCCTTGGTTCACAACTCTATAGAACCAAGCGAACTATGGCATCGAATACATGTACATGTACACTATAGGGCTCTACCAATTGCAAGGAAAGCAGAATCAAGCCTTCTCGAATTCCAAGCAAAACATTAAGGCACTTGCCAAGGATGTGTGCAAGGGAAGGATTTAAAGAAACCATTTCCAAGCAGTGAAAGCAACGTGAAAGAAATCTTGGAAATAATCTACTCAAATATATGTGTCCCCATGTCATTCAATTCCTTAAGTAGGTATGCATACTATGTTTCTTTCATAGATGATTTTTCTCATAAAGATTGGATTTACTTCTTGAAAGGAAAGATGAAGTTTTCAACAAGTTCAAATAATTCAAAGCTTTGGTAGAGAATAACACCGAAAATAATATTAAGACCTTGTGATCAAACAATGGCGGTGAATTCACTTCAGATGAGTTCAAATACCTATGTAGAGAATTTGAGATTAAGAGGGAGATGAGTACTCCCTACAATCCTAAAAAAATGGCATTGCAAAAAGGAATAAATTAATGATAATGAAACCAATAAAGGCAATGTTTCATGAACATGACCTTCCTATGCACCTATGGGAAAAAGTAGCATGAACAATCATGTATGTACAATATATAACACCTCACCATGTTTTGAATAACAAGACTCCAAAAGAATTTTTCTCAGGAAAGAAACCAGAAGTCAGTCGTCTCTTGATATTTGGCTTCCCTGTGTACATGCATGTCCCCAAAGAAAAGAGGACAAAGCTAGACCATTCAAGAAAGAAGGGCATATTTGTGGGATACAATGACAAATAAAAAGAATACCAGATATACTTCCCAGGATTCAAGAAGATTGAGACCACTTGAAACGTTACTTTTGATGAAGTCTCAACTTAGAACAAGTAAAAAAAATCCACATTGAAGATGCAGAAGAACTCGTGGTTCCTAGAACCAAAGATGCAGTTATGGAAGAAATGACTCAAGAAAACCATGACGATCATGACTTGACAGAACTACAAGAACTTGTAGATCCACCTCATGAGAAGAATTCCTACAAGAGAAGACCAACATGAGCACGTGAAGCTATTTAATATGCAAAGAGGTATGGCTCTCCAGATGGGACACTTAGATAAAGTAAAAGACCAAGACCATACTCTAGCTACATAGCCTTATTATGCGACATCATTAATAATGAACCTTCCAAATATGAGGAAGTTGCTGAAAAAATGAGAGGAAGGAAGCCATGATTGAAGAGAATCAACCAATTATGAAGAATGATGTCTGGGAGATAGTTCTGACACTAGATGGGAAGTCTGTGGTATCTTCCAAATGGATCTACAAGATTAAGCATGTTGCAGAAGATAACATCAAATAATACAAGGCAAGGTTTGTGGCACATAGATTCTACCATAAATAAGGCATAGATTATGAGGAGACATTTGCTCCAATAGCAAGAAACACTTCCATCATATTAGTACTAGCCTTACCTATAGTAATGAAATGGAAGATACACCATATGGACGTCAAGAAATATTTCTTGAATGGTGTAGTTGAAGAGGAAGTGTATGTGGAGTAGCCACTAGGATTTGAGACACATGAAAAATAGACTCATGTGTGCAAACTAAAGAAGGCAATGTATGGTTTGAAGCAGGAACCCAGGACATGGTATGGCTAGATGGATAGATTTCTGAAGAGGTTAGGATTTACCAAGAGTAAAGCAGATTCCAACCTCTACTTCAAGGTTGAAGGTGGAAGACCGGTGATACTCCTACTGTATGTAGTTGACTTGTTCCTGATAGGAGAAGATGAGCTCATTGCAGATACAAAGAGAAGGCTTGTCGCAGAGTTTAAGATGGACCTGAGAATGATGCACTACTTTTTAGGACTGGAAGTGTGGTAGAATTAAGATGGGATAGTTCTTGGATAAAGAAAGTATACAATAGATATTTTTGAAGAGGTTCAGAATGATGGGATGCAAAACTATCACCACACCCATGGCATCAAACTTGAAGTTGTTGAGTGATGCTTCTTCTGAGACAATTAATGCCACGATGTATAGGTATTAGAGGAAATTTGGGTCTAAAATGGACCCTATAAGAAAATGATCCAACATTAAATTCTTGTGAGTTGTAATTCAAGAACCAATAGAATTTCAATAAAATGAGTCAACCATAATGGTTGGCTTGACATATTTATCATTACAAAAACTATTTTTTGTTCGTATTTTCAACATATCTCCCCGTGTTTTTACTCAAATTTTGAGTGAGAGGACTCGTTGGATGCAAAATTAAATTCTGCATCCAAGGAGTACCCACACTGCATACTTTTAACAAACCTCATTTCCCCAAAAACAAGAAATAGCTGAAAAACATGGTGATGATGATGGAGTACCCTTATCATCAGGTATTTCTTGTTTTTGGGGCAGCGGGGTCTGTCAAAAGTATGCAATGTGGGTACTACTTGGATAGAAAATTTAATTTCACATCCAATGAGTCCTCACTCAAAATTTGAGTAAAAACACATGGAGATATGTTAAAAATACGAATAAAAAAGTAGTTTTTTCTTTCTTCCTCCAAAATTAATAAATATTATTTTATTATTTTCCTTAGGAGGCCCATTTTAGAACTCGAATTTCCTCTAGTGCATATGATTGGTTGATTGGTGTACTTGACGAACACGAGGCTAGACATATGCTTTGCTATGAACATATTGAGTCAGTTTCTGACAGATCCGAGATGTGTTCACCTGGTTGCTACAAAGCACGTATTGGGGTACTTGAAGGATACAATTAAGTATGGGATCAAGTATGTGACATATCGGAAAAATTTACCTACATGGTTATGTTGATTCATATTATCCAAGCAGTGCCATAGACAGAAAGATCACTTCAAGATGTTGCTTTAGTTTGGGATCTGGGGTGATCTCTTGGTTTAACAAGAAGCAGTCGAGTGTGGCACTGAGTACATCCGAAGTAGAGTACATTGCATATTATTCTTCTAGTTGTGAGGCAGTATGGATTCATAATCTACTATAATATTTGTTTGATCTTGATTTATAGGTGACTTGTATCTTCTATGACAACCATAGTTGTGTGAAGTTTTATGAGAGCCCTGTGTTCCATGACAAGTCGTATCACATTGAGATCAAGTATCACTATATTTGGGATATGCTGCAGAGAGGTGTAGTGAATCTCGATTATGTGGTGATGGATGAGCAGACATCCAATGTTTTGACCAATCCTTTGAAAAGAGTGAAGCTTGAGTACTTTAGGGACAAGCTTGGAGTTGTGTAGATCGATGTCCATCACGAGGAGTGTTGAAGTCCTAGATGGCGCTAGGCCTACATTTAGTATGAAACGAGACTGATCTTACAAATAGACACATCTAGTATGAAACAAGACTTACTCTAAATTCCTAGATGGTTCTAGGCCTACATTTAGTATGAAACAAGACTGATCCTGCGAAGGAATTCAATATGAAATAAGATTGAAAATGCAAAGATACACATTCAATATGAAATAGGACTGACCCTACAAAGACATCAAGTATGAAAAAGGACTGGCACTGTAGATATATGCATTCATTATGAAATAGGGCTGACCCTGTGAAGGCATCTAGTATGAAAAAGGACTGGCACTGCAGAGATCTGCATTCAATAGGAAACATGGTTGACCCTGCGAAGGTATCCAATATGAGTAAAAGGAATGGAACTGTAGAGATCCACATTCAGTATGAAACGAGACTGACCTTGCAAAGGCATCAAGTATGAAACAAAACTAGCACTGCAAGATACATCCAGTATGAAAAAGAATTGGCACTGTACGAGGTACATCCATCATGAAAAAGTGCTATCACTGTACGGATATGATGATGAAATCCTAGAAGGGATCTTGGCTTACATCCATCATGAAACAGGGTTGGCTCTATAGAACTTCTGAGGACTAATAGATTCAAAAGATTTCACTAGTCAATGGTTGACAAGATGAGAATTCATGCAACATTGACAATGATGATCCAATGATGATTATGATGTCTAGAGATTGTGTCTAGTTGTGACCATAACCGTGTCGAGAGAATACCTTCCTAGTTAAGAGGGAGTGTTGTTGAAAATGTAACTTCGGAATATATTCTATTATATATTATTATTGTATTTTATTGTATCTCCATTAGAGATATTTTTCCTCTGTCTGGGGATTGTTATTGTATTTAGTCATGCTAGAATATCGAGGTAAAACCTCTGTTTTAAGTCGAGGCAATAGTCCCCAAAAGAAATATTGTAAGATGTATATCGAGTCTCCTAAGAGAAAATCTGACCTTATTCGATCAAGAAGTCGGCCCAGTTAGGTTTTTTGGTCAGTCACTTGTAAAATATAAATAGGGAGGAACCCTCCCTCATTTGGACACATCATTCAAGCAAGTTCTCTCAAGGGAGAGAAAGACAAGTGCACCGGTGAAGGAGAAGAATAAGTTGTTGAAGACATCTTATCTTTGGGTATTCTATCTTAGTTTGACATTGTACTAACTGACAACTATTTTGAAGAAGTTGCAGGGTTTTATCCTTTATGGTTTCCCCGATGAAATATTTGTGTTCTTGTGTATTGTTGTGCTTGTCTATCTTTTAGTTTAAAGATCTAACCTAAGTAAATTAAAGTACAAATTATAACAGGTAGTGGAGTAGAGGAGTAAGTTGGTTGTGAGGGATTGAGTTGTGGCTTCTCAAAACTGATATTTGAGCTAATCTTGGGTGTAGTATAGTTCCTCTGTGTCCATCGCTTGTCTTTGTCATGGATTTGCACATAAATCCTGATGGTGAATGGTAATTTTCTTTGGGACCTAGAATGCAGAGGGTTTACCATTTCTCCTGGTAGTGGGGTGGAGGAGTAAGTAGGTATAGAGGGGGGAAATTGTGTCGAAGAAATATTAGTTCTGACTCTCAAGTTGTGGGCCTGAGTATTATTTTTAGAGATCAAATTGGAAAGAGAGAGTTCCTTAGAGTGTGGATCCATGACCTCTGCCCAAGGGTGTCCTGCTCAAGTAGTATTGGCTTGACAGTGTTTAAGGCTGGGAGGAACATTGACTTGTTGATACTAGCTGCACCATATATAAAATATAAGTTTTCTTGACATGTTATTTACTATGTTATTGATGCACATGCACCCATGGAGGATGATGTATATCGGTTATATTATTTTGCATAATGATTTATATGTTCTTACTTAATGGATTAGTTTGATGTTGTTAAATTGGAAGCTCATGAGTAGGTATGTGAATATGTTGATCTAGTTGTTAGATGCTAGATTGTATGATTTATGGTAGTTGTTGGAATCTTATTTTTGGACGGTCCATATGGTCGTGTATGGTTGTTCCGGATCAAATCTTACATGGGATTAATGGCAATTATTAAAGTGGTAAATTCTGATTTACATTAGTGTTATGAATATGCTATAAAGAAATATATTAATGTTGATTTACTTATGGTACTAGGAGCTAGATTGCTTATGTATTTATGATCATTACAACCCATATGGTCATATATGGTTGTTCCAAGTCAAATATGATGGGGATTTGATGACTGATATTTAGTATTATAAATCTGGTATTTTATGTGTTGTAATTATACCTACTTGAAATGTTGAAATGCTTATTTGTATATTGTCGGAAGTGGAGTCTTTATGAATGTATGCAAATCTGATTTAATAACTAGTTAAATAGCTACAAGCACCAACCCATAGGTGCAATGACATTTAATAAACATGTAAAGAGGTTTTGGCCTGAATATATTCATGTGTCATTACATTGCATTGCATGTAGAATGGGGAATTGTTGCATTGGAAGGGTTGTCTTCCTTGTAGGGGCCTGAATGTTTTAAATTATTTAATTTGTCTTGTTGACATGTTCGTATAAACCTTAAAAGAACAATATTTTGTTGTGCTTAAACTTATAATCAGTCCTCCTTGTTAAAATCCCTCAAGTATTCTAACCCTAATGTTGTGTTTGGGGTCGAGTATGTTACACTTATACTTGGATATTCTTGGTTGAGCTAGTGCATGATGATTTACCCTAGCTAGGCCCTTTATCTATAAACTCCCATGGATATTCAACTAAAACAATATGTCACAACGAATCTTGCAAATTACTTCTTTTTTATTAGTTTACTTTTATTGAATGTTAAATAATTGAAACTGAAACAAGAATAACTAGAGAAAATAAGCACACAACAACACAAGATATACCCTCGGAAAACCTGCTAAGGGGGAAATATCAACAATAATTCATGACTATGGCTTGTTCTTCATATAAAAATCCAAATACAAAGGAAATGGTACTCTCTATAGAGTTACCTATTACTGTGGGACCAAAAAGGCTACTATAGGATCTTATATCTCCTTTGTTTTGCTCTAACATCCACTATTATGTTGTTTCTCAACAATGGAAGAATACAATAACATCAAAATAATGGAACTCCTATATCCTCTTAACGACTCGGTATTTAACATAACTCGATAGTTTTCTAAAGTTAATTTTAAGGTTTTTCATGCCCCAACTCCCAATTATGGTTAGGGTTTGAACATTTTAGAATGTTCTTCAAAGTCCAAATGTGATTAGCTCCACATGTTTGAGATATGAGCAATGGCGTGGAATCCACTCAATACCATGGTGGTTAATTGGATAAGTCAACTTGCAAGAGGAATAACTTCCTCATATGGACTCTGATTGAAGTGTTTCTTGCACATTTGGAAATGTATCGATGTATAGAATATAAACTTTTGTTCATCTCTATTTTTTGCAGCGAAAAATATAATTTTAACCCTCAAAATAACCTTGGAAGGTCTTGGACAAGTTTTTACCCCAGATATGAAAAGTAAGATTTGGCCCTAAACTGAGCCCTGCAAGCCAATTTCTCAAATTGTTGTTTAATTTAAAAAAGCTTCAGGATCTTCAGGCTTGATTGAACCTTATTGTGAAATAAAGTTGAACGAGGAAGAATAAATTCAGTATACGACGATCAAACAATCACGATGAAATTGAATAGTTAAGAGGAAATAATTTGTCAGCATAACATTACTCTCATTATCATTAACATGTGTGTAATACAATGATGATACAATATGAATAATTCAAATCCACTAGGTATGATTCGAATTCACCAAATTGGACTGACTCCAATGCTAACTCAATGTGAGAAAATCGCCACCGAGAGCTCACTGATCTAACTGAGGGAAACTAAATTAGTTCACAGTCAGTTAACTGAACGAGGTAGGTAGGAAAATGTGCCTAACTTCCTTGAATCACGGAAAAGTGCCACTAGACTAACTCGAGATAAACTAATTGATTCCCATCGGAGGATAACTCAACACATACTAGGATGAACTAATGGTTAGACTCCCAAGACTCGATGTGGTTTCCTAATTTATAGGGGTTGGCTTCTGGAGCTCCTAAACTCATGCAAACTGACACATCAAGTGGTAGGTGGGCCCCAGATGTGTTCCCCATGGCACTA